>CM070561.1:76529045-76956773 GCA_036346405.1 Phyllostachys edulis
TGACTTAATTTTTGAGAATTCATACCACGAAATATAGAAGGTAATCGACAACATCAATTCCAAAAAACACAAACAACTCACGAAGGGATGACAAGAGGCGGCGGCTCGGGCTCGGGGAGGAGGAGGTCAACCTACATTTAGAAGGTGTTAGAAATGTTTGGTTTTAAAAAAAAAATCATACCCTTCGAAAGTGCCAATGGTCGGAAGGTCATTGCAGCAAGACAAGGATCCATACAGACCTAAAGAAGAGGGGAAGGAAGTCCTGGGACCGGAATTCTCATACTTAAATGCAATAGAAGCACTCGTGTACTTAGCAAACTGTACTAAATCGGACATTGCATTTGCTGTGAACCTATTAGCAAGGTATAGTGCAGAACCTACCAAAGGCATTGGCAGGGAATGAAGGATATCTTCCGATACCTCCAAGGAAGTAAATATCTTGGTCTGTTCTACATAAAGAACCAAGACCCGTCTATGAATGGCTATGCAGATGACGGGTACGTGTCGGACCCGCATACAGCCAAATCGCAAACAGGCTATGAACTTCTATGTAGTGGAATTGCAATTTCATAGAAATCATCTCAGCAGAGTCTTGTATCAGCTTCGACAAACCACTCGGAAATAATAGCACTGTACGAGGCCTCACGAGAATGTGCTTGGCTTCGGCGGATGATTCACCACATCCAGCAATCATGTGGATTGAATACCGCATAAACCCTCACTATTATCTATGAAGATAATGCAGATTGTGTTGCACAAGTGCAGATGGGTTATGTGAAGGGTCATCTCACAAAGCATATCAACCCCAAGTTCTTCTATGCTCATGAATTGCAAAAGATGGATGAAATTAAAGTACTGTATACTAAGTTATGTGAAAATCTTGCAGATTTATTCACTAAGTCATTTTCAGCATCTAGCTTTGAAAGATGCACACGTGGAATTGGAATGAAGAGACTTAGAGAAGTACAGAATTCAGAAGGAGAATCTTCACGAACTCATTATTGAAACTTGATCACGAAGATTGAGTACCCAAAGAATAAATCCTGGAGATTAAATGAAATTGGGTGGATTGTACTTTTTTTTCCCTTAACGAGTTTTTCTGAAGTTTCTAGGCTAAGGTTTTTAATGAGGCAATTCGTGCAACGCAGCAGAACTTGTATCATGTGTTCTTTCTCCAAATTTTTCCTACTATGTTTTTATAGAGTTTCGGCAAGGCATGAACATGTGAGGATGGGTACCAAGGGGGAGTGTTGGGAAACCATGGGCTCGGCCTAGCAACCGGCCCATAGGTGGGTGCCCCATCCAAAATCCTAGCAGGGGCTGTAGCCTATAAATAGGGGGTACTAGTCATTGTAAAAGGCTGATCGCTCGATGAAGGAATAAAGAGAAGCAAGAAGTCCCCCTATATCTCTGTGTTCAATCTACTATTATGTTCCTGTGTTCTTATATTGTTCTTACGGTTCTGAATTTGTCTACGAGGTAATCACTTAGACTAGACTTATCAGCGACAGTTCCTAAAAACATTTTACTTAGGATTTTAGCTTCAACAGGGAAGGTTCAGATTTTTCAGAATCGTTTTTTTTTACACCTTCGATTTCCCTAGTCTCTGATAAGGAAACACAAGATGTAGTGATGTGTTAAACCTTTTGATAAGGTGGATACCAAGTTCCAGTCACTTGATCTTGCTCTTTTGCTGTGATTGGTTTGCAGGAATGGTATGCTGTTATCATCTCGTTGGTTTTTTCCCTAAAAGAAATTGAGCACTGAAACTTTTAGAATTTCCAAATATCTGGTATGTATACCGTGATTGTTGAGCTGCTGGGTCAAGCTGAGTTGCTAAACTCAGCTCTATGTTCCCATGCATCCTGGAGTTGTTGGTGAGACGTTGGATTACAAAATTGGGTTTGGTGGTCCATCTGGTACTACCCGGTACCAGTTCCAAGAAGTCTAACCTGCTTGCTTTGTGTGTTGCAGAGCCGGTTCCTCCGCTTGCTGTTACTACTGGACTATCCATGGACCAAAGCATCTCCCTTAAATCATCATCCATCTGCTACTAACTACTCCCTAAGTACTGCTACTAACTACTCCCTAAGTACCAAGTACCAACTACCAAGCCTCGTCTTCATCTGCGCACAAATACCAGCGCTAACAAATTGGATCATTGGATGCCTTGATGGACCCGACAAATTAGTACAGCTCGGTTGGTTTGGTTCGTTGCAACGTTGCTTTACAGATTACTTGGACTTAGCCAAGTCAGGTCTTTGATCTCTAGTCGTATCTTATTCTTTCCAGGCGTCGTCAGGGCTGTCACTTCTCCTACTCTGCTTCGCTGTTTGCAACCAACAACAACTACCTGCACCTCCATGATGCGGTAATATTTTAGTACCAGTAGCAGTACACGATGGCACATGGATGCCTTTTTTTCTCTTTAATATAATCTCATGATGGTATCCCTGCCCTGATCGAGAGGCTGTCGGCACGTTTGTGTCATCGTTGGTTCCATCCCATTCCGGCCATTCCCCTCGTGCTGCACACTGCACAGTTGTTGTAGCCATTTCACACACCAAGCCACCACGCGGTAGGAAGCTGCGTCCAAGATCCATAGCTACCAAGCCCTTGCAGGAAGTAGTATTTGCCGGTGCTACTCACAGCTGCCTTGTTGGGCAGTATCTTCTCCCCAGTCCATGCTCCGTTAGTACAGGTACTGGATCCGCTGCGTGACTTGTTCCTTGTGCGGTTGCAGGTACCCGCACCTAAAAATCGAGCGAGTGCGTCGCTTGACCGACCTGCCGGCCGATGAGCCGTCGCCGTCCGGTCGCAGCCTCGCAAAGGAAACCAGCAAGGAGACCAACACTCCACCAAACGCAGTGACCTCTTTTTCTCCGCTTCGATCTCTTGACAGCAACTAAAGCACCTTTGTGTGCACTCTTAACGTTCTGCTTAATCTATCACTCATGATCGTTGCGCCACATTAATCAACGACTATCTAGGCGTTTAAAGCATTCATCCATCACCTTTTCCATAAGAAAAAGGTACTAATGATGGTAGTAGTACTGAAAGAACAGACGTGGAAAAAAAAACAGACGCCCATTACACCAACTCCCCCACATGTGCAATGGTAAAAAAAATCAATGGTAAAAAAAATCTATGGGGCCCTCCTCCTCCAGATACGGGTTATCCACCGTTCATCCTCCCTCCTGAATCTAATGCAATGTCCTTTCAAAATAAATTCTATGGATAAAAAAATCTATCGGGAAAACGAGGAGGAGATCGAACGATGGATAGGAGGGGCCTCTCAGTGAGACTCCGTCCCATAAAATTTGCTTCCGTCCTTCCTTTTCTGTTCTGTGTTTTTCTCTTATTTCTGTGGGCATTGGGAGCTAGCTGCGTGTGCGTTTACTGATAATCGAAAAAACACCGTGGAACGTGAAGTCGCCCGTAGGCTGTATATAAACACGCACGCAGAGGGACAGACAGAGACACCATTAGAACGGGAAAAGAAGAGAGAGAGAGAGCGCAATGGCGAGCGCGATGAACGGGGGAGGCAATGGTGGTGGCGGCGGCGGGGTGCTGAAGAAGATGGGCCTGCTGCGGGTGCAGTACTACTGCGTGCTGGGGGCGGTGGCCGCGGCGGTCGTGCTGGCCACGCTGCGCTACATGCCGGCGGGCGCCGCCGCTGGCACCAGCGTCCGGTCCACCGCCGCCGTCGCGGCGGCCCCCGGCGGTGGCGGAAAACACAGCATCGGAGCTGGAGCGAGCGGGCAGGGGAATAAGAAGAGGAAGAAGACGGCGGGGGTGGCGCTGTTCAACTTTGGCGACTCCAACTCGGACACGGGCGGGGTGGCGGCGGTGATGGGGATCCACATCACGCCGCCGGAGGGGCGCGCCTACTTCCACCACCCCACTGGGCGGCTGTGCGACGGCCGCGTCATCCTCGACTTCATCTGTGAGTTCTGAGTTTTTAGCTTATTTGATATTATTTTTTTCCGTAAGAAATAACAAATCTAGCATCTTTGTATATGAAATAATAAAATAATATCATGGTAGTCTAGTCATTGGGTCGTACTTTTTCGGATTGATCTAAAGCACGATCTAAACACCGCGGACACGACATATGGTGAGTTGAGCCCGACACGCACGACGAACGGCGGGTTAGGTTGAACATAAGAATGCGGCTCGTTAGGCAAGACGATCACAGCGATCGGTTAGGTGCGTGTTTGGGCCGGCCCGACACGAAATAGGCTCAACCTTCTCATTCTAGCTCAATCCCTCCCTCTCTCTCTCTCTCTCTCTCTCTCTCGGCCCGCCCAATCACTCCCCACCCCGCCTTAGCCCAACCAATAACCCCCTCTGTCACCCGGCCTAGCCCAACATCCCTCTCGGCCTCCCCTAACCCCTTGTCTCGAGCCTGGCTCCCAAATTCTCAAGCCCTAATCGCATTCCCTGATTCCCCTTCCTCCAGCTCCAGCCGCCTCCCTCCCCACACGCCGTCGATCGTCGTCCTCCCTCCTTCTCTCTCCCCACGCACCGTCGACCGCCTCCTCCTCCACTCCTCCAGCCACCTCCTCTCCTCTCTCTCCTCCTCCTCGCGCCGTCGCCATCGCGCCTCCCTCCAACCACCTCATCGTCGTTGTCCTTCTCACCCCCTTCACAAGCGCGCAACATGGCCGAGGTGGGCGGAGTTCTTCATCGACGTCCAGGAGGAGGCTATGGCGAGGAGGAGTGGGTGTGGATAACGCACGAATATCTTTGTCTTCCTAGGCGGCAGCGGTTGTCGTCTTTCCAAGCGTCTATAGTTACTTAGGGCTGAACTTGAGTTAGCATGACACGACCCAGGCACAACGTGCTTTGGACCGTGCCTGGGCCTGGCCGAAGGCGAGGTGGACCGGCACGGCATGACACGGCAAGGTGATCGGGCGGCAGCGCGCGGACGACATCTTGCCAAGCGCGGTGGGCCGGGCCATACCGCGCGGCACGGTCCAATGCCCAGCTCTAATCATCGTGCGCGCCTCGGCTGCTCTTCGGCGATTTTGGCGCACGGTGGGCGCAAAGCAGTGCAAATAGCGCTCAAAACAGTTTGCGCACAGCACAAACAGTGCGCTGCACGATGGCTGTCACGGTTTGGGTTCTGCCGCCGTCTGGTTGGCCGCAGGTTGTTTTCGCGGTGAAAAAACGTGATAAAGGTGTTATTTGTGTCATTTAGTTTGTAGACTATTTGGTATAAAAACATGCTATTTCAGACTTTCAGGAGAGCTTAGTAGAGTAGAAATGCACGATCTGCTAGCTGCACCTGACCTTGGTAATTAATGTGCACACAGAGACAGAGTCGATGGCCAACACGATTGATCTCGATCTTCTTGCTGCAACTTAGGAATTTTAAGTAGATTATGCCTTGGATTGTTTGTAAAAAATGCGCAATTAATCTGCATGCCTAGTTGCGTTGGGATTGCTAGTGTCCCTAGTGTCCCGTTCATGTCACCTGCGTTCGTAGTATCGATCGGTGCAAGAGCACGACAGGACAAAGTACTAGTGTTATTCTCTTTTCCTTTTTTTTGGTGTGTAGGTTGGTACTCGTTTGAAACTGTGTTTGCTGTCATGTTTAGGAAAGGCTACGGCTAACAACCTCAACTCAGAGATTCTATGCCCAACTTGGTTGGTCATGAGTCATGACAGACTTGTAATTTCCTTTTTTAATAAGCCACTGCGGTCAGAGCCTTGGACCGACATTTACTCTGGGTGGTGGGCCCCACCGTGCGTCAGAGAGGAGAAAAAGGCTGTTGCACTTTATTATCACACGGAAAATGCTATGGTTACGCTATCATGTCACGGACGGAGGTTTAACCCTGGGGTATGAACGCTGTCATGCTTGGAACTCTTTCCCTCCTACGAACTTCTTTCGAGATTCATGAGTTCTAAACAGGACCAACTGGCAAGCACATTGGATCCGTAAAGGGAAAAGGAGATTCTTTTTTAAAAAAATGAAAAGCCCTATATATCCATCAAGCCGAAATAAAAGGCAAGTTATTTTTTTCCCATTGAGATAACTAGGGGTGGGCGTGGTTCGAACCCCACCGACCCTTCCTTGCCCCGTCCGCCCCACACCACCATTTGGAGGTCAATGGGTCGACCCCTTTAAGAGGCAAACAAGATCCCTGAGACTCATTGGATCTTTAGGGTCGATCCTTTTTAGCTAACCCATCACAAAGCACTGAAAGCAGCAAGCAAGAATGCAACGAGTCACAGATCAAACAGTGAAATGAAGACCTCTATTTCTTTTACAGAAGGAGGCTCGCGTGATGTAAATTACAGCTGACAGCCTTTCTATCAACATTGCTTTGTAACAAATCATCCAAATCCTAATAAAATTCGGCCGGGGCTCTTCAGTCGGCCCGGCAAAAAGAACCACAGCAGCATTTCAGTATGCAAAACTAAAAGGCAGGCCCGGTGTTTTTGAGACAATCGCAAGATCAGAGCTAAGGACCAAAAAGGATCCCCATTTGGTTAGTTCCTTTCTAATATACAAAAGAAACTGATAAAAGTTTCTGACCAAGAAGAGCTTACACCTTCAGATCGACAAGAAAGCAAGCGCAACACACACCTCTAGCAAGCAGATAAGTCACAGCTCGGTCAAAACAATAGCAAACCACACCAACAAAGTTACCGATAACAAGCAAAAGCTAACAAAAAGAACTCTCAGTTTCGTTCGTTACTTGGGGTCAGACAGGCCACACGAGAGGCTTCGGACGGCCATGTCAAGGAAGGACTTGCCACGGTGGTGAATGCGCGACGATTCGAGGATGCCGCACACGTTCTGCGCGAGTCTCGCAACACTTGCGATCGCTGCAGCTCCTCCGCCGCCGTCGTCGCCGCCACCACCACCGCCAAGAGGTACTTGTTGCCGCAGAAGGCTTCTGGAGCCGGAGTTAGACGGAGATGGCGACGGCGGCGGCGGCAGACGGCGGCGTGGCGGCGTCTTTGCGCTTGAACCGTGCTGCGGATGGCGAAGGCTTGGATGCGGGTTCTCCACAAGCTAGTCGAGGAGGATCTTGGCGCCCATGGCGGGAGTGGCGGGAGCTCACCTCGAGCTCGGCGACGACCTTGGACGAGGTGAACTCACGGATGGAGGATTGAAGCGCGCGTCGAGGCGGCGGATCGGCGGCGGCGGGGGGGGCGTGGGCTGTGGAAGTCTGGAGGAATGAGGGCGATAAGCGGATGGCCGAGGAGGAGGCTTAGATCGACGGTTTGGGTCGACCCGTTTGATCCAAGGGAGCATTAGGTTATTAAGCCTTTTGTCTTGATTTTTTTTTGGATTGACCCTCTGGCCCATTTGGCCGAAATTTTCAGAATGGATCGGTGGCCCATTGGACCAGTTTGACCCATTCCCACCCCTAGAGATAACAGATGACACATTCACACGGACATGTATGCCTCAACTCATATACATGGGTGCGTCCACTAGCGCACATCTAACTTTATAGTGGAGAGCTAGATCTTACGGAGCTCGAACACGTATTTTGATCACTGAATACACCACATGTGCATGTATTTTCCTACCTGGAAACTGGTCCCAGGAAACCTGTAGAAAATCCTTGGTTTGTTCCAGGGAGTGAGGGCTTGTTTGGTTGGTGCCTTAGATTCCATGCCTAGGAAAAGGTGGTGTCTTTAGGTAGTCTGAAAAGTAGATAATTTTTGTCTAGCCAGACAAATCTGAAGATAAGTTATTTGGTTAGAAGCTTTTGCTTGGAATTGATAAATGAAAAATAGACCGTTTGATTAAAATAATAAACAATAGATAAAGCTGTTAAAAGACCTGAGAGCCAGACGCTCGAATCCTGCGCCTGAGCCGGACAGCTCGGCTAGCAGCGTCCAAGCAACAACTCGGTAGACAAACACCCCCTGAATTCGGGGCCGCCGAGCGACAGTTACTAAATAAAAGGTCAAGTTGACACACACACACACAAAAAGAAGAAAAGGACGAAGCGTGTGATGAGAACGGGATTTGGTTCTCGTGCCATTAGTCCGATCATGCGGTCACTAGGGTACCATGTATCCCATAGTCTCATGAATGATATAAGCTCGTTATATTTTCTCTCCTATCTCATCCTCTGTTCCCATGAAATCCGTATTAACTCCTTTTGATAGGAAAAAAACACACATACTCCTGAAATATCCCAATGGAGCTGCCAATTTCTGATCGGACGGTTCTCGATAGAGCGCCAAACTTGTTTGGTGGAGTTGGAGTGTTTGGGCACGTTGGGCCCACCCACATTGTGCATGTCCTTGTTTTTGTGTTCGTCTCATTTCTTCTTTCCCTGCAACGATTTCTTTCTCGGCCGTTTGATTTGATTCAATGGATCCTGCCTGCCTGCGTTCTTGTTTTCTTCCTTGGCCAGTCTCTCTCTCCAACTTGTCCGTCTATCTCTCGATGGCCAGATAATCGTCAGCGCTTGCGCAATTCTATTATTTTTCAACGCAATGTAACTGGTACTGAACTTAGCAGCCACGTAGGGGGGAAAATCTTCTGTGATGTAGCACAGAACTGTGATGTAGCACAGAAATTCCGGAGCTGTACAGTCTACAATTAATCTTTCTTCTTTTCTCCTCATGACTTTGCATTGGTACTCTAGTCAATTTGTCATGAAGGAAATCATGAGCTAAGTCACGCTTGACTCTACATGAACATGAGTACTCCACTAGGCACTAGCTATTCCTTGACTCACCTTTTTCAATTGGACAGTAAAAAAGGAGGAAAAAATGTTACTTGGACTGAAAATTGTACTATTTTATCTTCCTAAAAAGATTGTGTTTTTATACGCTTGCTACTATAAAATGCAACCTAAAACGCGGAATGTGACAGAACAGAAGCGTCTCAATCACGGCGTAATGCCTTCCAGTTTACTACTACTAGTAGTACTACATAAGTCAACAGCACTGTGTGGTCTCAACTCTCAACTGCCGCTCAAGTTGAGCTCAACAGCTCAACTGCATTGTTATACATGGAGAATCTTGTTTCTTATCAGGGCCACTTCATTTTTTAAGCTCAAGTGAAGTGTAAAGCACTTTTGCAATCTGATGCGATACAGCCATGTGCTGCCCCATGTGTACTTTCACTAGTTTTTTAAATTTTTTTTACTGAAAGTGCAAACAATTTGCCTACTGTAACTTTGGATGTCTGAATTTTCTGATGGGGTATTGGCTATGCCATTTTTTTCCTTCAGGTGAGAGCTTGAACACGCACCACCTCAGCCCCTACATGAAGCCGCTGGATTCAGATTTCAGCAACGGGGTGAACTTCGCCATCGCGGGGTCGACGGCGACGGCGGGCGAGACTCCGTTCTCGCTGGACGTGCAGCTGGATCAGTTCCTGTTTTTTAAGGACAGATGCCTGGAGTCCATCGAAAGAGGTTTGCTTGCTCTTGATTTCATCAAAGTATCTTCTTAACAGAACAACACACAAGATGGTGATTCTTTGATGCCGTTAATTTGGCTTCCAATTCTTTTGAAGCATTGTGAACCGACAAACTTGTTAATTTCTGGTGAATGCCATCCAGGTGAGACTGCCCCAATTGATGAGCAAGGGTTCAAAAATGCTCTCTACACTATGGACATTGGGCACAATGATTTGGTTGCCATTCTCCACTTACCCTATGATAAAGTGTTCGCAAAGCTTCCCCCCATAGTTGCCGAAATCAGGAAAGCCGTTGAGGTACATATGGTTCAGATCAAATGTACAGTAGTATACATCTGAAAAAACATTCTCGGCAAATAGGATAGCTTGTCATCTGAATTTCCATATAGCTATTAAATTCTGAAACACTATTTATTCAGTGATACGACTGTTGAATCCTTGCAAAAATGCAGACTTTGCATAAGAACGGGGCCAGGAAGTTCTGGATACACGGGACGGGCGCGCTGGGATGCCTACCTCAGAAGCTTGCTATGCACAGGGACGACGACAGTGGTCTCGATGAACATGGATGTATCTCAAGGATCAACAATGCTGCCAAGAAGTTCAATGCATTGCTGAGTGAAGCCTGCGATGATCTGCGCCTGCAACTGACAGATTCGGCGATCGTCTTTGTGGACATGTTCGCCATCAAGTATGATCTTGTTGCCAACCATACGAAATACGGTAAGTTACTCTGTCAATTGCCAATAACTGCAAGTAGATCATTCAGTAACTAAAAGGATACATCTCTCTACCTGTAAAAAAGTGCGTGATTTTGTCACGCTGAAAACTACAAGCTGTCGCAAAAATAAAACCTACAAGCTGTTGAATAAGACACAGAACTACGGTAACCGTTGTTCGTCAGTCTAAACTTTCAGACCAAACCTGTTTGCCATTCTCCTCGTAATGTGGTTCTTGTTGTTGTTTTTCAGGGATTGAGAAGCCATTGATGACATGCTGTGGCCATGGAGGTCCCCCTTACAACTATGACCCCAAGAGAAGCTGCATGGCCAACGACATGGACCTATGTGAGCTTGGCGCCAAGTTCATCAGCTGGGATGGGGTCCACTTCACCGATGCTGCAAACGGCATGGTGGCTGCTAAAGTACTCAGTGGTGAATACTCCATTCCCAGGATCAAGCTGACCAGCTTGGTCAGGCCTGCAAAGCCTAGTAATTCATGATGATACATCACTTCAGTGATTCAATTGGTTTGCCATAAAAATGATGAAGGTGAAACTACTAACAAAACTGACCACCAAAGGGAATCCATTTGAGGTCCTTACAGTGATTGTGGAAGAAGGGGATTTTTTTTGGGTACAATTGAGGTGTATGTATATCCTAGGGGTTAATACATGCAGGTGTCTGTGCCATGTATAAATTTTTTTCCTGAATTTTGATCAATAAATAGAGATGAATATGTAACATGCTTGTATCAATTTGGACAAGCTCAAACTTTCTAGTGTCCATACTTCAAATTAGAGCTCTCATCAGTGTGTGTGTGGCACATGGAAAGTAAACAAAAAAAAATGAAAAAGTAAACAAAAAGCCAAGGAACTACACGCCTTAGTAATAAAGTAAGAAAAAACACAGATTCAAACCAAAGAAAACAAAGAATGCACCAACAGGGGTAACCCAAACCACTATAATCGCTCAAGGGGTAGGTCCCGTACTTCTGCTGCACCGTTCCTGAACCATATCACTGAGACGAGCAATTACCAGGTGTATTGACCAGGGATCACGTAACTGGTAAACTTTCTGCTGGCTGATCGGCCGGTCAAACCAGTTTTTTTTTCAGATGAAATTCATTTGAATTTATTTAAAACCCAGCTGAAATTCAAAATTTAAAATTTAAAATTACAAAACCTAAAAAAATCGGACAGGATTTTGGATCACGGCCCTCGACCGGTAACCGTCGGCCGGGAATTTATTTCCTGACCAAAAATAAGGGTGCCAGCTACCGGCCGAGAATTTATTCCTGTACTGACCAAAATTACGGGCAGATGCATCCAAGTTTCGGGTATATATGGGTCGGGGGTACTGACCAAGGTTAGCCATGTCTGGCCACGTTTCAGGCAAGAACTCTCTGGTTCCTGCTCTGCTCTGCTCTGCTCTGCATGCTCTTCTCTTTGATGAGAAAAGCAAAGTGGATACAAAGTTGTCAGCAAATTACGACTCTGCCAAGGACCAAGGTAGTACTATCTTTGATAAACAAATCAACACTGTTGTTCCTTAAGATACCCCTCTAAAGCCTTACTAGGGCTCTAGAATTAAATAGCTCTCATCCAGTGATGTGCAATTTGGCTACACTTAGACCTGAAGTAAATTGAACCTTTTACTTAGCTGAATATAGCAATTTGTTACTTGAAAAAAGAGAGAGAGAATATAACAATTTGTAATAACAGAACAGGACATAGTCACATGACATGAGGTGTAGAGCTAGTAAACCTTTTCAACCTTAACAGCTGGTTTCATATACATCAATCACTATAATTAATGCATGTTCCTGTCATAGATGATGCCATACGTCTGCAACTTTGGTTGGTGCACCACAACTTCACACAATACAAGAATTTTTCCTAGTGGGAGTTTATCTTCTTCCTTTTAATTATGCATTTCCCCCCTTCCAATAGGCAAATAATCATGGTCGACCTGGAAACAGCTGGAGTGCTAAGATGCATTTGAGAAAAATTGGGCCAGATCTGAAACTACAAAATTTTACATTTCTCTACTGATCACCATTAAAAAAAATTCCATTAGTCTGGCTATGCCTATGCATGTGTGAACAGGAGAAACGGGGAAGCTTTGCCAGGTCCACCCTCTCTCCATCTCATTTGAACACGTCCAATGGTTCAAATCCAAGCCGTCACTTCAGCTTCGTCAACACCATCTCCCTTCCCCAGTAATTATGTTGTTACTATTAACACACGACCATAACAACATTTACCTCATGACCTTTACACAAAAATACCTAATTATTAATCACACTCACATGTGCAACTAAAAAGTAAAAGCTGTACAACTCAAAAGTGAAACAGGAAGCTTGTGAGTTCAATTCTTGGCTCTATTTTTTTTCCTCTCTGTACGTGTACTGTGTATAGTGCGCGATATACTCTCTTCGTTCTTTTTTAGTTGAACCGTTCTAGAATCCATGTCTTTAACTATATGAAAAGTATATTATTAAATTTATCATTAAAAGTATTTTTATAATATTATAATTTTATTAGTATATCTTAGTGTATAATCGAATCGTGAAGACCGTAAAAAATAAAAACCTTAAGTAAAAAAGGACAGAGGAAATATGTTACCAACAGAACAGATATTACTCAATTGTAAGTTAGAGCTAGCTCTAAAAAAAAATCTAACTAATCACCTCCAAGGCCACTGACTAATATCTAATATCTAATTAAGTAGCTCCATGGCAATTTGCTAATCACTACCTACACCTACTAAAGAAATTAGCATCTACACACACAAGACAAGACGCTATATATATACACGTATACATACACGTAGACGTTTCCACCGCTCTTGAGAGAGACAGGGAAGGGAGATATATCCATACCAGCATCCGTCGAGAGGGCAAGAGCTCGGAGAGATAGACATGGCGGCAGGCGCCACCAACGGCGGAGGCAGAGGCGGTGGCGGTGGCGCGAACGGCGGCGGTGCGAAGGTGATCAGCCTGCGGCTGCAGTACTGCTGCGTGCTCGCGGCGGTGGTGGTGGTGATCATGGTGCTGTCGCTGGCGTTCGTGTCGCCGGCGGCCATGGGGGCCGTCCGGCAGAACCTCGGCGCCGTCGTGGCCTCCACCGGCGGCGATGGGGGAGGTGGGGATTCCGGGACGGCGGCCGCCGAGACGCAGGAGCCGCCGGTGGTGCTGTTCAACTTCGGCGACTCGAACTCGGACACCGGCGGCGTGGCGGCGGCCGGCGGCATCCGGATCATGCCGCCGGAGGGCCGCACCTACTTCCACCACCCCACCGGACGACTCTCCGACGGCCGCGTCATCATCGACTTCTTCTGTGAGTTAATTATTCACCAATTCGCCGCTCTGTTAGTCGTTCTTGCCGTTTACCAACAAGTTGAGGCCTTAATTAATTGCATTGAAAACCAGATAATTTTAGTTGCTTGCTATTAATTCCGAAATGCAAAGTATAGTTGTAGGCCCATTTGGAACACATAAATTTCCTCCGATTTCTGTAGGAACTGAACTACAGTTCGTGTGAAATTTCCACCAATTTACTGCACTCCAAACAGTTAATTTTGGTCGGTTAATTAGCTTAAGAAGAGTTATAACCCGGTTGGCAGATCGTCTCTAGCATGCTCCAAGCTGTTAGATGAGTGATCTCGAGAAATTAGAGTCAACAAGGTGATGTTGCCGCCAACGTGGAAGAGGGACTAAAAAATTGGTACTAATCGGTGGTTGAAGCAGTAGTCGCAGGCATGTGCTGCCTAACAATGGCTGCGTTTTTCTCCTTGCCAACTGGGAGGAGGAAAAAAAAACTATGATGTGTAAGTTTGGCCTGCTTGCTAATTGTAGTAGCATATCGCCTGGTAATTAGTGTTAACTGCTAGAGTAAGGAAGAACAATCTCCTTGCGTGTCTAAGTGAAGTCCTTGAGAAGACCTGTTCTTGTGCTTTCCTGCCTCTTTTTGTGTGTAGACAAAGTGATGATGGGAGAAATAGGTAAAGAAAAAGAAGAGCTATGGGTTGTATTCCAGCTTTGTTCGTCACAAAGAGTGGCTGGGTGAATTCGGGTGTGCCACGTCTCACTTTTTAGGCACGCATGGACACGGGCCAAACACACCCTATATATGCTACTACTAACAAAATAATGGGTGCAGGTTGTAATTCATGTCATAACATGGTCCATTCTCAAAGGAAATTGGACTAGATCTTACCAACCCCCAAACAGATAATACAATAATTAAGCTCAAATGGGTACTCCAATCACAAACCAAACAATAGTTACTTCTGCAGATTCTTTTTTACTCTAATTTTGTCTGATGTGATAGTTGCTGGGTCAACACAGTGACATTGCGATTAGCGCCGTGATTGGTACATGGCATGGGCAGTAGAGTTAAACCTACCAAATCGCATGGTTTTCTTGTCCGGTTTACGTTTTTAGTCCTTATATCATCATGTCAGTATGTAGAGAATCATTCAATTAAGACAATTCATGTTACATTATGTTGGCTTGGTCAAATTCCATTTATCTATAACAGAAATGGAATGGATAATTCCACAAGTTTTTTTAGGGGAATAAATCCGCAAGTTTATTCACTTGTTTGTTGCATTACCTCTGATGTGACGAGAACAAGTCAATTTCTTCCTGTTTCTTGAGTATTTTGTTTAAAGAAGTCCTCCCCCGCACACTAAGAGTACAGAGCCCTTAATTTTAGATTTTGATTTGTTCATTATAATTCTATAATTAAATAAACAATTTGTGTATCATGACACAACCACATACATGTCACCACGTGATAGTTCATGGTTCTCACATTGCATCAACGTATATATTATTTGTGTGCACATGCACACCCATCCATGGCACTCTGTGAGATGCATTTGCTGTTTGGACATGTAATCTCCCTTTTAGCAAAAACATCACGATGTCATTTACTCAAGAAAACAAAAATTTGAACAAAACAAGCCATTTATTGGTGATGCTGCTTCAGGACAGGCAGAATCTGCACTTTCAGTATGTGGTCATGGAAGCTTTAACCTTCAACTGAGGATCTCAAGTACAAACATAGAAGATGTCACATTTGTGTGTTATATCTTACATGATTGAAGTGCACATGGTGGGGGCACTTGTGCATTATCTGTTGATGGCCTGAAATGCCATGCCACTATTATTCCCTTGTGAGAAGGGCCAAATTATTGTAGTAGATCACTATGGTAGATATCATTTGGTTATGTCTGGGGCAAGGTTTAATTATCAAGCTATCCAAGACATGCCAGCGTAATTAGCATTTAGAACACACTTGCAACTCTGCAGTTTCTTTTTTCTTTTTTCTTTTTACAAATTGCAGGCACAATCTGGTAGCTTGTGAAGTAATCTAAAGTCTAAACACAGATGTAAAATTTCCAAACCAGAGCGCTTACATTGAATCCAGTGATAGAACATTTAACATAGAGATCTACTACTACTACTACTACTACCAAAAGTTAAAATTTAGTGAGTCTCTTTAAGTCTACTCATTCCGTAAGATCATCTTTTCAGGTGAGAGCCTGAACACGCGCGAACTGAACCCATACCTGAAGGCAGTGGGTTCAGACTACAGCAATGGCGTCAACTTCGCCATGGCCGGCTCGACAGTGAGTCACGGTGTCTCTCCCTACTCCCTGAACGTACAAGTTGATCAGTTCGTCTACTTCAAGCATAGATCCTTGGAGCTCTTCGAACTAGGTTCGTCGTATGAGCTCTACACCATCACATTTATATTAAGAATCATTGCAAGAAGAGGAAGACAGAAATCTGAATATGATGATCAATGCTGTTTCCATGCAGGTCTGAATGGCCCGGTGAACAAGGAGGGCTTTGAGAACGCGCTGTACATGATGGACATTGGCCACAATGATGTGGCCGGTGTGATGCACACACCAACTGATCAGTGGGACAAGAAGTTTAGAGAGATCGTTGGTGAGATCGGAGCTGCGATTCGGGTAAATTACACGCACAATGTGTCCTCTGAAATGTTCAGTCTCAAGTGTACTAACTAGTAAGTAGTTACACTGACAGAAGCTTTTCTTGGCAACGTTCAGATTCTGTATGAAAACGGTGCAAGGAAGTTCTGGATACACGGCACAGGCGCCCTTGGCTGCCTGCCGGCGTTGGTGGTGCAGGAAAAGGGTGAGCACGATGCACACGGCTGCCTCGCAAAATACAACAGGGCAGCACAAGATTTCAACAAGAAGCTGAGCAACCTCTGCGACGACATGCTGTTGCACCTGAAGAACGCCACCGTGGTGTACACCGACATGTTTGCCATCAAGTACGACTTTGTAGCTAACCACACCAAATACGGTATGAACAACAACAATGACAAAACACTTCAAATCTCTTTCAGAATCAGAACATGTGTCGATTCATGCATTCAGAATTGTCATTAATAAGATGTGTTCAGTTTCTGAAATCGCCTCAGAACTCGCTTATCTTCTTCTTGTTCTTCAGGGATTCAGTGGCCTTTGATGGTGTGCTGCGGAAACGGTGGGCCGCCTTACAACTTCAAGCCAGGTAAACCCGGCTGCGGCGATCTCTGCGAGCCGGAGTCGAAGGTGCTGAGCTGGGACGGCGTGCACTTCACCGATTTCGGCAGTGGCCTTGCCGCTAAGCTTGCAATGAGTGGTGAGTACTCCAAGCCCAAAGTGAAGCTGGCAAGCTTGGTCAATGGTGGCTCCAAGAAATCATCATCTGATTCTTGATGCTGATCAATGAATCATGAAATTTGGATCGAGGGATTCATGGATGGATGGATAGTGGTGAAGATGAATTCAGATGATGATGATGGATAATGTGATTGATGGAGACGTTGCAGCAGATTGTTTCTACATTGATTTGACTCCTTGTACACAAAAAGCAAAAGTAGCAATGGAGAAGCTCCTCAGCTACAAGTAAAAGTTGTTGGATGTTTTTTTTTGGGGGGATTTTGTAATGCCGAGTATAAAGAATTTGTATTGTTGGTGCACTTGCATAGACAATGTATGGCAGCTGCAAGCTCCCAGAGTTCAGGAAAATTGACGTATTATAGTTTAACTTTTACCTCTGCTTAAAAAAGGTATTACAAGAATTTATTCAAGACGGCGATGCAATTTCTCTACATTTTTTTTCTGGTGATGCAACACTACAATGATCTTCAGCTCCGTGGAACAAGAAATCTCTTCGGAGCAAGAGACAAGTGTGAAATAAATCTAGGACTAACAAGGAATTTTTTTTTTGTCACTCCAATCAAAATCGACCTATTTGGTGTAGAGTACAACAAAAAAACATGTATGAAACGGGATAATGCATGTTAATCCTTTTCACAAATTGTACACTGTTGTATGTGATATTAGGGCCTCTATGCGGTTTGGACTTCAGATAACTCCGAATGCTGATTGCAGGGTTGAAGTGATGCGGGATGTGATTGCATTTTGAGCGGCATCTTCAGCGAAGGCCCGGATGTTATTCTTGGCATCTGTAATATACAAGCACAGCAATGAAATATGTCAGATTTGGATAGGCAACAAGACAATTCTACAATGAAATCACAGCAAGCTTCAACATCACATACGAAACTTCTTTTTCCACGACAAATAATACCGATATGACATGAAATGTCAAAGAAGAGCTCTTAAATCAAAATCTTGAATTAATAAAAAGGAGCAAAATGGAATGAAAGAGACGTAAATGAAGGTTCAAAGAGATAAAGTCTAGAACAAAAAGTAATAGCTCATGGTGTTTAGTTGCTGCGCACAAGAAAAAAAAAGACAGCTAATCCAAGAAGCTGAATTGGCTAGCACATCATACCAAATGTAACGATATGATGCAAATTTTCAACTATGATGCGATGCTTACTTTCAATAGATAACATTGCTCATAAGAATCAATAATCAGTTTGTGAGAACCTTAGAGGTCAATGAAGTACAAAACAACTTCCCTTGGCTGAGGCATATTGACTAGAATGTGAAGTATTCCATACCTTTATTGCACTTGGTGAACCCAACAATGTTTGCAATGCTTAGACTCAAGCAAACTCCAACAACAAGAAGGTAATCAGCTTCAAGTCTAATGAGTGAAAATATCCCAAGAACGATCCATGCAGCAGCCTGAAACATGGAGTGGTTGGTTTATATATTGTCTAAAGTCTAAACAAAGCTACAAAGCTCTAACATGAATTATTTGTTAGTTGTTACATTAGTTGGTAAAAGGTATCAAAAGGAATAAGAGAACTTTTAGGGATAGCTGTGGAGTATTGGCACATACAAGACTCTTTGATCTGTTAAGCTAAACTTCAATTTTCTCAAGAGAACAATGGATCGGATAGATTAGTTGATTGTTCTTCCAGAGCAATATTACCACATAAAGCCTAACTTAGTGCATATCATGAGAGTCACTTTAGGTAGGTGCTACTGTGCTAGCGAAGTGTGTGAACAGAGATTGTTGATTTAGTATGAAAAGTTAAACTCCCATTGTAAATACAGTTTTTTTAAGAGTAAATTTCACAAAACCACACCACCTTTGGTAAAACTATGACAAAACCACACTTTTAAGCAACAATATCAGAGAACCATACTTCTCTTTGGATAGCATTTCACAAAACCACACTTTCAAGCATTACCGTCATGTCCAATGGGCCGGGCCCACCTGTCGGTCTCACAAGCCTATTCATATTAGCAAACGGAAACAGGATAGGCTTGTGAGACCGACGAGTGGGCCCAGCTCGTTGGATACTTTAAAGTGTGGTTTTATGATAGTTTTACCGAAGGTAGTGTGGTTTTGTGAAATTTACTCTCTTTTTTAACCATGCAGTTAATGAAATTGCCCACAGCCAGCCCAAGAAAATGCTGAAAAAGAATGAAATTATATAGAAGTGCGAAAAACAATGTAGCATTTACATATTTAACCATCAATGAGAAAACATTGCGCCTATGTCGACTTATCCCCAACAGTTCTAACAAGGTGGCATGTTCCTTTCTCCTCTCTCAAACCGAGTCCTATGATTTCATGAAAACCAGAGCAACATAGACTGTCTTAAACATTGATAATTGGAAAATGGACATGGATAGCTTAGCCAAAAAGG
This sequence comes from Phyllostachys edulis, assembly GCA_036346405.1. Taxonomy (NCBI): domain Eukaryota; kingdom Viridiplantae; phylum Streptophyta; class Magnoliopsida; order Poales; family Poaceae; genus Phyllostachys; species Phyllostachys edulis. The sequence continues at coordinate 76,548,278 of CM070561.1, forward strand.
AAAAATGAAACAACTAAGAAGATATAACTGAGAAATATTAGTAAAATACTAAAATATGATGCCTTTTTTTCTTCTTCAAAAACATATTACTAGCCTTGGGAGTAAATTTAACTGCTTGGTTCATGTTGCTATAAACTGCAAAGTCGCAAACAGCATCTTTTCATTAAGTAGCCATGTTGATATATCTAAGAGTAATGTGTATGTACAAGTGATCATCTAAAATAACAAAATGGTACTATTAAATTTATTAACTTGCATGTTTTCAATAGAAGAGTGTTAGCCTGCAATCAACCAAGATATGTGAAAGCACTATATTTATCCAGCTCCTGCATCTACTCCAGTGAACCCTCCAACAGACAATACATCACTCACAGTCAAGTAAAGAGTCCACCAGAAGAGCCACGAGTCTTTTTTGTTCATCCGAGAGAGAGACTGCAAGGAAATACTTCCGTCACGTACAATCATTTTGCGCTTAAAGCAGTAACAGATACCACAGACGAAACAAGCACGGACCTCCCCATCGAGGCACTCATATTTCCACAAGCTATTGCCCTCATCATCAATCTCATTCCACCACCGCAGCCCGACTAATATCCTACCACTCACATTCTTCACCACCCAAAAGTCGAGCGCCGCGAGGAGCACGGTGACGACAAAGATGATGACGAAGCTCTTCACGAAGAGCGAAAACAGGATGTAGAACGCCAGCGCCCCCACCTTTGCACAGACACAAGAATAAGCATCAAAAGCAAACAATAATCCTAGAGAGGACAAGAGAGTTTCATGGAAGAACAAATGGTTACCTTGAAGAGCACATGGAAAAAGCATGTTATAGGATTGGCATAATTCTCACCAACCACCTGCGACAATGTTCATTTCATTATTTGTTCAGACGTATTATATCAGATCTAAACTGACAAGAAAATTAAGCTAAACAGAATTAACAGAAGTCTAATTCAGCCCAAGAACCACTCAACCGCCTCCATCTATCCTAGAAGAAACCAAATCTTGATTGATTAGCCCAGATCTCACAAGTCATCAAAAATTCCCTCTTGTCACCAATTGAGATTCAGACACTACTATCCAATAAACCTCCGAACTGGATCCGAACCATAACTAGTGAACCCTAATCCAACAAACCGTTAGATCTGGGGCAAGTTCTTTCTTCCTCCTACTCGAGACCAGATCCTAAAAAGAACGGAAAGAAAGCGTACAACTCGGATCCGGACACCGTGCAGAGATGAAGAAGATGAAAAGGTGGGGGAGGGGGGATGGAATGAGGCTATCACCTGAGGTCGATCCATCGATCCTTGGCGCCGCTCCCCTCTCCCTCTCCCTCGCTCCCCTTGGGTTCTAAGGATACACCAACTTTCTTATTGTGCTTGGCTTTCGTTGTTTGGGTCAGCGCCCTGAGTGGGCTGGTCTGGGTCTGTCTCCCTGCTCTCTTGAGATTGAAGAGGTACGAACGAACTCACATGGTCAAAGGGAAATGGATCTTCTGCGTCGAATGTAGATCTACGGGTTGTGCGTTAGCACATGATGAGCAGCTACAGTATGCTCGCTACAATGTTTTCTCGCCACAGCAAGACCGCTGCTGTAAATATTTCCATGCTGCTGGAGTACTGTTCACACACTCACAAAGCATTGTTTACGCAATAATCATCTGCATTACAGCAGAGGATCCAGATCCAGAAATTGGAAACAGACTTGTCAAATACTATTTCGGAGGACATACTAGTTTGGCTCTTGGAAAAATACATTTCGGTATCAATTCATACTAGTGTGCCATTTCGAAGTTTAATATAATAATATATTTATAAGTATATATATGTTTAATTATATGTACACTAAATTTCTTAACCAATAAAGAAAGGGGTTTACCCCCATGTAGCGGAAGCAATCGTCCCATTGTCCTACCTCACGCACGAAAATATTGCTTGACTGAAAATATCACCCATCACCATGTCCTCAGCCGCCGCCCCATCACTCCCTCCCACCCGCGTCGCTCCCATGCACCCTCCGCCTCCATCGCCCATCGCCGCCTCTCGCCTCGCCCCATGCAACGCCACACCTCTAGCATCCACGCCACCTCGCCTCGCATCCGGTGCAACCATCGCCGCCGACGGAGGTGCGCCCTACATCCTCCTCTCTCCTCATGTTGTCCTCGCTCTCATGTGACCCTTGCTTCTCGTTGCACCTCGCCCTCGCTCGCCTCCCTCGCCGTCGCCGCCATCGCCGCCGGGACGAAGGTTACTTCTCCACACCACCTCTTCCCTACCGCCACCGCCTCTCCTTGCATATCTGTGGCTATGTGCCTCCCGATCCAGCGCCCTAGTGATGGCTTTATCCGCCGTCGCTACTGCACGCTGGGGATACCAAGGTTGAGATGTGGTTGAAATCCGCCGCGGTGACTGAGGACACACGCCGACAATGCTAAGGTCAGCTCCTGCGACAATCGCCATGACTACAAAGCACATTCGTTGCAAACCGCCCACCTTATGCGTGGCGATTGCAAGGATGGAACAAGTGTACATGCTCGGCGGTTGCTACTTCAACACTACAAAAAGGTTATTCTCTTCTTCCACTAATCATTTTTCTCTTTCTCCTCCTAATCTTCTGCAACCTTCTCCTCCTAATCTACCTTTCTCTTTCTTTCTTGCACGAGCAAACATCACAACTTGCAAAGAGAAGAGAAGGGAATATGGTAGCAAGCAACAAGTAGCAAGATGTGTATTTGTCGAATTATACGGTTTGTTGTTTGTTGAATTTTAGTGCATTGGATATTTGCTTGTTGTTTTCCTTCCTCCTCTTTTTGTTCCAAATGCAAATATGATTAGAGGGTTAGAGTTCCCAGCTAGGAGCTGGAACCAACCGTGTAGCTTAGCTTTGTTAGAAATGATTTTGCAAAGAATTTTTACCATTGATTAGCTAGGGGTTGGAGTTCCATGCTCATTTTGCTTTGACAATTGTTAGGATTGATCTTAGTTTGTTAATTGTCAAGATCTATCTAGAATTGGACAATAAGATTCTTAATTGGTGCATTGTGTACTCTCTTTAAACAGAACTACGACAAGTACTACTACACAATATGAATGTAAGGAACTTTGTCATGCATGTTGTTGACATAAGGAATGATGCACTTGCTAAAATGATTGTACATTAATAACGTAAGCAAGTAACTCAATTTTTGACATCTCGTACATATAATATACAATAGATTTATGATGTTTAACATTTGTTTGTCATTTTGTAGAGTCCGCTTCCTTTCTCTCTACGTGACAAGCTAGAGATGAGGATGAGTCTTCCATAAGGCTGTTGCATCAGTTTCATGTCTAAATTTCTATTTAATACATGATGTCTACTTTATCTGTTTGTTTGTACTTAATTTACATGATGGTATGTCAGTTATTTATGTATTGAAGTAAACTATGTGAAAATATTGTTTGCTACCGTTTATTTCCAGAATTGTCGCACAAAGTTCTTGTTCTATCGTGCTATACTAATGTGATGCCCGCATGTATCACCATCTTTTAATTGTGTGATTCACTTTATGTTTTAAAGAGAAATATTATTTATGTAAGGTTTGAGGTTTCGTTGCAACGCACAAGCACCTTACTAGTCACTTGTAATATTACTCAAATACACAGGAGTAGGATCAAAATAACATATACTTCAATGAGTTCAATAGACCGTATTTTCGATTCCACCGTTATGGCCGGCGTTGTCCGATATCGAAGCTTGATATGACCGATGTCGGCGGGTATATTTGGTATTGACCGATGATATCGGTGGTCTGAACATAAGGCTTTTTTTTATCATTTTAGATGACGAAAATAGTACATACCGGACAGTGGATGTAAAGTGTGTGAATTACTGTATGTTTGATGTATGTTGATTCGCTAGGTTGGGTTAGGTCATCTTTTGTTTTCATGGTAATAGTTTGATAATCTTGATAATTAACCCGGAATTACTGTAACACTCTTTTCTTGTCAATAAAATGTGCGCAAAATTTTGCGTGTTTTGAAAAAAAAAATAGGGTTTGCTTCACTACACCTTTTTTTAGAAAAGTTTACAAATATTTTATCAACGTAGTTAATATTAGGTGATGGTAATTTTGTATCAATTGTCATTAAAAATAAATTAAATTGAAGATTATATATAGCTATAGACTTGATTATTATGTAGGGGGGATCTTCAATTTAATTTATTTTTTTAGGTTATGCATATTTACCCCACCTAATATTAACTATTCTGCTTTGAGATGTGTAAACTTTTTTTAAAAAAGAGGTGTACCAAAGCATAACCTAGGAAGAATTATTGTATGTACCATGTCACTTTGCTTGTTTAGGCCCCCGTATGGAACGCCGATTTCTGCGGGAATTGAACCTTTTCCTATTGAATTTTTGTGTCCGAGCGGGAATTTTCCTGATTCGTACGGAAATTAAACTACTTGCAACGAAATTATTGCGTTCCAAACGGGGCCTAAAAATGTTGCATTTTCCCAACAAGGTAGGATTTATGGTGTTGCACTTTTTTCAGCTAGTAGCGTTTTTTTTTTATTAAAGGATTTGTATTATTTGGACTCGAGAGAAGTCGTAACTTGCATAAGTTGAAGTACGACATTAATCACCCTAGAGAACTACTACCCTTAGTCCAAATCACTTATAGTTTTAGTTCCGTCTGTAATCGTTGTAAAGCAGGTTAGGCGGGCTGACGTGGTCCCAACTCATCCATTAATCAGGCTTTACAGACCGGCGAGCGGACGACTGATCGTGAGGTGAAGGCTTAAAGCACAGGGCCGAGTTTCCGCTATGGCAGGCTGCTTCAGGTACTAACTACAAACTCCGATTTCATTCCTGGCGGGCGTGGGTGATTTTGCACTAACGATGCTAGTAGCAAGATCATATGGACTGTTAACCAACCCTTCTCCAAAGTTGTCCCATTAAACTTTCTGAGAAAATCAGTTCCCCCCGACCGCACAGCATCCCCGGGAGCGCAACTTTAACATTTATAATCATCACAACTGTTAGTTTCATTCAACCATATACCACAGGGGGGGCCATCATCCACGAAGACAAATACGTATTTACATGTTCATGGCTGATCACAACAGCATCCGCGTCGTCGGGGTGCCATGACGACCGTATCAGTAGCTAGCTTTTGCAGCCTCCCTTCAGATTTCGCCTACTCTCGGAAACAAATGATTTTTTTCTTTCTTTATGAGGCTTCAAATGGGGCCCAATTGTCGGTGCTTCGGCCCTGGGTGCCTTTATGCACTAATCTAGCGACTAACTACAGTGTGCACGATGTTGAATCCACAAGGCGATGATTAGCTTAGATCGAAACCAGCTTCCGAATTTATCGCGTACAGCAATTTGGTTTGCAGCTGCTCCTTGCTGCCCAACAAGAACCAGGAAATAAGTTAAGTCATGTTGAAGTGAAGAAATGATCAGATGGAAATTACAAGAGAACATTAGGGTTGCCAAGATGTATGCATGTGTTTACTGCGATTTACTAACGTTTTATAAGGAGGGAGCTTCAGAAGGTTCATGCAAGTAGCCGATGTAGGCAAGCGGTCTGCATGCTCCTCCATGCCGGGGACACCAGTTCTGCATTCGAAAAGAGTGTAAGGCGACAATTCACAATTCCCAACAGAACAAGATATGAAACATAAGCACAGGTGTATTGAACCTCTGAATGCAGAATTTCGGTTCAAGGTACTGAAATCCCAGGAGTGGTCCACGAGAACATCCGGTCACAAACCTGATCATTTATTGTCATCCGTATAATGAGATTAAGAAAAGCATTGACTCGAAATAAAGGACAAGAGTATGTTTCAACTAAAAGTCACAACTCATGTTTGTGCTTCTGTGCATAAAAAGGAAAGCAGGTGCAGATACACATGCCCAAAGGAAAGAGATGCATCCTAAACATTCGATCTGCTAAAACAAAAGGGACAAATATAAACCAATACAATCAGCAAACCTTATTATACCTGATCTCCTTATTCCTAAGTTTAACAAGTAGAACTAATAAAACTAATAAGCGTTAGCATAAAACAAGTGGGAGAGGCACCAACTTGAGAAACTTTTTCTGATTATCCGAACTGAAGCTCTTTAAAACCTCCCAGAACATATCAATAAGCTCATGGTCCTGAAAGAAAACCACCATTAATCCATGTCTAACAAGGAAGACACAAAATAATCTGACCTTACAAAATGAAATTAAAAAAACATAACAATCTCCATGGTATGTCCTTTCCACCAGTAACCCCAATTACTAGTACCTCAGTGATTTGTGCTGTACTGCTGTGTGATCTAAACAAGTTTCCTAGAAACCAATCGGGAACCAGCCAATTTCAATATTTAAATTTTATGTCAATTATTCTGAAGCTGGGAAATGGCCTGAACTTGTTAAAACATACTAAACTTCGGCCAGTTTATCCAGAAAGTGGCCAAAAGTGGTTGTTATGAAATATTACCCCTTCTGCAGTTTACTAACATTGTTAAATATATGCTTAATTGCAAAGACAGTTTGCTAGAAGTAGTTCATAAATCGCCGAGTTTACATAAAGAGTGTTTTTTGTGTTTCGAAAAACTGAAGGGTTTTACTAGGACTGCAGGATGAATCCTGGCCAAATTGGCTTGGTTAATGTTTATGCATCCCCTGCTAGTCGCTATATTTCAATCTTTCTCGCAGCACAAGCAAACAAACACAGCGCAAAATGATGGGCGGTCCACATGACTGCATCTATTGATATAGGCATATAGCTTTTTATAAAGTAAGAAATTATCATGTCACAAATCTCAATAAGATTGCTAGGCTTGTAATGCTAGGGTGGCCTTTCTTACATAAGAAAGCAACACATACCGGATGATATCCTCCAGAATAGTTGGTATTTGAGCGCAAGTCATCAATGTCCAAGCTTTCTAGTGAGCCAGATATGAGAACCTGCGGGAGCAAAACACGGTAAGAGAACATCAGAAAATTAAGAAAGGGATATGTTATGCTAATGCTAGGACGAAGTACCCTTCCCAAACAGTAAATATGAACCAAATGATGCAATTGAGGAACTATAGTAGCAACTAACATGTAGAAGACGTATACATTTTTTATTTTTCTCTTAAACATAAAAAACAAAACAAAAAAAGCCCACATGCCATTCGATATTAACACAGAAACAGACATTCATGTTGTGTTCACTATGTAGACATATACTGTTTTGCAAAAAAAATGGAGTAAAAAATGCATCTCTCTATTTCTAATGGTAATGCAAGTTAAAGTACCTGAATTTCATGTTCATTGAACATGTCAATCCATTCTTTTGCTATAAGTTGTTGAAATCCTCTCAAAAAATGTATACTTTGTGCACGGATCTGTGATTGAAACAAAAGCAAATTATTTATCAAAAGAATTTCAAGACAAGCAAATGGCATAATTACCTTATTTTACCTGATAGTTTAACCGATGGTTGGCAACAAGATGGATAAAAGTAATAACATTATCATTAGTAACACGCATCTCTCTCCCACCAGGGAGCAATTCTTCTTCAGACTGTTCACCATATTCATTGTTAACAATAACAAAGTACAGCTCCAAATCCGAGATATCACCATCATAACGCTGAGCATGAAAAGAAGGGAGAGATCATAACAGGGCAAAATGAACATCAGATGACAAGAAACTTCATAAAAGTAAAGTTGATCCCCATATCGTATGAAGGTATTTCAAGCTATGAAGACAAAATGCCCCCAAAATATCTGGATTGCAGCCTCAAACTTGAAGCAGAAAATTTTGTTTCCTTAGCTTATATACTGACTCGGTAGTTTGTATTTATCTTAAAAAGATAAGTAGTTCATCATTTGTGCTTCATAGCAGCAGCTCAATTGCATCCAACATCTGGAAAGATATTATCTTCTAAACCTGTCAAGAGCTATTTTCTACTTTACCCATTAATGGAAATAGGTTCAAACCTTTAAAAACAGAAGATGTCTATACAATTCTGGATCCAATGAAGGCATATCATTCAAGAAGTTGGACCTGATTCATGAGTGGAAATATCATATAAGAATGTTAGACTCATCAAAAGTAAAACACACACAACATATGGAATTATAGCATGTGACATAATAAACAAAAACATAAATCATTCAAATATTGTCCCACAGTTTAAGATTACTTTTGTTTCAACTTGCTCAAGAAGAATGTTGCAAATGGCAAGTCAACAAGTATGCCCTCATACATTGCCTGAAAGACATGAATCAAGCTCATGTTAGATCATAGCCCAAATATCTTGGCATGGCAACTAGTTAAAGAAAGATGCATAACAAACATGATTGCCCTTAGAGAAATTTGGAACCAAAATAGGAAATTATATTACAACTTGCAGCACCGAACAAAGTTAATGGATACTAAACTATCGCCTTTTGCATGGACACTAATCTACATTTTGCACCCAAGAAACTAATGGGTACTAGAATATCAATTTGCATATTTACGGATTCTTGGTAGTTTGTACAATCTACAGGCATGTGTCAAAAGAAGCACATGCAGAAAAGCACATTGATGCTTATACCACAAATGTAAATTTAGCTTAATAAAATTGTAGGAGACTCTGCAAACTAAACAGTTTCGAAGAAACCCCAGTGATACATGCTGCCAACTTTATAATGGATCAACGAGGACAAATCACATATCAGGGCATCCTATGCAGCATATCAGCAGATTATTCAGAATATGCAAGCAAATATACAGAGAGATGTTATGAAAATGTTTCCAGACGTTGAACCTCAATTATTCTACAGAACACGCTATTGCATGTGAAACCTAAAACCTCACAAGTCCAAGGTCTGGTTTACTCATGATTTTCTTTCTATTACTACCAGTCAATTATACGGGGCATATTACAGGAACAGACATCAGAGCTTGAACCTATTAGCCGCTAAATGCCATCAATGCCAGTTATGGCACCCATATTTTACATTGCTGCTCTCTACCATAGAGTAATTCGATGCCAAGAGAATAACCAATAACTTCTATCACATAATATGTGTTCAATGTAGGGCAAAAGCTCAGAAAATGTTGGGACACTAGTATCAAAATACTCAATGACCCTTTTGCTGCCGACACAAGCAAAATAAATCTGAGCGCATGACATGGTTATAACTTCCATGAACAGAAACATGTCAGAATGCCATATATACAAGCTCTGAAAGTTAATCAAACTAAGATCTACTAGGTTGAATACCTGCTCAGCAATGGCAAAAAAAAAGAAGATAAATGGCCAAAGTACCTTCCCAAGGAGACTTCCAAGAAAACAGAAATAATGCAGATGCTGTTCATGAACCAAGCCTGATCCAGGGTTTGGGTACAGAAGATGATCGGCCGTTTCCTACAAAAGGAATAACAAATAGGACCCAAAAAAACGCATGTGAAGCATCGTAATTGAATACGCAAACTGTGAGACATTGCCCACACTGTAAACCAATTATGCAAGTACATCATAGTTTTTCCACCAGTTTTTAGCTATTGCACATCAGGCATTCAGGATACAAGCACACCACCACAAATTAATAATATACATCATGTTTAACACACATTAACACGATAGTGACTAACTGACACCATTGCACTGGATCAAGGAAATTGACTAAAAAGAGCAGATACCTTGAATAGACCATACTGCATATCGAAAGCAGCTCGAGTGATATTTTCCATGAAATCTTTGAAAATTCCACCACCATCAATTCCAGCCTCTTCCACACCATGCTCATTAATAAATACCACTCGAATCTACAGGCATCAAGTAGTTTGAAATTTCATTGAAAAATCAGAACACTGGTTTCCTATGAAATTAGGAGAACATGTGTTAAACCAACAAGGAGTAAAGATGAAAGAGATCATCATCATACTGGTCCTTTAAGATCTTCTTCCGAAAGCAAGCTTAGCTGATCAAAAGCATCTTCCAGAAGTCGACTTCTTCTTATTTTAAACCGATGTCTTGTCAAGCCAGAATGGGACGCAGTCAATTGTCTAGAATTTGCCAATTGTGACTGCTCACAGAAAAAGAGAAACTTTTAAGACATTATCCTAAAAGATATACCAGTCTTATTCACCACTATTTACACAACAAATCAGCAAGAACATACAGTGAATATTTTGACTCTACTGGTAAAAGGCGCCAAAAAGGGAGCAAGTTTAATAATCTCAGATGCGCGAGTGTTGCCAAGTATCGCCTGAAAAACATGTACATAATGTTAAAGAAAGGTCCTTCTGAAAGATATTTTAATTAATCAAACAGCATACAAGTTCAATACCTGAGAGACAAAATTTTCACTTGTTGCTTCTTGAGAATAGAAATCACTAGCAGAAGTGAATGGGAGTCGGCTGTTCCAGTCTTGCAACTGCAATTAGGTACTAATTTTATTTTAGTAACATAAGAAACTTCCTCCAAGATATAATACATGAAGTAGCAACCATTTCTGGCAAAGAACTATCAGAACAGTGTAACCAGAGAAGATATTAATCAGCTATTGCCAATGAAAACAGCTTACAGAATTCATATCAAACATTCTAGAAGACAAAGTAGTATTGTCTGTGTTTGGTAAACAAAAAACCAATGTTAGCACACCAACAATCCTGCAACTTTAAAAACCATGGAATGGCCATGGAAAAGGCTGCAAAGTGAAATTCAGAAAGCAAGAACAACTTCATAAGATTTTTCCCAACCACTGATCACGTGTGCACAACACAAATATAGGCAGTATGTAACAAGTGAATAGTGAAACTACAGTGTCATTGGCATTTTATCTGCACATCAATATAAGCATTATGGTTCATACTATGACAGGAAGCAAAACAGCCTACAGAAATTGAGAATTCAAATAAATAAATACAAGAAATAATAACGTGAGGTATCAAGACATAATAGTACCTGTGTGAGTAATTCAGATAACCCAATCCTAGCCCTGCTCTTGACATTCTCAATTGACAGTTTCTTAAGGCCTGAAGGATTGGGTAATGCTTTCTGAGTAGGAGATGTATGTGAAGGAATCACCCAAAGAAGTTGCCATAAAGCCTGTAGATTGAAAATTGTACTCATGTCAATGCAATAAAGGTAGAACTGTAAGAGAGATACTGTATCATGAAAAGCCAAAAGTTAAATGGGCAATCAACAACATGAAATGCATCATAAACCAAGAAAACATAACTGATACAAAACAACCTATATCAGTAGTGCAACATATAGGAGCCGAACATTACCAAGTACCAACACTAGAGAACAGATAAACATAATGGAAATAATTAGTCAGATGTCTGCACTCTACTTGACCATCTGGTTTACATGATATTCTTGTTCATATGTTCATCAGCTTAGCTCACCAGCACAATACTGAAAAGATAACCCGTATTCAACTAGCAACAGAACTTCCATGAAAAAGGGGCAGAGTTATAACCATCAACAGCAAACAAGAGAGTATATTAGCAACAAACACTAATTTGCAGCAGCTCTAATGTTTAAGAAATTTCGTATTCAACAGAGCAAGTGAATGGCTAATAATGAGTCAGTGATTACGTCTTGTGTTTACCTGTTTTAAAATGAGAACCAAGGACTTCAAATCTTTAAGTGAAAGAGGTTTCTCCTGTTCATAGAATTCCCCATTGTCAATGATCTTCAACATGTACCTGGTACAAGGTAAAATAACAAAGCATTGATAAGGAATTGAATATTTCCACATTTCTGTTGCTTGAGAAGAAAAGCTCAAAAACCAAATCAAATAAAAAAGAATATTAGTCAGGAACAGCTTGTGACACTATGAAATAAGCTGCCTTACTTATATATGGGACAGAATACGGACACAGGCAGGAGCCAACCAGGAGCATCCGCAGGCAAAGGAGACACAAACTTGGAAAAAAATGGCCATCTTTGGTTTTCATGGCAGCGCTTTATAAAATTCCATAGTGCAGGAACAATTTCAGTCCGGTAGGCCAGCCCAGTCATAATCATATCTAGGGGCAATGTGTTGAATATGACATGAAGAAAAGCACAAATAGATCCTACAGCTTCCACCTCAGCATCTGACGGTCCAGCTGAGTCAGAATAGTTTGTGCTTAATGTACCTCTGAACAGAGCATTCACCTATGCATGATACAAGCTAGGGTCAAACAGGAGAAAACAAAAATATGGAGCCCAGTAATCTTGAAGGGCAATAACTTTCCTTCGGTTGTTTAGGAATCCACATACCAAATGTTGAAGCAACCTTGAATCAATTGCTGCAGTTATTTGTTTTTCCAAATCAGCATCAAGACCATTTTCAACATCGACATCCATGGGCATGTCATCATTGTCATCTGCCCCTGTACATATTAGAAGAATACAAGTATACAACTCGCATTAGAGTCCATTGCAGAGAGATTAAAAACTAGTGAAACATCTAATAGGAACAAATCTTAGGCCACGTAGAGCACCAGAATACTACTGATTTATAGCTGCATCAAAAAACTGAGGTTGTACAAGAATTCCCGAAAAGTTAGTTCCAGCTTGATATGTTGTGTGCTCCCATGGTTCTATTTTTTTTAAAAAAAAAAAGGATATAGGGTGTATACCAGTTGAATTCTTCATTATTGCATGTCGGATCTCAATAGGTGATATGTTGGTCAGTAAATCAATGTTGTAATTATTGCCCCACCTTGTGATTGTTATGCAATGGGCCCCTAATTCATTCATGGGCCAAAAGGCCAATATGTACAGCTACATGAGTGGGCAAATAAGCAAATAACCCCCTATACAAATAACTAATCACAGCAGCTTATACAATACTCTAACACCCCCCCCCCTCTCATGGTGGATCAACAACTTTGACTTTGGAGAGATAGAAGTTGTGCTAAGCTCTTGTATGTGCCTTGACGGAAAAAAATGCTAACTGCAACTCTGAAGACGCATACTGAAGGCAACAACTTGCTCATGCACCTGCGATCTCATGTATGAAGCATCTACTCTGATGTGCTTGGTAGGCTCATGTTTCACTGGATCTCGAGCAATGCTAATCGCACCAGTGTTGTCTGATAAGAGAGGAGTTGGTGCAGGAACTAAAACACCGAAATCCTCAAGTAACCACCGAAGCTAAGTGATCTCAGCTATCAACAATGACATCCATAGCTCGCAATTCAACCTCAGCACTCGAACGAGAAACGGCATCTACTTCTTAGTCTTCCAGGCAATCAGAGAGGAACCAAGGAAAATACAATTGGCAGAAAGAGACCGGCAATTAGAATGATCAGTAGCCCAGATCGCATCAGAATATGCCTAAAGCTGAAGCGAGGAAAGAAAAGGCAACGATTGAAGGTCCCACGAAGATATCGCAGAACACGAAGAAGGTGACTGTAGTAGAGCTGAGTAGGAGCAGAAGCGAACTAACTCAAAATGTGAACTAAGTGAGAAATATCAGGTCGAGTGATCCCAAGGTAGACGAGGCTCCTGACAAGATGGCGGTAGCGAGTGGAGTCCTCAAGAGGCTCACAATCAGTGGGCCGAAGGCGAACACAAACTCCATAGGAGTGTCCACCATGTGCTGATCAGTGAGACAAGTGCGAGCAAGGAGATCCTAAATGTATTCAGGCATAGAACAGGCCACAATCCCAAAGAAGTAATGAAGAGGACCCAAATAAGACATCAAGAACTGCTCACTGAGACGCTCCTTCGTAAAATCAATGTACTGAGTCATCAACAATAACGATCATATCAAATGCATAGAGGAGGCGCGTCTGACCCCGAGGAGAGGTGTGAACAAAGAGAGCAGGGTCGTGATAACCGGCGGAGAAGCCGACAGCAGTGACAAGAGAAGTTGTCAAACTAGGCGTGAGGGGCTTGCTTGAGCCCATGGAGAGAGCGGTGAAGGCGACAGACCATACCATCAGGGACAGAATACCCATGAGGTGGCTGCATGTAAACCTCCTCACGTAGCTCGCCATTGAGAAAGACATTCTTGACGTCCAGCCGAGAGATGGACCACTGTCGAACAAAGACCATAGCCAGGAGAGTGCGAACAGTAACCATGTGAGCGATAGGAGCAAAGGTTTCATCGTAGTCACGACCAAACTCATGTTGAAAACCACACGCCACAAGACAAACATTGAAGCGCTCAAGAGTCATCTGAGCGGGTCTTGATCTTGTATACCCATTTGCATGTGATAGGAGTGACACGCACAGGTAAGGGCACAAGATCCCTAGCGCCAGCACGCTCCAAAGCAGCAATCTCCTCAAACATCGCGAGCTGCCACTTAGGGTGAGCAATAGCCTCACGGTAAGTCGTAGGCTCAGAAAGAGCAGCAGTTGCGAAGCCATAGCGCTCAAGAGGCCGAACGGTACGACGATCACGAAGATCGTATCTGGGAGAGGCTAGAGCAGGACCCAGCAAGGACGGAGAAAAGCTGGGAACAAGGCCCAGCAAAAACAGAAGCTCAACTGGAGGAGAAAGAGCAGGCCGAGGGCGGCGAGAGTAGTGAAGCGGAAAGGAGGATATCTCAACAAAAGAGCTAGAAGGAACCTCCGGAGGAGAGGGAACAGATGGAGCCGGAGGAGTGGGAAGAAAAGAAGGTGAAGGCAGAAGCAAAACATAAGTGGAGAGGTGAGGTTCAGGAAAGGTTGGAAAAGAGATCAACTCAACAAGAGAATCTGAGCTGACAGTAGAGGGACGAGGGTAGTAAGGCCAGGACTCATCAAAGGTGACATCTCGAGAGATTCTCATCCGGCGAGCAATAGAGTCATAGCAGCGATAACCCTTATGCTCAAGACTGTAGACAAGAAAAACACACTCGACTGACTGAGCAGTTAGCTTGGTGCACTCATGAGGTGAATGAAGGATGAAGCAGACACAACTGAAACAACGAAGGTGATTGTACTCTGGAGCCCGATCATGGAGACGCTCGACGGGAGTAAAACCCTGAAGAGCAGCGGAAGACCGCATGTTGATGAGGAAAGCAGCCGTGGAAACAGCCTCAGCCCAGAAGTGAGGTGGAACATAAGAGGCAAGCATGAGAGCGCGAGTTGTCTCAAGCAGGTGACGATACTTACGCTCAGAGACATCGTTCTAAGCGTGAGCACCAAGATGAGTACTAGGGAAGAGTAGCAGACAGGTATTCGCCAGCAAAATCAGCACGAAAGACACGAATGGCGGAATCGAACTAAGTGCGACCATGGTGGCAAACATCTGGTAAATAGAAAGAACATGACTGCTAGAGGACATGAAGTAGACCCAAGTATGACGAGAATAATCATCAATAAAGACCACATAGTATCGATGACCTTTTGAAACGAAGGGAGCCAGACCCCAAACATCAGAGTGAACAAGATCAAAAGAACAAGCAAAAACAGAATCACTAGAGGGGTAGGGGAGTTGCAGTTGTTTGCCAAGCTTCCAACTCATGAACACCACGACCTACTAGTAACGACAGACACGGTCCACAAATGACCCATGCGATGGTGCCACTGAGCGAAGAAAGCAGTAGAGGAAGCAGCAAAAACAAAGGCAATGGTAGTGGCTGACTGGCTGGTGGAGACAGTGGGCGGAAAGCGCAACAAGTCAAGCTCCCAAAGACGCTGCGAATCACGGCACCGAGGGACAGTGCCAAGCAAAGTTCTCATGTGGCGATCTTGAACACAACAAGAGTCAGACTCAAGAACAACATGACAGTCGTGATCAATGATCTGACCGGTCGACATAAGATGCATAGTAAGCTTGGGAACATACGAGACTGTAGGAGCATGAAAAGAAGCGGAAAGGCACCTCAGACTGCAATAGGAAGAAAGGCAAGGTTCTAAAACGAGGTCTACCAAGCCGTATAATCGGCCGTATACTCGTACTAGACCACCTCACCTGGTACTGGTATGCAAAAACGCATACTTGATAGGTTTAACGGGTATAACCGGACGAGTAACAAGCATAATCGGCTAACAGGTCGTTTAAAAGCTATTAGATGAGATGCGCACCTATTTCAGTTTTGGCCCACGGCCCATAAGCCACAGCGGCAACCCACCTCCTCGAAGCATCGATCGCATATACACACAGTCACGCACGAGGTGCGACACGAGAGCGCAGGTGTGGTCCTTCTCGCCAAAGCACGTGAAGAGGAGAAAAGAGGCGTGCTAGGTTTGGGCGGCGGTTGCACCTGCTCCGACAACAGCGACACGAGGCGATCTCTGACGATGATGACAACATCTGCAGGTACTTCAGTCCTTGATCTCTACTCTATCTTGTGATTCCTGCACTAATTTATCTCTCTTGCTCAGTCCTCTTGGATCGATGTGTTTATGCTTCTTCTTCCTCGGCTCCTCGCTCGTGAGAACTGCGCTGCCTCTCCCTCCTCCCCTGAGTTGCGCTACCTCTCTCCCTCCTACTTATAGCTACCGCAGTAACAAGTGCTGACTGTGGCCGATCCAACCGGTGCACAGCCGGTCCAACCGATGCAGCAGGCGGTCCAACTATTGCTACTATTTCTACTGATGTGTGATGGCATCTGGTTGGCTTTCTGGCAATTCAGATGCAATTCATATAAAAGATAGTTGTAGATTAGCATCTGTCTTATCTCAATATATGCTAATTGGTGAACATATAACTATGACTATGGTTCACAAGATTTCTTTTATCAAAACATAGCACTCATGTGGAGTTTCGTACAATCAAATGGCAGTATGGATTTGTAATTTTTTTAGTATTTATAAATTGTCTTCCTGCAATTCATGAAATCCATAGGTTTGTAATACTTGTCGAATGAGACTGATATGAATACAACCCTGTAGCCCAGCCCTTTCTTTATAAATTGTCCTACTTTTGTGAAAAAGGACTCGGTGACAAGGCATAGCTATGTCACTAATGTGTGCCAATCAAGGTTATTAAGTCGGTAAGTCGACATTACCCTACTAGTGGCCAAACTTGCAAACTAGTCTGGAGGTCTTGATCATATAGTACCATAAAACACATTAGGTTTTTTAAAATCCTATCTTACCCCTCATCCAATTGAAAAAAATCAGGCACATGTGGAATCCACGTTCCATTCTTATCCTTCCCCACCACTGATTTCTCTCCTCCACTCATTCCCTCACCTACATCTCTCTCCCCAAACCGATCCGGCGACCGGGAAGGAGTCGGCGTGGTGCATTTAAAGGGCGAAAAGGCGAGTGGGGGCGAGGAGCAGAGGGGCGGCGAGGGAACGAGAGGAGACTTGGGAGAGGGACTAGGAGATTACCCGGTCTTGAAGCGAAGGGTCGATGAGCTGGGAGCTACCTCGGCGGGATCTGGAGGCTACCTCGTGGGATCTGGAGGGAGATGAGGCAGGAGCTCCGAATCTGGAGGAAGATGAGGCGAGGCGACGAGTGGCGACAAGTGAGAGCCAGCTCATGGGAGACGAAGGCGTGCTGCCGGGGGAGACTCTGGTAGGGGCGATGGCGGCGTAAGCTGGAACCGAGCGCTGGCGGCTGGCATGACAAATTTGGTGGGGGAGCCGAAGCGAAGGTTCGCGTGAGCTTTCACTCCCTCTGTCTCTCTGTGAGCTCCACTCCCTCTTTGCTCTGTTGCCTCCCTCAGCGCTTCTTTGTGACCCCACTTTCCCCCGCGGCAAGTCGGCCGACTTGCTGTCGCCT
Organism: Phyllostachys edulis; assembly: GCA_036346405.1. Taxonomy (NCBI): domain Eukaryota; kingdom Viridiplantae; phylum Streptophyta; class Magnoliopsida; order Poales; family Poaceae; genus Phyllostachys; species Phyllostachys edulis. Next base: position 76,565,916 of record CM070561.1, read on the forward strand.
GGTCGAAGACTCTGAACAGTGGAGAGAAGAGTTGTAGGACTCACAGAAGTGAGGTGAGGAATCTGGTGTCATGTGAAAAGGACCAGAGTTCAAGATCCACGGAGACAATATACCTGACAAGTGAGGTGACAGAGGCAAGAAAGACTGCTGAGAAGCAAGAACCAGACGAGCAGAGCCTGAGGAGTCTGAGGAAGAGCCGACACCGAGGCGCTGGAACAGGGAGAGTAGCTGTTGCACGGTGTCACCGGAGGAGCCATAGCAAGAGTCGCCAGCTCCTGAGTGAAAAGAACCTCCATAGCCCTTGCCTCCAGAGTCCTTCGGTGGACGACCACCCAGGTGGCCCTGGTCCCTCTTCTAGTAGTCTGGTACTGTGGTCAAATCCTGTTGGCGATGGAGCCAATGAAGAGAAACAAGAATCATCAGTGTCGCATGAGGCTGGAGGGCCATGGTTGGTCTTGAAGAAGCAATTGAAGCCACCAAGACAGCTTACATCTGAGCCACGCCACGAAGGCGAGTCTCCTTAGCACGAACACCCGTGAGGGCCTCTACCAAGGTCGAGTGCGGGTGGCGAGTCAGGCTGAAGACGTGTCAGGAAGTCTAGAGACAGTGAGACTCTAGTGGTATGAGCCGCGCCGCAGCGAGAACAAGTCCAAGCAAACATCGAGCCCCAGAGTCGGTGACGCCACACCACAAACATCTGTTGGTAGAGATTTGTCCACAGTGGCGTGAAGCTACTGAAGGGAGTGCCCCTGGTGCACAACGGAGAGGTACATAGCATCACTTGGCTAGTAGTGAGCTCGAAGACACTCCCACATCAGCTGAGTCGTAGGCAGCTCCTCCACATCCATGGAGGTGGCCACGGGCATGCTGCCCACTAGGATGGCGGTAGCACAAGCCTCGGCATCCTGTCATCTCTCATAGGCGTGCAACTCAGACTGGTAGAATTCCAGGGCCTCCTCCAGAGCGGTAATGGCGGCCTCCTGAGTAGCCTGATCCACACCAGCAAGAAGAGTAGGCAAAACTGGCGACGTAGGGCAAGGCGAACAAGGTTGCTCGCCGGTGAGGTGACCCTAGAGGCGCTGGCTGTTGAGGTGAATCGTCAGGTGAACAGCCCACTCCCGGAAGTTCGTCCCGTCGAACCGAACATGAGGGAGCGGGATGGCGAACGAGCCAACGGTGGTAGCCATCGGTGGAGACCCGACGAGGTGGCTGCCCGGGACACCGAGGACCCAGATCAAAGAACGGCTAGAGAAAGCACCGGCAGCCTCATGACAGGGGCGGCGTCGAAGCGGCCGAGGCGGTCTGGTGGCGGGATCCGGCCTGAGAAGCGATCTAGGAGCGTGGGATCCTCCAAAGTAGCGGGAAGAAGACCGAGGCGATGGCGACTCGGAGGCAAAGATTACGAGCTAAGGAGGCTGGAGCGACGCCCATCGAGCTCAGAGGTGACGGGATCCGACGCAGGAAGCAGAATAGGGGAAGCAGGATCCCCTCCAGGTGAGCTGCGGTGGCAACTCGAGCAGGGAGGGAGGCGGCGGTGACGGCCGGAGGACGGCGGCGGCGACATGAGGACGACGGTGGTGAACAGTGGCTAGGGTTAGTGTTGGGGAGAGAGTGAGCCATGGGTTCTGATACCATGTTATGCAATGAACCCTAATTCATTCATGGGCCAAAAGGCCAATATGTACAGCTACATGAGTGGGCAAATAAGCAAATAACCGCATATACAAGTAACTAATCACACAGCTTATATAATACTCTAACAGTGACAAGTACAACGAAGTCCGCCTTGTGTATGGTTTTATTATTTAAGATTCGCAATTATATAGTTCATATAGCAGAAAAACACAGATCTAATTCTAATACATCTTTTTCGGGCGTAGGCTAGACAATTAAGCAATTGTCATTTATCAACAATGCCCAATGCTGCAAAAAGGATCAATTGATCAAAAGAGAAGTCATATAGACGGAGATCAAGTCTACATATTTTTACTTTTATTAATACCAACTGAATAAACGGCGCTGTAATCAGCAACCGACCCATTTATCTGCATAATCGGGCCTTTTACTGAGCTAAACCTATTATTGATTTGATCGTTTTGTAATAACTGGAACAGGGAGGGCACCTAGCATGGTTATTAAGGCGGTAAGGCGAGGCGAGGCGAGGCGACCTACCCCTCACATCTTTTAAGCGGTAAGGCGTAGAGGAGGCGACGCCACGTATCCTAAGCGTTAAGGGTATACCTTTTAGGTTCACGAACTAGCATGGATTCATGGTCTTCTGACATAACCATAGAAAGCGCCATAGAAGATCCTAGCTCTATAACATTAAAGAAAGAAAAAAAAAGATGGGCGGGCATGGCATTGGGCCGGCCAAGCAAACCAGATTTCCTACCTATACCCTAATCCCATCGCTCACCTCACTTCACGCCTCCTCCCTTCTCCCCACTGGTGGCGCCTCTCCTCCTCTCTCCTCGCGTGGCGCCTCCTCCTCCTCCTCCCTCCGTGACTCCTCCACGATCCCGTAGCTCATTGCTTCCCTCAAAGCCGGAACCAGCGACGGCGACGCAGAAGCGGGGCAATGGCCTCCTCTCCCTCCTCCTCCTCCCATGGCCTCCCGATCCGCTCATTGCTTCACGCCGCGGAACGGCGGCAACAAGGCGACAGCGACAACAGAAGGCGAGGACGCCTTGACTCTCTGGCGCCTTACCGCTTAGGCGACGCTTAGGCGTCGCCTAAGCGACGCCTTAATAAGCATGGCACCTAGTCCTTATATGCTGGTGTGGCTTAGTATTGGCTTAATTGGCCATGTTGCAGAACACTGCAGTATATATATACCCATTTAAGAAGTTGAAATTTAATCTTATACTATGATTCTTCTGCAGTACTTTTGACTAATTGATATAAATCATATAACTGCGACAACTTCATAACAAAAAAAAAACTTTTCCACGAGATCATGCAAAGTGAATTGCACTTTGCAAGTATTTCTCACAATCACATGGACCTAAGATAGAAATGAATGACAACACAAAATGCTACAGAAATACTAGCAAGCTATATTGCCAAAAGATGGGACATTTTTCTAAAAAAAATACTGACATGTAACTTACTTTCAGTAGGTGATGTGATTGTTGGCAATGCATCCAACAATGACGTAGAAACAGCAATGATGTCAGCCGCCTGGTTTGGAAAGAATATGCACATAAATATTTATAATCCATAATAATTATTGTGCCTTCCCAATCTTCAATTATCCACAAATGAACATCCAGAAAATAATGGCAAACAAGACAACTATTGCATAACCAAGATGATTACAGATGTGAACAACAATAAAACAGTATACACACTGTTTAGCATCACAAGAAACGGAAAAGCATGTTTTCTTGTGAATCATTTGACACGAATAAATACTCCCTGTTAATACTGTAACTTAAGAGAACCAACACAAAAAAAAATGACAAAATTCTTGAGAGCAGGATATATAAGGAATAGAATATGTCTTACATGAAGGGTTTGCAAAATAATATTGATCATGCAGACTAATTGGTGACATGAAAGCAGCAGAGGGTTTGCTGCGTAAAGAGTAACTTTTATAGATCAGATAAATTTGCCTACCAACTCAACTTTTCCACCTTCAGCTCAAAAAACTGAAATAAATAAATAAAAATGCCAAAGCAAATGGAGGGGCCTAATTGCTCTGTATTTTACAGGGACCTATGTATTGCTTTTGAAAGTAAAAGGACCCGAATGCTCCTTTCTGAAAGCACAGGGACTTAAAATCTCAGTTTTGACTTTGAGAGTATAGAGACCTAAATGCTCTTTTTCCCCAAGCATACAATTTTTTGTGCATTTTGGACTAGTCAATTTATATGACCAGATATACACTGAAACAAACAAAATGCTGTAGTAACCTGAAAGATAGAAGTGGAACACCTACTGTGTCAGAAGCGAACTTTGGTTCAGACAAAATCCAGGTTGCAGCTTCAAGTACATTTGCAAGAACGCATGCATATCCTGGATGATTAGCTGATATATCATTTGGAAGAACATCAGCACGGCTGGGCAAAAACGAAGCTATCTGATGGATATAATATTTGCTTAGCCCATTAGCTGAGAAGACCTGGAGTAATAAGCAATAAGAATGATCAAATATACCACCATTACAATAATTGGCTAAAGCATCTAATTCCTCAAACAAACTACTACAAATCAAAATCTCAAACGGAGAAATAATATCAGTCGTATTAAAGCTTAATATTCTGAGACAATCTGATTTTATATTCGACAGCAAGAAATATTGTATTGGAGTGAGGCTTTACCAAACAAAATATTTTGCAAGCTCTATGCTTCCCAGCCATGAAAAATTTTGAAAAAAGAATGATCAAACAAGAAATTAAGTTAACAGCTCACCTTCTTGAAGTGTGGCAAACGATGCCAGAGAAAAGGAATGGATAGAAGCTGAGAGGAGAAACTCCATCTTGGATCCACTGTTGGACAACAACATGGATGATGGCCAACATGTGAAGCAACAAGCATGAGAACTTGCTCCAGCGCAGAAGTATTATCACAGTGCTCTGAATTTCTCGCATTTTGCTGAATCGCGGTCAGATCCATAAAAAATCATCAAACAAATCATCAAATATTTACTATGGTCGTTATGATCAATTCCATGTCTCTTCCACCAGACAACTGAATGCCAGAATAAGGGTTTACTGCACTAAACAGTGTGTAAATTCTACATTACCTACCAACAGATGCTGAACAAAACCAAGGCAATAGTAGTTGTTATTGTTGAACCATGATTTCATGTCTGACTAGTAGGGTGCCCATGCATTGCAACGGGATCCCATATTTTGAACGAAACAATTTCCATATTGTGTGAAGCGTACATACAAAGCTAAAGCTTTTTGAATCGGCTCTCCCTGAAAATTTTCAGTAGTCAGGAATGCAAAACAATTCCGTATTGCATTCCATGGCTCAAAATTTGTTTGAACAAAATCTCAAACGGTTGTTCAAAGCAAGCAAAAAAACACATATTTATATTGGAAAATTGTAGGGACACATTTGAAGTTAGACCAAACAGTTCTAATAACTTAAGTCATGCACACATTTGCGGTCACAACTCAGAATCAATGATGTTTTTTTAAGTAAACCAACCATAACATGTCCATGAATGAATTGATTCTCCGTATCATCGTGTCCTAGTTAGATACTCGTGCGTTGCAACGGATAAAAAAAATCGTATATAAGATAGGACACGCTCCACGAGAGCAAGCAGCAGAAGTGGAAGGAGGCGGAGGGGGACACGTGCGCGCGGCCGAATGAGCGATTATGGTGGGAGGCGAGGAAGGAGGCGACGCCGCCTCCTCCCCCGGCAGCTGTGGTGTCGTTGATGGGGACCGAGAGGTCCGAGTGCCCCTTCCTCGTGTGGCAAAGCGGGCCCTCGTGGATCTTCCTAGACGCGAGCAACACGGATGCCGCGTGCGACGAGGCACTCCCAGTGGCGCACCTAGTCGACGCCATCGCGGGCGGCGTTGCAGACATCGCGGAGTTTTGTTCAGCAATTTTCTTCTGTATTTCGTTAGCTGTTTTTTAGGCCGAGGGGGTGTGGGGCGCACACGGGAGGGGTGGAAGGAGTCGGCATGAGTTTTTTTCTGGGATGGGACGATCGTCCCACTGCGCGGGAGTAAACTCCTTTTATTAGTTAAGATATGCCACAAACACACAAGATTCTTATCTGTTGAAGTTGTTAAAGACATAAATTGAATCCAAACCTAAAAGTATTTATATTCAAGTTCGGCCTGCCATAATATGGTTCATTGTCAAGATCACAAGACTCAATTGGCTTGAAGACGGACTGTTTGGTCAGGAAGATTTCGCTGGAAGTTGTATATATTATAAAAGGAGAGCACAACAAACCATTTATTGCCATGTGGAAGTTGTAGCAATAACAGGTTTTATACATGAACAGGAGTTAGGTGCATGTGTCTATTGATAATTGCAACTTTGCATGTTAGCCCATAAATGCATAAACTGTCTGAGAAAAAAGAGTTCAGCCAGTCAGCCTACATATTAGGAGGCACTAGGCACTGAACTACTGAAGTTAAGACATGATAAGAGGCAGCAAGTCTCTATGCTCAGAAAACAAGCACAAGAGCTCGTAAAGTAAGGCAATTTCACTTCCATATATATATATATATATATATATATATATATATATATATATATATATATATATAGGCTTGGTACAAAACACTGACATGTACGGCACTCAATTAGATCATGAGGCAACCCCTATAATCCCATATCTAAAATACTAGCAGTACACATGGTTTCAGAAGGGGGGTTGTTCCTTAAAAGGAGCCAAGACCAGTGATTATTGATAGATTTTGGGACAGGAGAGGAATAGGAGCTGAATCGTTGGTTCTATTGCAAGAGCCCAAGGGGCAATATATAATGTACAAGAAAAACTCTAAACTAAAAACCCTAGACTATACTACAATTACATAACTACCCCCCTAACACTTACATGACTATTACACTACTACCCTTAACACCCCCACTCAAACTCAATGCGTATGCAATAGCATTGAGTTTGAAGAGGACAACACTAAAATAAAACATAAATCCGAAGTCCGAGCTTGAAGATGTCGTCGAAGCATGCAACTCTTGAACAAAAATTGTCCTTCGGCTCTTCACACATGAATGTCTTGATTTGGAGATGTTGAAACCGACAGGAATAGAGAGATATGTCAAATCAAGCTGATGAAGAGAGATAGAGACGAGGACAAACCAGATCCACCCATCCAAGAAGTGAGGTGATGGTGTCGAATCTAACGCTCGACGGAGGCAAAGACGACGGACCAGATCCGCCCACCCAAGATGTGAGGTGATGGTGTCGAATCTGGCACCCGAGAAAACAAAGACGAAGAGACAATTGATGATAACGACAAAGAAGGCCATTGGTCAAGAGTAGCAATGATGCGAAGATGTGTAGCAAGATGGCTACAAGAGAGGACCAAGAGAGCAAAGTCGCATTAACAACGATGATGGGGGTGACCGCGCTTGATCCAATGGACGGACCGCGGCAACCCGAAAAAGAAGAAGCAATCGGCTGATCGACAAAGGATATGATGAACTGGCACGACTTCGACGAACCCAAAGAGAGCATGCTTATTAAGGCGTTGCTTAAGCAACGCTTAGGTGGCAAGGCACCGCCGGTGTGCTAAGGCGTCACCCCACCTTGCCGCGCATGCCTACGGCGTCACACCACGGCCTCGAGGAGGTGAAGACGGGCTCGATGTGGCCGGCAGCGACGTGGATCCGGCGTCACGAGGTGGAGGCGGGCTCGATGTGGCCAGCGGCGATGTGGATCTGGTGTCGGCAGGTGGAGGCGGGCTCGATGTGGCCGACGGCGACGTGGATCCGGTGTCGGGAGGTGGAGGCGGGCTCGATGTGGCCGGCGGCGACGTGTATCCGGCGTCAGGAGGTGGAGGCGGGCGATGAGGAGAGGAGCTCTGTGGGAGATGGCCGGATGAGAGGAGAGGCGGTGGAGGCGGGGTCGATGTGGCCGGCGGCGATGTGGATCCAGCGTCGGGAGGTGGAGGCGGGCGATGGGGAGAGGAGCTCTGCGGGAGATGGCCAGATGAGAGGAGAGGCGGCGATTGAGAGAAGGGGAGATGAGCTCTGTCCTCTGTAGGAGATGGCCAGATGGGGAGATGAGCTCTGCGGTGACTCGGTGTTGGGCGAGCTAGGCTTACGTGATGGGTTGGGCCAGGCCGCGTGGGAACTTTCTTCTCTCCTTTTCGTTTTTCTTTTTATCTCCTGTGTATCACGCCGTATGCGTCGCCTCAGCGTCCAAGCGATGCCATGGCGCCTCACCTCGCCTTAGCGCCTTAATAAGCTTGAAAGAGATGCAACAGACTTGGATGGACTCAATGGAAATCAAAGGAAAATAGACTTAGGATACTAGCAGCGGCAGTGATCATAGCACACAACAGCCTACTTCCACGGCCCAAAAGAGTAACCAAGATCCACCCTGTCCAGTGATACAGAGAGGTGACGATGGCCAGTGATGAAGGAGAGGACCGGTTTCTGCTTCTGCCATGCCGCTGCCTGCTCCCCGCCGCCGCCAAGATGAATAGAGGTCGACAATGGCCAGCGACAATGATGGAGCTCGATTTGGGCGAGGTTGAGGTCGCCGCTGGAGTAGCCGTCGGTGAACAAGCCACCGCCGTCATTGAGGAAGGCAACGGTGGCAAAGACGCACTCGGGGGTGACGAGGAAAGGCCAACGATGAAGATGGCCAGATCCCAGACGATCTGGTTGCTGTCGACGGAGAAGGCAACGGAGATGGCGTCCTTGTCGTGGCCGACAAAGCGGCGGGTGTCGACGTCGGTGGAGAGGTCGACGCTAGCGGCAGGGGCGTCGGATCCGAGGCGGTGAAGGAGTAGAGGACGATGGACGAAGCACTGCAGGCCGACGACGGAGCATAGGAGGTCACCGGATCCGTGGAGCAGAGGCGGCGGCCGAGAGCACGGGAGCCGAGGTTGCGTCGCGAGGCCCCGGCCGGGAGCTCTGGTTGAGGATCTTCGGTGCGTGGAACGAGGGATCGCAGGGCTAGGTGACCTCACGTCGCTGACGCTGAAGCGCTCGAGGGCCGTTCGTGCCCTTGCGTGGCTCGAAGAGGCCCCACGGCCGGAGCGGGATCGCGGGAGGGGCGGACAAGGGCGCGGCGAGTGACACCACGGAGCACCTGATGGGCGTACCTACCACCATGCGTAAGCAAAAAGGAGTTGGCGTGGGATGGGGTGGTAAGCATGAGGATGACAACGCTAAGGAGAGAGGACGTCAGGATCCGACTCGACGGCGGTGGATCCAGCTGGGATCGAGCTCAGGCAACCAGATCCGTCTGGATCTGGTTGGGGAACTACCGGCGATGGTGGATCTTGAAGATGTAGATCTTGTACGTCGCTGGAGGCAGGAGCGGTGGCGCATCCACCTAGGGGCAGAGAAGTGGTATCCGGGGAGGCGAGCAGGAGCCGGGAGGCCAGGTCTTCGAGTTACGAGCCTGGTTGATGGTGATTGACGGCGTCAAGGCTGCTCTCCGAGGAGGCGAGCAGGAGCCCAAGAAGAGGAGGCGGTCGATGGGGAGGAAGCGGGAGGTGGCGCGTCGGCCGATGGCGAGGTGAGCACACACCGCAGAGAGAAGACTGACCAGCAGTGGCTCCTCCAGATAACCGTCATGTGACGAGTAGTCTGCTCGGTGAACCGAATGAAGATCGCCATCTTGGGAGTTGCTACTACTGCTACTTGATATTAAGAAATTACTTAAGATAAAAACGAGATTGATGTTGCCCCAGGGAGTAGAGATTGCTCCCCGGGGGCTGCAGCGATGGAAGAGGATGGAAGCTAGGCTATGGATCTTGGCTCTGATACCATGTTAGATTTTGGGAGGGAAGAGAGGAATAGGGGATAAATTGTTAGTTCTATTGCGAGAGCACAAGGAGCAATATATAGTATACAAGAGAAACCCTATACTAGACTACAATTACATAACTACCCTCCTAACACTTACATGACTATTACACTACTACCCTTAACAATTATATACCAATAGAGTGGAGGAAATAGAGGCATATATCCAAAAGTGAAAGCAAACTTATCTCTCGTTAATATATTTTGGTCAACAATTCACCTAAAAATGTCCAGGGACTCCAGACACCGGTAGCCAACAAATACAAAACAGTAATATAGAAACAGAACTTACCGGTACAGAAACAATAATCCCCCGAAATAAGCTATAGATCTTTTTCCGCTGAAGATACTCAACTACTTTGCAGTTCCATGGAAGTTTAGGATTTATCAACCAAGCCACATTTTCTAGTAATGGGACAGAAGGCATTGCTGTGCTTTTCGATGGCATCAAAAGTTCACTGTCCCGATCATGCCTATCAAAACATAACAAACAAGTCAAATGCAATGTTGTTCATTTCATCATGGATGATAGAAAAATAGCATCTGCTGGAGATGAACTACATAAATACAGAAAGGAAAAGGAAACAAGACATAAAAAGAAAGTGTGAAGGCACAATAGCAATATCGATAAACACAACATATCTTCAACATATTTTCCTATACTGACAACACAAAAGGAAAGTCAAAATCACATTATGTGGGACTTCCCCAAGTCAGATGATAATTAAATGTTTCGTTCACAGAAGTTCATTCAACCATGCTGTATCTCGAGCAGAAACTGTACGAGCGCAGTCAAATAAATGTTTTACTAATGAAATTCATTCGATTTAACCAGTTCCTGTAGTAGAAACTTAATAATGCACAGAAATAATATGTCAGAGAGTGATTGTCCATTAAAGATGAATAAATATATGTTTGCATCGTACGCTTGAAAACAGGAACAGCCTAAAGAAGAATTAATCAGTTTCAATAATTGAAATCACCTCTTCTGGTGAACAGCTTGCACACAGATGAGTGCAAGTTTTTTTACCCTGTGAACCACAAGAGGTTCCACCGAGGAGTAATTTGCCCCAGCAAAGAGACTTACAACATCTCCTACAAAAAAAAAAGGCAATTATAGCCAATGCCATAAAAATAGTGAAAAGGAATATCATGTTGAAAAGGCTGTGCACAAGTAGAATACAAGTCATAACAAATATTATATTACCCAGAAACCTCTAATGCCTCAGACAGTTCGCAAATGCAATTGAAACAACATCAAAGTTTAAAGAAAACTAACATTCTTAGCATCAGTTAAATGTCACTCAAAAAACATAGAAATGAAAAGGTAGTGTTTGTGTCTAGGAAAACAGGAAGATACTAACCAGGGCACCAAATGAGGCTGTTAAGTTGAGGATAAGATACCAGTATCATATAGGGATAAAAATACACTAAGCAAAGTGTGATAATTAATATTAGAGAGTCATCTCATCTACGATCAATATATATAGTCAATACCCAATAGCACTAGAAACAACTTAGCATATATGCTACTGGGCCACCTTAAGTCCTAATGAACAGAAAGACAGAATATTTACATACAATGCAATATATATATATATATATAGCTGAACAATGATAAAGAGTAGTATGATACTTACCACCATGTTTAACATACTGTAGAAGCAAGTTGCAGACTTGACAAAGTATAGAAATATCATTGTCTTCATTTACATTGAAGAAGAACAGGAATTGACGAAGAAAATCAGAATTAGTGCCGAAGCTGTTCCTGATAGCAGCAAGATAATCAGAGAGCTAGACAAGAAAAGGCATAGGTTTAAGCTTTTGTAATGCTTACCAATCAACCCTCTGGCAATGCTTCCCGAAAGTAGAACAAAAGTTCCCTCGAACTTCCGAACGTGCCAATTCCAAAGCCTTCTTCCCTCTGAAGCATTTCTGCAGCTTATAATTAGTCAAGTTACATTTTTGGGAATACGAATCGTATGTATCTAGGCAGATATACAGGAAGCTTAAAAAATTGGGACATACAAAGGAAACGTAGCAACAGGGGCGGATCCAGTATAGGGACATGGGTGTACAGATGTACACCCATTTTTTTAGGAAAAAAACCAGTATTTATTAGGTATATTAGGTATATATACTAGTAAATATACTTAAAACTCGTATTTGCACTGTGCACAGCGACTCCGTCCGATCGGCTGCCCAACCCACTCACCGCTCGGTCATGCCGTCCACACCACCAGCAATTAGCAAAGCCCACCACGGCCCAACACCCACCACGGTCATGCCGCCGCCCCACGCCAAGCGCCTCACCCTCACGCCTCATGGCAGCCCCAACCCAAGCGCCCGAGCGTTTCCTGATTTCCTCCCCTTTCTCTTCTTGCTCTGTGGCGGCGGCGGCGCAAGGGGTGAGCGCCGAGCGCCGAGTCTGAGCCGAGCTGGAGCCGAGGAGGCACCGGAGGCGGGTCGGGCTGGGGCGACACGGCGAGGTCGGACCACGCGAGCGCACTGCAGTTGGACCAAAGGCACCGAGGAGATGCAAGTGGTCGAGGTCGCGTCTGCACGGCATGAGCCAAATGGTCAGCCGATCGCCAGAGGCCGAGCCGAGCAAGGGAGGCATCTTGCTAGGGGGGAAGCAGGCCACGCATGGCAAGGCAAGGAACCGAGGCCGGCCCACTGACCAGTGAGGAGGGCGCCATGGGGGATTAGAAGAAGGAGCAAAAGCTCCAGAGCAAAGAAATGGAGATGGGGAAAAACAAGAAGCAGCCAAGGAGAAGAAACAAGGCACTAGGGGCTGTGTGCCTGTGTCGGCCGAACAGGGAAAATAGAGGAGAAAGAGAGTGGAGTAAAGAGAGGAAGTGGGAGGAAGCAGGAAGAAAGGAAGAAATGGGCTGGGAATTTCATTCAGCTCCCCACCCCAGTCCCTAGGGGCAAGGTCGGCTGATCGCCTCCCACGGCCGCTCCTCCTTCGTCCGTTCACTGGCTCGCCACCGCCACTGTGATGGGGAATAGGCGTAACAAATTGAACAGGAAGGCTTAAGACCGCCGACGCCAAGGGATGGATTGATAATTGATTGGGACGCCGATTGGTACTGATTGTCTGATTGACTTGGATTCGACTACTTGCCTTGCATTGTTCAGTGGCCTCGAATTGAAACCAGAATTTTCAGAAGTGGCCAAACAGATGTTGGTCAGGCTTAAAGAACTAAGCAAGAAATCGGATGGGAAGGTCTTGGCTGTCGATACAACCATCTACTTGATAGAGATGTGGTGGCACAAAGGTCCGAATACTCTGAAGGAAGCATTTCCAAACACTTACAGCAAGGCAAGTTACTCATTTACCATTTGATTAATGTACATCATATTCTGTTTTCTCCCGAACAATTCTTCCTGAGTGCTACACTGTGAAAGACATTCGCTTGTTGCCATGATATATTAGCTGACATGAAAGCTATGCTTATATTGCATAGGAAAACACACACAAAGTTTAGATGATCAACATAATTTGATCACCATAAAGGTTTATATTATGAACATTTATGTTTTACATTGTACAACATGTTTGTAACTCCGAACACCCATTCTGGAAATCCTGGATCCGCCACTGGGTAGCACAATAGTTTTTAAAAATTAATGATGGTTTAACAAGATATTAAGATATCTGTTATGCCATAATCCATGAAGGCAAAGGACATGCTTGAACTTTTTCCATTCTCCCCGCCTCATAACGTAACGCCCGACAAACCAAAAAGGGGAATCATTAAAACTTATCAACTATCAACCCACATGACTCCAAGAGGCGGAAACATGCATGAACCTCCCACACTCCAGTTGCCTCGCCACCCCCAGCCAACCAATAGGAAATCGCCATAATTTCTCGACCAGTGTACGCACCACCAGAGCCCAATACATGCGCAGAATGTCCCCGTCCATCATGCCAGAAAAAACCTAATTTCTTCCACTAAGATTACCCAAGCTAAACAACAACGTGCCGGCGAGCTGCATAGCTACATTAATTAATCCCACCCCGACAGGCCTCATCACACACACACACACAAAAACAACAACTAGAGTTACAATATATCCACTAAAATATACTCGAACTAAAGCTTCACCTAATGCCGAGAAGTCCACGGCTAGGCCTTAACATGGCACCGCTCTCCATGAAAACCACACGAACAAAAACACCACCAAGGCCGAAACGCTCAGAGCCTGGATCTCAACACAATGCACAACTCGCTAAACCCTCTCTCGAGCACCAACCTATCCGCAGCCCCGTAACCCCACCCCGCGATCAACGAGTCCACGAAGTACTCGCGCGAAGCCCCACACAGACCTGGATCTTCGTGGCGGACGAGTTCTGGAGGCGCAGGCCCTGGCGCCGCCGCCGCTCCTCGCGCGTCTGCTCGAGCAGCACCTGGCGGTCGCGCTCCTTGCTGCTCCGCCCACCCAGGTCCACCCGCTTCCGCGACGTCGGGTCGCCGGAGAAGAACATCTCCCCCTCCCTCCCTGCCGCACAACCCACCCACCACCGAGGAAAACAATCAGGAAAACCGCAGAAAAATAAGCAAAATTCGCGGGGAAAGCGTTGGCGAGTCCGATCGGATCGTACCGGAATGGGGCGCGGCTCGATCGGGGGGGTGCGGCCGCGGGGCTAGTGTTTGGGGTTCGGGGCGGGGGAGACTTGGAGAGGGGGGATGGAAGGGGAGGGGAGCGAGGAAGCTACGAATCGAGAGGGGAAAGAGGAGTCGAGTAGCGATGGGTGCGGGACATACCTGGGAAGGGAGGGGTGGTGTTGGTATTTAAATTGACGGGTTTGCCCCTGTGATCACATTGCACACCCGCGCAGGCGGTGACGTGGTGCGTGGGTGCAGGAGTCAAGTCGGGACTTTTTGTGCCGTGATGATGCGTGCTGACGTCGACGGGCTCCCGGCCGTCCATGTGATTATTTGGGGCGTGTCAAAGTCAGACACTTTTTGTTACAGTTACAATGCTAGTGGCCGGTTGGATACTTACCACTGCTGGGTTTTACTCCACTTGGTTTAGGGGTATCTCTAATAATTATAGATAAATTTGTCTCTAATATATGCTATATCATCTTTAGAGATAATATCTTCAATAGATAGTCTCTAATACACTCTTTAGCATTTATATTTTATAATTTTTCTTTGAAACGGACTTACATGTCAACAAGAATAGATTAATATATCACATCTTGTTTCGCGTACACACGACAGTCTCTTCAGAAAGAAATGACATGTGCTCACTCTTCTCTCCGTAGGATTTTATTAACAGCGGATAACTAAGAAACGATAACAAATACACTGTTGGAGATGCCCAGTAGTTCAAGCGCTAGCCTTTTTCATCTCTCACAATTTAAATTCTACTTTCGTTTTTATAGGTGAATATACGGCTAAAGACAATATTCGTAGAGAGCCAGATTGGGGTATGTTTAAGTTGGGCAAGCACATGGTTTTGCGTAGAGACACCAATGTATTATTTTTTGATCGTGTGGTCGCTCCAAGGTTCTATGACGTGCTCCTAGCGTGAGATTTTCCGGAATACGGGCACGAACAAATACATGTCTGATTCGGATCAGAAACAGATTAAAATTACACGAATAGTGCGCGCGAAAACATCATGAATAAAATTTTTCACAAAGTAATATGTCTTTTGTAAGAATATTTTATCCCCTTGTTAGTGGGACCCACTCTACTGGGAAAGTACCTGCTTAACAGATTAAGAAATGTAACTGCCTTGCAAAGGTCGATTGTACCTCACACTTGTACTCATAGGATAGAAATCCTATGAAATGGTATTTTGGTCATTTGTACAGGCCCAATAACCTATAAATACCCTATATATCTCTCATTTGGGGGAGAGCTCTCTTGAGCAATGAAGAAGCATATTAAAACTGGTGAGCCCTCGGGGGCTCCCTCCCCGGAGGTAACCACCTGTTGTCTCACTGATGGGAGTAGGGAGGTTCTCTTGGACCCTCGAACCTGTATAAATCCTCATGTCATTTTTTACTCTCGTGGACAATGGCACATCAGACGGCCAACATCTACCTCCTCACTCGTGTTCGGTTTTTACACTAACAACATTGGCGCCGACCTTGGGGATAGAACTAATTGACGAAAGGCTATGTCTCCTACCAAAAAATACTCTAAGTCCACAAAGCCTCCTCCGGCTCCGGAGGGAAATGATCTCGTGGACGACCCATCCGCTCTTTGAAGGAGCCCTAGTCGAGCACCCTAGCCGGAGATCAGGGCCATCCACCCCGGGATATACAACGTCCTACATGCCCTGGGGCTCCCACGCACGTCTTTTTACTTGTGCGTCGACGCGAGAGCCGGCCTGTGGCAGTAGCAGCTCAAGGCACCTCAGAGCCGTAAAGCTAAGGATTCTGAGACCAACCATCACCCCCAGGACACATAACGTTCATGCGTCGCGAGCGATTAAGGCTCACTACGAGGGCTACCCCCTAACGCGCTACTGTTAGGGGACAGTCCTAACATATAAATCTCGTATGGGCTCTCAAGACACTTTCCCTCTAGGGGATTTCACCCTCATGGTGCATAGGGCGTACGACCTCTGCAGTCTTCCCTAGCAAAAGTTCAAGGTGGCTTGGGCATCCATCGCCTTCACCATGGCGGCTAGTGTCCTACTAGATCCAGGACACGAGCGACCACCCTCGTGGTGCATAGGACGTACGACCTCCACGGCCTCTGTATGAGCCAGCCACTGGTCTCTGCCACCCCAATTTGTTTTGTTTAATGTTGCTCCAAAGACATGTAAGTGCACAGTAGCATTTTGCATTTTTACCTGCAGTTTTTTGCTGGGCCTCGGACCATTGCCCAGGAGGCCCGAGGCCCAGCTCCGCCCTGACGATCTCCCTTAGCAAAAGTCTATGGTGGCTTGGGTGTCCGTCGCCTCCACCATGGCGGTTCGTGTCCTACTGGACCTAGGGTATGAGTGACCACCCTCGTGATGCATATGGCGTATTACCTCCGCGGTCTCCCTTAGCAAAAGTCCATGGTGGATTGGGCGTCCGTCGCCTCCACCATGGCGGCTCGTGTCCTACTAGACCTAGGGCATGAGTGACAACTTAGACCCAGTACCAAGTTGATGGATGTGCTAACAACTCCACCATTGGTTGCTCTTAGCAAATATATATAAAAAAAAGTGGCTGCTCAGAGACACACCAAGCGCACGCGCAAGGCACAAGGAGTATTTTATCCCCTTATTAGTGGGACTCACTCCACAAGAAAAACACCTGCTTAACAGATTAAGAAATATAACTGTCTTGCAAAGGTCGATTGTACCCCTCACTTGTGCTCATAGGATAGAAATCCCCCGAAGGAGTATTTTGGTTATTTGTACAAGACCAAGTGCCTATAAATACCTCATGTAGCTCCCATTTGGGGGAGAGCTTTCTTGAGCAATGAAGAAGCATATTAAAACTGGTGAGCCCTCGGGGGCTCCCTCCCCGGAGGTAACCCCTGTTGTCTCACCGACAGGAGTAGGGCAGTCATCTTGGACCCCGAACCTATATAAATCATCGTGTCATTTTTTTCTCTCGTAGACGATAGCCCGTCAGACGGCCGATATCCACCATCTCACTCGTGTTCGGTTTTTACACCTACAACAATGTCATAAGTGAAAGAAGCTTTTATTGCTAATATTAAGTAACTAGCATCCCTTTAATGTCGATGCTATGCTAATTGTCAAAGTATATTTGCTAGAGGTAGACATCAAACAGAAGCTTTAACTGCTAATTTCTAATTTTGTGCTCTGCTTTAGGAGCTAACTTTAATTTGTGGGGTACATCGGTTCTTCATTCTTCCCTGACCGAGATGCATTCTTCTGTGATCTTCCATGATCATTCTTTGCCTTCTCCAAATGGTTATGCTTTTCGTAAGGCTGTGGCCTCTGAACAAAGCTACCAGTTGACTGTTTTGAGTACTCCTTTGAACTAAAAGATGCCATTAGCATGATGCAAAAGTAATCAGATGGAAAATTGTACTTTACAATACGATCTACCTTGGTTTCTGAATGTATAAACAAGATGAAATTATTAACAAAAGGGTAAAGTCTATTTTTCAACCTTCAACTTTACAAAAAGTCTTGAAAACAACCTTGAAGTCGAAAACTAGACATCGTACGACCTCCATGTTTGCAAACCGAACAAAATGGGCCCCGTGCCTCTTCCACCCTGGTTTTGTGCTCACGTGGCGGTCGAGCTGGCACCCGCACGCGGCTTTTTATAACACGGGGCCAGTCGCCTTTCCCCTTCTCCTCCCAAGAAACCCTAGGTGATGAAATTGCATCGGCGCGGTGCATGGCAACCTCCGGGAGCTCAAGCATGTTGCAGTGGTCGGTTGATTCCTCAGCGGTCGGCGTCGGCGATGGGAAGTTTTCCTCCCCAGTAAGGTACAGGGAGGGTTCGCTTGATTATGAGCCGACCGTCCGTTGCAATTGTGGGCAGAAGTCAGCTAGATGGGTCTCTTGGAGTGACGCGAACCTTGGGAGGAGGTACTTTACCTGCGCAAAGGCTCGGGTGAGTGTTCTTGTGGTCGGTGTAGTGTGTTCTTGTGGTCGGTATTCTTGTGTTCTTTTGCGGTCTTTTCGATTTGTTCTCAATTTGGGGCCATTGCGGTCGTCCTGCCATTTGTTTGATTTGTTCTCAATTTGTGTAGGTGGGTGGTTGCAATTTTTGGAGATGGTATGATCCGGAAGCTAGTGATTTTGTTAACCAGAACTTGCTGGATTTGCGCGACTGTGTAAGGGCTTTGAGAAAGGAAAACAAGGAATTGAAGGCCGCGGCTAGTGATGAACAGGCCAAGGAAGAGGCGTGTGCTGAACTAGGGAGATTGCTGGTTGCAAAATCAAATGAGTGTGCTGAGTTGAGGAGAATTGTAGTCCAAAATGAGGCTGCAATTGTTCATCTAAGTGATAGGGTCAAAATGGTATAAAATAATAGAATGTTGATCATCTCAATGTTTGTATGTACTCTCTTTGTTGTAGTTGGGTTCATGTTGTGGTAGAAATGTTCTTAGTTTGTTGATGTAAGTTGTGAAACTGAATGCTCATTGGAATGGAAATATCATTTTAGTGAATTTGGTCACCGTTTTGGTGAATTTACGGAATGAATTGTTGTGATATGTGTAATACCAGAAGCTATGATGCTGAATTGTCTGGTAACCTCATCAGTGATGAATTCATGCTTAAATGCATATAGTAGGTTTGAAACCATCATATGAACTTGCAAAAGAGAAGAAGAGAAGCAAAAAGACCTGAACCGCTGAACGTGAGGTGCCTCCGCACCTGCTATCTCGAGGCTCATGATAACTGACTGGAACTGTGCCTAATCAAAATGGTTTTTAGAGTCGTATGCAATATTGATTCAGAAATCGGGATTCAAAAGCGCTGAAACTGAAATAGCACTGCAAGATTTTGTAGATTGAAACTAAAATAGCACTACAAGATTTTGTAGACTGAAACTTGCAATAGACTGAACTGCAAGAGTTTGGTACAGTCAAGTTCAGTGCCATCGCAATGCGTCTGGTAGACTGAAACTTACAAGGATTCGAACTTACAATACAATCAAGTTCACTGCCATTACTGGTTACAGACAAGTTGCAAATGCATAAAAGTTCACATAAAAAACAAACACACATTGGCAGTACAGACTTTCACTGCTTGTTGTTATTGACATCACTGGTGGACATCAGGAGCTTCGGATGAGTTGTTGTCCTCTTTTTTGGAGGTTTCTTTCTTGATGGCTCTCTAGCACTGACATTAGCTGAAGCATGACAAGAGGAGAGTTGAATTGTGGCACATGAACTGGCCTGAGAAGTAGAGACAGTAGCCTCTAGCCTGATAGATGCAGAACCACCTTTTGATGTTGTCACACTAGCCTTAGCAGGTGAATTGATGATCATTTCATTTGACACACCGACTACAACAACACATGAACAATGCTAAGTCTTAGAACCGAAAGGTGGTCAAATATATGTAGTAAATCGGAAGATGCTTACATGCCGGATTGTAGTTGCAGAAATTTTGTGAGTACACAACCCCAAAGGCACTTTTTTCTTGCCCTTTGAGTTGGCGGTGTAGGCTTGCCCTTTTTACCAACACTTGCAGAGCTCACAGATCCTTGCATCATTACCCGAGGACAATTGACAATGTGAGAAGAAGATATGTTTTGGTGCATTAGTGAAGCAAGAGTGACACATTACCATGTGTGAGCACCCGGATTTATTAAGCTCATAATACTTAGTCATCCAATTGACCCTAGTATTATCAACCAAATAAACCCAGTCTCGAGAGATGTATACTCCCCATAATGCAGTATACATACCTCACAACAAAAGAATGTATCAATTCCATACAACACATAGTACATAAGCAACAAACCAGAAGTTAATATTAATAAGGAATAGGTATTACAAAAGAGGGGCCTTCTGGCCAAATAACAACAAGTACTACTAAGAATACACAGCGGAAGCAAAAGTGCCATAAAGATGGCTATAACACAAAAGCCAATCAATTGTGCCTTAACCCCTAGGCATCTCGACCGACCGCCAAGCTAGTCGTCGAAGAAGTCGCAACCCATAGCACAAAAGTGAGGCTCTTGGAGCTCACCTCCTCCTCTCGCAACAAAAGCCACAAAATGCCACAACCATGGGCGATGAGTACATAAAGTACTCCGCAAGACTTACGTGTGAGATAACAGAACTATAAATAGCTACATGCAAGCTTTATTTAAGTGGATGAGGCTTTGGACTCATTTTAGCATAAAGCAAGTTTCATTTGCAATAACATAATAGATTGAAGGCAATTTGGCAAAGCATTTTAATTGTTGAAATAACAACGAGATAATAACATAGTAACAACAACAAGATCAACCTGGAAGTGACTAACCTAATAGTCACCACAACAATAGCATGAACATCCATTCATACCAACCCATCAAGTTTTAATTAAATGGTTGAGACTAGTTCTTGAATGACCTTACCAAGCATGTCCATAACCTAGGACGAGGCTATTCGAATAGTTTCAACCCTGCAGGGTGTACCAATGTACCCACACGCCGATCGCCTTTCCTTTAAGCACACTACCTTTGGTATGCTTCAAGACGGCTAAGTCCTACGAGACATTTCCAATGGACGATGCTAATTACGAGCCGCTTCCCACGGGACAAGGACACATTAGACACCTAACCGGCTCGCTAATGCTCCCTCCCAACACCACACACACACATTATTAAAACATACCCACCGACCAAATTTCATAATTAACACCTTCCAAAGTACTTAGTCAAGAGAGGTCCCATATCCCCTCGTGGTTAGCACGCAAAAGCGCTTGGCTTAGTGATCTAAGTACTCGGTCCTTAGGGACCCTGCATACCACCACATTCCAAAAACCGCACCATCCATCCAATATGCCCAAGTCTAAATCAATCTTTTATTTTCAGCTTTTGATTTTACAATTAATCAAAGCACAAGTGCCGACATATAGGAGTAATAATCGGTTTTGAGTGATCAAGACCATCGACTAAGTCGATGATCGCCCATTACTACCGATAACTAAGCATGGCTAAGCAATGTTAACGAACTACTAAGTGATAAAAGCTCATCCAACGAGCTCAAACCACAAAGAAATAACCTAGGCTCAAGGGTAGTAGAGGATAAACAATTCCTACAGATTATGCAACTATAGGATTGCTAGCTTATATTTTAACACAAAGTAGCATACATACATACAAGCAAAACAATATATTAAGCTTTAAAGTAATGGGACAATGATGGAAATGATCAAACTGCTTGCCTTGTTGTTGTTGCTCAAGTTGTGGCAGAGGGTCACTCTGGATTACCACAAATGTCTAAACCTAACGGAAAAGCGATAAAGAACCGATAAGAACGATTTAAAGCAATCAAGGACAGCACAGCAAACGAACTCCAAATACTCTAAAATTTCTACAGCAGCAGGAGGATGATTTTAGGAATTTTACAACAAGAACCAATTGATTTGGATTCTCAATGCAAAAGTTATGAGCAAAACAATTACGCCAAATTTCTAAAACACCAAACCGCACTATTCACTAATTTAATTATGAGGCAACATTTTCTAGAGAAGTGGTGATGCTGAGATTTTTACAGCAAAACCAGCACCTCATGAGATGAATAACACAATTGAGTTCATCCCATTTGGAGTTATATTGCACTTTCTTCAATTTTTCAAAAACAAGAACTTGAACAAAATTATAATGCACAAGTCCTCATTTTTATAACAGCAACGAGCTCAAAGCTAATTTTCTTAGTGAGTTCATTAATAGAGGAAACCAACAAAGTTGGTCTCACTAAAAAATAATCTACAGAGCATTAGTTATGTATTTTACAAGTTAAGCATTAATTTGAGTGTATATTTAAAGCGAGTTTTAAAATCTAAAGGCAAAATCTGTGCTCGAGCTGAACTCAACTTACAATCATTTTAGATTAAAGTCAAGTCCAAGACAGAGCTAACACAATTTGAATGACCTCAATTGATTTAAAATGAAAAAGATATGGAATTCTAAAGTTTATACCTTATTTCAGTTTATACTTAAGAGTTCACCGCAATTTCTAAAACCCACAAGGACATGGGAGGACGTGAGCCACAGATCTCAGATCTAACGGCTCAAGACCTCCCAGAGAACAACGCACTCACAAGACTCGAGGTCCAGAGGTCCCGACCTCCTAGCAACGCACATGCGCGAGGCGAGGGAGGTCGTGGTCATTGATACCGCATCCAACTAACCACAACACAGAGGGAGGACCGGACGGTCCAGATCAAACGAGGAGGTCCTGAACGGCCGAGATCTTCCAAAGGAAGATCTAAACTACCAAGATCTCCCCAAGGAAGATCTACATCGCCAAGACCTCACAGGGAGGTCCCGGACGGTCCAGATGTTCCAAGGAGGTCCTTGATGGTTCAGATCGCTCGAGGGAGGACCTTGACGGCCAAGATCTACCCGGGGAGGTCATGAACTACCGAGATGACCTAGGGAGGTCCTAACGCCACTGCACCTCCGTGGAGGTCCGACGGCCACGATGCGCAAGGGGAGGTCTTGACGCCAAGATCTCCTGAGGAGGTCATGGACGCCCCGTAGCTCGCGACCATGTGCTCAGCAGCGACGCACGTGTTTTCGGACAAGGGATTAATGCGCCACGGGACACAAGGAGGTCCGCTGGAGGTCTTAATTATGCCGCAAGGGAGGATTAAATGCAGTTAAGACACGCCATTGATTACAATGATTTGAGCAATGATGAACGCATTAATCGCGGCGGATCTTTGTCCTAAAATCGACAATAGCGCCGCCGTTCTTGTCCGACAAGATCCGAGTTTGAAGAGATGGTCCTCTGTGACGACCCGGTCTTAGGGCACCCGAGAGATCCTCCAGGACCTCTGGAAAGTCCACAAGGACCTCCCAGGAGGTCCATAAAGGACCTCTCGGGCAGCCCACCAAGACCACCCAGAGGTCTGCAAGACATCCTGGAGGTCCAGGAGAACTCGACCCGAGAGAGAGTCTTCAACCGAGGAGCACCCAAGGCCCGCCACGCCCCCATGTAACAATAAATGAAGAGGTCCGAGGGCGCACCAAGACCTCCCACGACCCACAGAGGAGGTCGTGGAGGTCTGGGACCACCCGTAACTCCACATGTTATTACCATCATGAGGACATGGATGGACCGAGTCCGCTCCAAGGTCCTCTGTGAAACCCGAGCTAGTCCCAAGGATCATAGCTAGCCCTTCACAAAGAAAAAATACACAGTGGTGATATCCGAACAATCTTTTATTGAAACATAATATTAACAAGGTTGATTACAAGGTGGCCTTGGGCCAAGCATAAATACACAAAAGCGAGAAGAAGGCAAAAGGGTCCATCAACACGCCACAAGCAAATGACCGAGTACATAACCTAATTGCTTTGATCTTCATCGCCGCCAACATCTTCTCCCGCAAAGATTATAATGAGCAAGAGTGAGCACTACCATCGTGTTTCGCAAGTTGCACCTGGGGTAACAATATGACATGCATATGTGGAGATTCAAAAGATGGCATAATATGGTTATTTTGCACAAAGCCGCTTTTCTTTCCAATACCATTATTAATTTCCAAAGGTGTCTTTTCATAGATAGAACTCTTTATATTAAAACAATTTTTCGCTTGGATATCAATCATCATGAATTAGTGAAGGATACCTCCCGACAAGAGGCTCCTCGCCTCAAACCCAAGGGATGGCAATCCCAAAACAGATTTAGAAACCATTTCTAAAATTCCCAAATTCAATATCTAACTTCAAGTGGCCTTTGCCAAGACGCCCATGACCGTGGACACGGCTATTCAATAGATTTAACTCGCAGAGGTTGTGCACTTTACCCACACGACTTGATTACTCTAGTTTGTCCCAAGATTCGCCAATGCCATCTCTCACTACCAAAGGTAAGAGATCTAGAGCTCAAGACAAGGCTTTTACAATGCATTGCTCCACCACAGCCTTTCCTTGCTAAGGTTTCGCCTTCCTATGGATCGCAATCCGTGGAAGGCCCTCTCTGCACCAAATGGGAACAATAGGTCATAAAAGACCTCTAGTCAACAAGACCTCCCACACCACCAATGGAGCAAAGATGTAGTGGAGTTTTGCAAATTACTCACCAGTCCCACACCCCATTCTCGAGACATGTGGTTGCACGATTGTGGCATAGCCCATTATAGGCATGGCATTGGTCGCCAAAGACCGGTCCTCACATGACTAGGGCAACTTTCACTAACCCTTGACCTCCACCCTTGCTGTGTTAGAGTCCGTGCATAAACATTGCACCAACCAAGCAATCCAATTTGCCCCATCCAAACCAATTGTTTATTTTCTTTGCTTTCCCAAAGACCATTTTCACACCTCCATGTCAACCCAATGTCATGGTGAAAACATTTAAACATTATTTGGTTGTGTTGGTAAAGATTTCCCCAAATTAATAGTTTTGGTCTAAGCATAAGCGAGCTCATGTTTTTCAAATGTTCTTGACTCATGCTATCTTGATTAGCCAAGTTTGACCTAATGGTGACAATGTGTTCACCCAAGAACAACAGAGGTCATACAAAAGAAATGGGTATACTCTAAAGTTAAAACTGTGTTGAATTAACTTGATAAACATAAGCATGCAATATATATTAAAACAGAACATAAATACTTTGAATTATGGGTGCAATATGTTCAAAAGTGCAACTTGCCTTGCTCACTACTCGAGATCCTTCCTCTTGAGCTCTCGATTCTTGGGAACCCTCACAATCTACACACATATATAAAAAGGCAATTTCAAAGAAGATTCAAATAAAGATCCAATTAAAGAATCAAGAGAACTCCAGAGAAAACTCAAAACCCAATTACGTAAAAAGAATTGTATTTAGATTAGGTTCTTTTGGAGAAGGTCTAGCTTACCAAAGGAAAAAGAGGTCTTTAGAGAAGGTCCCAAGATGTGACCTAGGCAGAGGGCGAGAGGTTCCGAGGCGAGATGCTTGCGCAAGGTCCAGAGAGGGGTCTCACACGAGCACCTCGAGTTCCAAAAGAAGCTCACGGAAAGGAGGTCCCAGAAGGACACGATCGGTTCAAGTAGTGGTAAACATAAGAGTAGAGCAAATCATTCGAGAACTCACCTAGGATAAGCAACAATGAGTCAGGAGGTCGGAGAGCCAAGCTCTCACGGGAAGGTCACCGTCCAAAACCGAGAGGGTGAAAATGGAGAAGGTGGAGTGGTGGAATTTCTTAGACAAGTTGTAGTCAAAGTGGTGAAGAAAACTAGAAATGCACGAGTCCAGATAAATATGGAAATGGGTCAAAGGTAGGTAGTGACAAAGGTGTGTCACTACGATTCTCGGGCAAAAGGTACGAGAAGGACACGATGATGTTATGGGAAGGAACAAGGAAAAATGTCGAGGTACGGTTAAGGACCCAATTCAAAGTAAAACACCACGATATGGATGCATTTAATGTGATAAGACCCGCATTGAAGGCTCAATATAATAATGTGGCGGAGGAATTGAGATGGTTAAGACCGGCGGTGGGGCCATCAATTTAGAAACAATCGGGTCAAAATAGGGAGGTCTTGACCCACAATAGAGGTCCTCGAGGAGGTCCGAGGCTTAGGAGGTCCTAGGCCCAAGGACAGAGAGGTCTAAAGGTTAAGGAGGTCCAGACAGGGGAGGTCCCGACGGTCGAGATCTCACCAAGGAGGTCTCAAGGGAGGTCTGAGCGGTTGATCTCCGAGAGGAGGTCCAACAGCCCAAGAACCGCATGGAGGGAGGTCCTCGAGAGAACTGACGACGGGAGGTCTGGGCCTTTGATTCAAAGTGAGGGAGGTCCAAGCCGCTTGATTTAGATCAAAGGGAGGTCTGAACTGCTCGATTCGAACAAAGGGAGGTCCGAACTGCTCGATCTGTAACAAAGGGAGGTCCGAACTGCTCGATCTGTAACAAAGGGAGGTCTATTAAGGGCATAACGCATGGGAGGTCTAGACCCTTGGATTGGAAATGGAAGAGGTCCGGACCGCTGTGTCTAGCACAAGGAGGTCCATGCAGAGTGGTTTCAGAGGCATTCCATAGAGGGGTTCTACCCAAGGAGGTCTTCTCGGCCAAGAGTAAAAAGTCAAGACGGCTCAAACGGACTTAAGAAAAATCAAGGCACCCAAGAGGCCATTGGAATGCATAGAGGTCTGAATGAAAGGAGGTCAGGCATAAAGAGGTGTCCAGCACGACAAGAAGTTTAGATCAAGAGAAGTCTGAATCAGAAAGAGGTTTGAACCCTAAGAGGTTCAAACCACCAAAGAGGTCCAAATGACCAAGCTCAAAGAAAGGAAAGCCCGGTCATACGAGTATTTCTGGTGAGACAAGGTCTAAGCTTTAGAGGAGGTCTAAACTCACGGACCAAGGGGATAGGTTACAGGAGAATTGCCGAGGTTACCAAAGAAGGAGACACAACAACCCAAATCCTTCCAATGTAACCCAAATTTGAATTCTCACTAAAGCAAAATAGCTTTAACTTATTTTACACATTTTAAAAAGTATTTAGAAAATCAAGATGTTACATCCTCGCCGGCGACATCCAATGGTACCACTGAGTGCACAATAACTTTGCGCACCCAGTGGACCTCCTCTCAACAGTGGCAACGACTTTAACGCCAATGAGCCGAGAGGGCACGAAGGCACCACACGGCAAAATCCAAAATGCGAAATAAAGCTCCGCGACATCCAATCAAGCTGTGCCCAAATAAAGCTCCGCAACCTCATACATGCGGGTGCCCAGCTAAAGGACTATCAGAAGTACCGGAGGTCCCAAGGTGCCGGGAGGTCGAGGATGGTGATGGCCCGAGTTGGAGAAGATGGGAAGCCCTCATTTCAAGCCCAAGCTCCAACTCCAAGCTTCAAGCTCCACTAGCCCCTCCTGAAATGGTCAACCTAACAACGGGTTAGGTTCAACTCAGGAGATTTGGGGGAGCTGAAAATGAGCAAGAGGTTGCGAGGGAGCCACTGGAGCAAGCCTTCACCACCGAGGGCTCCAAGCTTCAACAATGGCGGCCAAAAAGGAGGTCATGGAGGGATGCTCACCAAGCACAAGCAAGGCCAAGCTCAATGGTGTGTAAAAGAAGCCAAGAGCAACAATGGGGGGTTTTATAGCTAGGGCAAAAGAGGTCCTGGACCACGGGTTAAGCTCATGGTGAGCTTAGCCCAAGGGAGGTCCACGGGAGGTCCATGGAGTTGGACAAGATGGATAGGACAGAGTAGGTCAGACGGGGCATGGGCTAGGGGCGGAAAAGCACCGACATGCATTTAATGCCCCCTGTGCCTGAGCCGCTGGATGTGACAAGGCTCGACTTTGCCCATCGCCACTACCGCACGCTGCCAAGGTAGAAGAAGAACAGACCTCACATCCACCGCTGATCGAGTGGATGGGGAGGTCCTGCCCTTGATGTAATTTTTGAACCGTTACGCCTAAATGACTGGGAGGAGGTCCCAGCCACACGATTTGGAAAGGGAGGTCGTGGCCTCACGATTTCCATTATGTGTATGCGCACGTGGGAAAATGGGACAGGAGGTCCAAGGCGTTGGATTTCAATCCAACGGTGCGGACCTCCTGTGAGGTCTTAACCGCACACGAACTTAAGAGCATGAGGGGGAGGTCATGGCCTTTGGATTTAAATCCAAGGGCACACAATGACCGGGGAGGTCTTGGCACTACGCCAGAAGCGCACAAGAGGTTATGGCCATCGATTAAGATCTAATGGTGATGAGAAGGTGAGGAGGTCTCGAGACGTTGCGCAAAAGGCAAGGGAGGTTAGGACCTTTGGATTTTTGATCCAACGGTCTCGATCAAAAGAGGGGAGGTCCGAGCTTGCGAACGCACTGTGGAGATCATGGCCTTTAGATTTAAATCTAAGGGCTACGACCTCACGTCTTGCTGGGAGGTCGACAAGACAAGGCACTAGGAGGTCGTGGTCAGAGATTTTAAATCTAACGGCCACAACACACGATGGGGAGGTTGGGTGCGCTAGATTTGAGGGGAGGTCGTGGGTCGTTGGATCTCGATCCAACGGCCACGACCTCTGCTAGTGGGAGGTTTGCTTAGTTTAACGGTGAGGGAGGTCATGGCCATGGATCTTGGATCCAAGGGCTACGACCTCAACAAGGTGGGATGTCTAGTGGTTTGACAAACCGTGGAGGTTTTTGAGATTTAACACGGGGAGGTCATGACCGTGGATCTTTGATCCAACGGCTATGAGCCGATGAGGTGAGGAGGTCTTTTCGGTGTTGATCATGAGGAGGTCGTGGCGGTTGGATGTTAATCCAACTGCCACGACCGATCAAGGTGGATAGGAAGGTCTCGATTTGTTGTGGAGAAAAGGTTAATGGACCACTTTGGGAAAGTGGCTAGCCCAAGGAACAAGATTAAGCTTTTAAATTCAATTTCAACCACCGAGATTTTGCAGGTTGTTTGAATAGCAATTGAGCTCCAAAATTTATGAAATTTAAACTGGAGCTTGTTGATTATTAAGATTCACCTTACATAAAATTTCCAGAGGTTATTATGCAATGCATTTTTCTCAGGAAATTCATGAAGGTGGTTCAAGGATTTGTTTTACCTCCACAATTTATCAAACAAGTTTTATAACTCATGATGTTTTTCAGAGGGGTCCCACATCAACTTTAGGACCAAGGAAAAATATTTCCAAATGTTTGGCACCAGATTTAGACAATTGGAAAATGAGTTTGACTTTTGGTCAACCAGAGCTTTGTGTTTTTGGATTACACAACTCTTGGACAAGAATTACATGAGTGTTTAGGGGTTTTCAAGGTGTGAGAAAAAGTTTTAATTTCTACACATATAATTATACTTGAACAAACCCTGTTTATACAGTTGGGATGTTACACCATGGCAGATGGTGCTGCAGGAGGGATATCGTCAGGTGTAGCTCTTGCACTTGTATTAGATGCACCTAATGTTTCTTTCCTCTTTGAGCAAGAAGCTTTGTTGTGGCCTGTCCCTTTGCAAAATCTGCACCTAATGATAGTCCCCACTTTTGAGACTCTTGTGGCCTTGGGCTTCTCATGAGGCTCTCTTTTCCTTTCCTTCTTTGGCCTGCCTGGCATCCTAACATATTTTGGTGCTTGTGGTTTTGGCTTCTCAGATGTGGGCCAACTATGCATACCCTCCACAGGCTCTAGACAGTGCTCATATATGTTGTTGAACTCATCAATTGAGTAACAGGAGGCTATGTAATCATCTAGCATGTTGGTGTTGTAGTACATGCATGATATGGCATGACAACATGGTAATCCTGACAATTGCCAATATCTACAAGAGCATGTTTTGTTTTGAAGGTTTACTGTAAATCTTTGATCACGATGCTTGACAATTGCCAATATCCTTTCCATTGAATATTGCATGGCAATGCCCAGATTCAGTTATATATGCATTAAGTTTCTTCAAAATGTTGGGGCATATGATGCCTTGCCACTTGTCTGCCTTTTCTCTATTCAATTGGATTCTAACCATAACCTTACACCTAATGGCCTCCAGCATACTAATAATTGGTAGAAACTTTGCCTCAATTATCCATTTGTTGAAAGATTCACACATGTTGTTATCAATAGAATCACGGTTAGAACCTAACTAGAACCAAGCCCTGCTCCAATGGTGCGGGTCAGTGTTCATCAATGCTTGAGCCCCTTCACGCGTGCTTTGGGCCAATTTTGCCCTGGCCAGATTGAAGAGGTTTATGCAAGGTGCCTTGGCACATCTCCAGAACTTTTTCTGCCACTCCCTATCTGTGAGAACCCGCACAATTAAACTAAGCGAAGCAATGCTAATCAGTAATTAGTGGTAATTAAAATTCTTTAATTCGTAATAAAGTGTAACCTCAA
Organism: Phyllostachys edulis; assembly: GCA_036346405.1. Lineage (NCBI taxonomy): Eukaryota > Viridiplantae > Streptophyta > Magnoliopsida > Poales > Poaceae > Phyllostachys > Phyllostachys edulis. The sequence continues at coordinate 76,595,856 of CM070561.1, forward strand.
TTTGGACCTCAAGCTAATTAAATCACACAATTATCAATATGAAGCTTTGTATTATCAATACCACATCACTTCAGTACATCTCAAAGTATATCAAAATACAACCTTGATTACATCTCACCAACTTAAATGTTAATCAAACAAAATACACTTACACTCTGGGAATAGCTACAATATAAATCTTACATCAAATTCAAAACACTTGCAAAAGATAATTAAATTTCAGTTCGCTTCTTGCATCCTTTTCATCAAAGCTCTCCTTATAGTGCATCCAATCCTCATCCAGTTTTCTCCCACCATTCCAGCACATGCAACCAAAATGATAGAAATTAGTTAGCTAATTAACCCTGGTCAGTTAAAACAACCATGCTCAGTAAGGGCAATAATAGCATAAAAGATGAGTAAGATAGAAGTGAACAGTAAAAGGATAACCCAGAGAGCACAGGTCTCAGGCTTCATAGGTTGCACAGGAAGGAAGGGAAGGAGGTGACTCAGTACACAGGGTAGGATAAGCCACAGCGTAGAATCCTCCGGTATAAATGAGGAGCACTTCGCGGCGAGCTCACCAGCCACGCCGCCGAAAAATTCTTGGTCTGCTGGATCTCACAGTACCTTCTTCATGCACAAGACGATATTTATTTTGCTTTATGCGTCCGTCTGCTTTTGCTCAGATTTATTGCCGGTTTCACCTCCCCGCTCATTTTGCTTCTTCTTCATTCTTCTCTTCCCATTTCTCTTCGTTTGCTCTTGCTCCGCCGAATGGAGCCTCCTCCTCTCAGGCTGCCTGCCCCCGTCCTGCACTCAAGACTCGCCACACGCTGCGGTGAGCCCATCACGGCCGGCCGCCACGCCCAAGGCCTCGCGCTCCTGCGCCCAGATGCCTCCTTCCCGAATTTGGGGCGGCACCTCCCGCTTCCCTTCTCCTCCTCCTCCCCTCCACTTGCACTGCCCACGGCCATTTGTGGAGGAGGCGCCAGGTTCCTCCTCCTCTCTCGCTCACCTTGCCGATTCCATGGAGTTTCAACAAAGTTTACCTTCAGTTTCCTATTGTTTTATTGGGTGTTTATAGATGTTACCCTTTGACTCATGGTACCCGGCACACAAATCTGCCTTTCGATCGTGTGCGACACTTGATCAACGAAAGGATTTGCAAGATGGCGTAAGTCGCAATCGAAAGTACTAGTGCTATGAATGTGAGTAGGCCGTTAAGAAGGTAGTTGTTGAAATGTGCCAGATATTTTGTAACCGATTAGAGGTAAAAAATGTTCGCTATGTTACGATTTTGGTGGCTTGCGTGTAATATCAATCTTTTGAGTATTATAGGTATTCTGTGAGTCTTTGCAGAATGCCGCGTAGTTCTTTTTCAGAGGCCAGCGTATCTGGGAAGGAGTTATGAATGAACTTCTACTGAAGGAGCTCAGGCATGCTAAACAGGTCATTCCTTGCAAGTACAAAACTGTTTTTTTTTATTTTCAAGTGTATACATGATTCAAATAATCGATCAACCATCTTAAAGATGTTGTTAGCTTATTCTCTTGTCCTGCTTGTATATATGTGTTTTTATTTTAAGTTAACTGGATAAAATACGGAAGTTTGCATCATAAGCACGCAAGGGATCTATTCGGTTGGTTTATTTGGATATCGGTTAAATATTGTCTTATTAAAATATAAAATGTCTCCAAAGAAACACAAGATGTAATCGATTTGCATCACTAATCGCTGATCAATAAATGATGTGGACCCACTACATATCAACAATAGCGCCTCATTTTACTGTAGATCGGTTTCTCCAAAAGTATAAATTGGTTGACGCGGTATAAATACGTTGAGGCATTTCTGGCCAACAATGTAGGCTACATTTGTATAAATGAAGTTCGACTTTTTGTACACATTTAATGGCAATGTACTTCTCTCACCTTCATGATCTCTAATCCAACGCCATTTATTTACGTTATTGTGTTACTCATGCTGCTATTCTTTTTGTCTTCTCAAATCCATGTGAAATCTAGAGTTTCACCTCGAATGATTATTTTTAGTTAGGATTAATGGCTCAATATATAGGCCTTGTGATTTATGGACTTTTATAAAGAAAGTTGTTAAATACCCGTATGCTCATCCCATTACTACTGCAATTGCAAAGATGGGATACCAATATGCGTGCTACAACTCTTCAAACTGAAACATCGAGGTCTCTTTTATGAGAATAAGTTTGATTATAATCGATGGAACTGTTACACGTGAGGGACGATTGCAATGCAAGGTATGTGATTTTCAAGTTTATTGTAAAATCTTGACTCCTTTTGTGTGATTGTGTCGTGTGTGTTACCATGTAGTCTAAAATTCTACACAAAATAAAAAAGGTACTATTGATTCATCCGAGATGTTATTCAGATCGACCGATCTTTGTCCCGCAATAGAAAAAAAAATGGATGTCTTGCCATTGTTTCAAATCTGGGTTAGCGAGGCGGTTTAGGTTAGCAAGAGCTCGATTAAGAGGGCAAGTTAGGTTCGAGCCAAGGAACAATGCAAAGGAATTGTAAGGTAAATGCGCCAAAACATCGCATGATGGTTTTTAGTTAACATGTGATAGATGAGTCATGTCGATTGATTCCATTCGCAAGAGCTCAATTAAGGGCGAATGCGCTCGAACCAACAAACATCGCAAAGGAATTGTAAGGTAAACCGCACTCAAACATCGCATAATAGTTTTGTAGGTAGCATGTGATAAATTAGTCATGTCTTTTTTAACAAACGTTTTTTCTGTGAGATGAGGCTGATTTAGATGGTGGCCATGCCACTCCAATATTCAAAACTAGATTATGAAGGTCTATGTTAGCAAGTGAGAACTCCAGAAAGAAAGCACAGGCTGTCTTAGAGGCTGAAGAGGCAGTATAAAGCATACATCCACAATGATCCTACATCTACCTTCTATACTTGTAATGAAAAAAAAGAAGATCTAAAACCTGCTACAGCCGCGCTGTGCTAGGTAGACTCTTCTAATCTCTTCTCTATTGGACTCCTCATGTGCCAACATCATATGGTGCCTATTTATCTTGTGCCACCACCTCTCTAGACTCTACCCTTCTCCTTTGTTAGTGTCCAGGACCTCCCTCAAGACCTCCTCCAGGACCTCCTGAGGACCCCCAGGATCTCCTCCAGGACCTCCTCTAGGACCTCCCTCAGGACCTCTTCCAGGATCTCGAAAGGGCCTCCTCCAGGACCTCCTCCGAATCTCCCCTAGGACCTCCTCTAGGACCTCCCCCAGGACCTCCAGGAGCTCCTCAGGACATCTTCCAGGACCTCCCTCAAGACCTCCTCCAGGACCTACTCAGGACCTCGAGGATCTCCCCAAGGACCTCCCCAGACCTCCTCCGAACCTCCCTCAGGACCCCCCAGGACCTCCAGGACCTCCCTCAAGACTTCCTCCAGGACCTCCTCCGGACATCTTTCGGGACAACTTCCAGGACCTCCTCTAGGGCCTCCTCACGACCTCTTCCAGGACCTCCCTCAGGACCTCCAGGATCTCCAGGATCTCAAGACCTCCCTCAAGATCTCCTCTAGGACCTCCTCCGAACCTCCCTCAGGACCTCCTCCGAACCTCCCTCAGGACCTCCCCTAGGACCTTCTCCAGAACCTCCCTTAGGACCTCCTCTGGACCCCCCCAGGACCTCCTCTAGGAGCTCCTCAGGACATCTTCTAGGACCTCCTCTAGGACCTCCAGAATCTCCTCCAGGACCTCAAGACCTCTTCCAGGACCTCCCCCAAGACCTCCTCCAGGACCTCCTCAGGACCTCCCCCAGGACCTCCTCAAGGACCTCCCCCAAGACCTCCTCCAGGACCTCTTCAGGACCTCCCCCAGGACCTCCTCTGAACCTCCCTCAGGACCTCCCCCAAGACCTCGAGAACCTCCAGGACCTCCTCCTAGAGCTCCTCAGGACATCTTCCAGACCTCCTCAGACCTCCTCAGATCGCCCAGACCTCCTCAAGACCTCCTGCATCTCCTCCAGGACCTCAGGACCTCTTCCAGGACCTCCCCCAGGACCTCCTCCAGGATCTCCTCCGAACCTCCCTTAGGACCTCCTCCAAGACCTCCCTCAAGACCTCCTCTAGGACCTCCCTCAGGACCTCCTCCAGAATCTCCAGGAACTCCAGGACCTCCCTCAAGACCTCCTCTAGGATCTCCTCTGGACCTCGCCCAGGAGCTCCTCAGGACATCTTCCAGGACCTCCCCCAGGACCTCCAGGACCTCCCTCAGGAGCTCTTCTAGGACCTCCTCTAGCATCTTCTCCAGGACCTCAGGACCTGTCCAGCACCTTCTCCAGGACCACCTCAAGACCTCTTTCAGGACCTGCAGGATCTCCCTCAAGACCTCCTCCAGGACCTTCAGGACCTCCCTCAGGACCTCCCCCAGACCTCCTCAGGACCTCTTCCAGGACCTCTCTCATGTGCCAACATCATATGGTGCCTATTTATCTTGTGCCACCTCCTCTCTCGACTCTACCCTCGTCCTTTGTTAGTGTCTAGGACCTCCCTCAAGGCCTCCTTTAGGACCTCCTGAGGACCTCCAGGATCTCCTCCAGGACCTCAGGACCTTTTCTAGGACCTCCTCCATGACCTCCCCCAGGACCTCGAAAGGGCCTCCTCCAGGACCTCCCTCAGGACCTCCCCCAGGACCTCGAAAGGGCCTCGTCCATAACCTCCCTCAGGACCTTCTCCAGGACCTCCTCCGAACCTCCCCAAGGACCTCCCCCACTCCGAACCTCCCGCAGGACCTCCCCCAGGATCTCCTCCGAACCTCCCTCAGAACCTCCCTCAGGACCTCCCCCAGGATCTCCTCCGAACCTCCCTCAAGACCTCCTCCAGGACCTCCTCCGGACATCTTTTAGGACAACTTCCAGGACCTCCTCTAGGGCCTCTTCACGACCTCTTCCAGGACCTCCCTTAGGACCTCCTCTAGGACCTCCTCCGAACCTCCCTCAGGACCTCCCCTAGGACCTCCCTCAGGACCTCCTCTGGACCTCCCCCAGGACCTCCTCACGACATCTTCCAGGACCTCCTCTAGGACCTCCAGAATCTCCTCAGGACCTCCTCAGGATCACTTCCAGGACCTCCTCAGCACCTCCAGGATCTCCTCCAGGACCTCAGGACCTCTTCCAGGACCTCCCCTAGGACCTCCTCTAGGATCTCCTCTGAACCTCCCTCAGGACCTCCTCTAGGACCTCCAGACCTCCTCCAAGACCTCCCTCAAGGCCTCCTCTAGGACCTCCCTCAGGACCTCCTCCAGAATCTCCAGGAACTCCAGACCTCCTGACCTCCTCCAGATCTCCTCTCGACCTCGCCCAGAGCTCCTCAGACATCTTCCAGACCTCCTCAGAGCTCTTCCAGACCTCCTCTAGCATCTTCTCCAGACCTCGGGACTGCCCAAAGACCTTCTCCAGACCACCTCAAGACCTCTTCCAGGACCTGCAGGACCTCCCTCAAGACCTCCTCCAGGACCTTCAGGACCTCCCTTAGGACCTCCCCCATACCTCCTCAGGACCTCTTTCAGAACCTCTCTCATGTGCCAACATCATATGGTGCCTATTTATCTTGTGCCACCTCCTCTCTCGACTCTACCCTCGTCCTTTGTTAGTGTCCAGGACCTCCCTCAAGGCCTCCTCCAGGACCTCCTGAGGACCTCCAGGATCTCCTCCAGGACCTCAGGACCTCTTCTAGGACCTCCTCCATGACCTCCTGTAACGACCCAACCCTAGGGCACCCGAGAGGTCCTCTAAACCTTCTGGAAAGTCCATCAGGACCTCCCAGGAGGTCCCAAAAAGGACCTCTCGGACAGTCCACCAAGACCTCCCAGGAGGTCCAGCAGGACCTCTTGGAAGTCCAGGAGAACATCATCCGAGAGGGTCTTGGAGCCAGGGAGCACCCGAAGATCTTCCACGGCCAAGTCAAGGAAAAACGAGGAGGTCTGAGGGCACCCCAGGACCACCCACGACCCTCTAGAGGAGGTCGGGGAGGTCTGAGACCACTCCAGAGCCTCACGCGTTCGTCCCACGGAGTGGACATGGAGGTCTGGGCTTGCTCCAAGGTTCCCTGTGAAACCCGAGCTAGTCCCAAAGATCATGGCTAGCTCTTCTGTAACATCCTGATTTTCTAAATCCTTTTAAATTTGTAAAATAAATTAAAACTATTTTGTTTTGATGAGAATTCATAGTTGGTTCGTTGGAGCGGGTTAAGTTTCATGTTGTCACCCCTTACGTAAGTTGGCCGCCTCCCTCGTCTCTCTTTTGTGTTATGTTTGTTAGACCTTCTTGTGGCCCGACCTCCTAGTGGTCCTTGAAGTTGGACCTCCGCCGGGGCTCAGACCTTTTCTCAATTGGACGTGTCTTCATGTCCAGACCTTTCTCCTTGAGCTAGATCTCTTTGGATCTCTTTGTTGGCTTGAATCTCTTTGGTTCAGACCTCCTCCTTAGGTCTAGACCTCCTCTTGGTTAAGGCGTGCCTATATGTTTAGGCCCCCCTTCGACTTCAAGTCCTTTGGACCTCCTCATCCATTGGACCTCCTTACTCGCTCAACTTAGGAACTCCTGGCCTCCAAAGATCTTCTCCCGAACCCCTAGGACCTCCTATATTGAGATCCTCACCGCCAGGACCTCCCATGGTGGAGATCCTAGCGATTAGGACCTCCCCTGGTCGACTTAGTTCTTTAGACCTCCTCTCAAGACCTCCTTGAGCCCGTGGAACCACCCTTCGTGAGGGCCTAACTGATAGAACCTCCCCGTCGGTGAGATCCTACCGGTCAGACTCTTTTTGCAAGGATGCCCTCACCAGACCTCGATGGGATCTTGGTTGTTAGAACCTCTTGTCGCAGAGACCTCCTCCATGTGTGTCTGGACCTCCTCATGTCAGCATTCTCCTCAGAATCTGGACCGCTAAGACCTCCTCCTTGAGATCTTAACACCCTGCACCTCCTCTTTGAACATTCGACCATTAAGACCTCCCCGAGATCTTAACCGCCTGCATTCTCCTTCGTTAGCAGACTCGATCGTTAGGACCTCCCTCAAGATCCTAACCGCTCGAGACCTCCGCCTGGATTTGATCCACTGACTCTAGACCTCCTAGCGGGTGAGGTTCCCCTCTTACCACACCTGACCTCCCGTTAGCACTCAATCTTGGCCGTTGGACCTCCTCTTTGGAGATCCAACCGCCGTAACCTTCCCTTTGACCCAACTATTTCTAGATTTGATGGTCCCACCGCCAGCTTACCTATTTTATGTTTCCCGCCACACTAGTACCATGAGCATTTAATGCATGTATTGTCGCATTAAATGCAGCCAAGCAAGTGGCTGTTTCTATTGTATGGGGTCATTCTGGGGCACTATTGGTGTCCTTTCTAGTCTCCTCCCATAACAGTACACTATGTCCTTTCTTATTTTTCTTTGACACTCCCGTACCTTTTGCCTATCTCACGTGCTCACCAAATCATGTACGCATTGAGTGGTCTTTTCACTTCCTTTGACTATAACTAGTCCCGGGAGCCCTCTATTGCCACCTTTTTCACACACTCGACACTTTGGCTCACACTCAGTGGCTTCCTGGTGAGTCCTTGCTGCCAAGAACATCACCAGGAGCACCTTCCCTCATCACTTTTCACCATTGGAGGCTCGATAGGAGCTTGGGCTTGACCTCAACCGCCCAGATTGCCTTCGACCTCCCCTTCAACTCGTCACCTCTTCCCTGTTGCTGGTAAGCCTCCTTGTGTCTCGACCGTTCTTGTTCTTATCACCACCATAAGAGGTTATGTCCCTTCCAGACCTCTTCCTTTGGATTCTCTTTGGAACTCTATGGGCTTTGTGTGAAGATCACCTCTCGATCCTGCGCGACTCATCATCATCGTGGCCTTTTGCGTAAAGCCGCCCCTCCGGTCTTTTTTGAAGACCTTCCTCATTGGACCTTTCTCCCAGAGGTTAGGACCTCTCTCACGTAACCCCATTTGTGTGTGAGGTGTCCTTGTTGAATTAAGTTTTGGAGTTTCTTTTGAAGTTCTTTTGGCTCTTTATTTGGAATTTGGTTTGAGTTGTCTCCTTTCCTCCCGTATAGATCGTGAGGACAACGAGAGGTGCTGACAGACTTGAAGAAAAAGACTCTCAAGGCAGTGAGCAAGGCAAGTCATGCTTTGAACATATTGCACCCATTATTTCAATCTATTTATGTTACATTTCAAAGGATAATGCGTGCCTATTTCTATCAAGATATTTTAACACCTGTCTTTAAACACATAGCTATGCCTAATTCCTTCATATGGCCAACTTGACATTGAACCCAATCTGTTGTCACTTTAGACAAAACCTGGATTGTACATTAGTGTGAACCAGGAGCAATTGTGAAACCACATGCTTAGTCTTGCTTAGACCAAAAGTACTTGATTTGGGAAAATCTCTACCTTCATGACCAACTATTGTTTAAAATGTTTTGACCATGGCATGGGGATGTCATGGGGGTATGAAAATATTGCTGGGGAAGCAAAGAAAATGGAAATTGATTTAGACTTGGGCGAATTGGTTTGCTTGGTTGGTGCAAGGTTTATGCACGGACTCTATCTGGCTAAGGTGGAGGTCCATGGGTTTGTGTTTGTCGCCCAAGTCGGTTGAGGACCGGTCTTTGAGCCGCCAATGCTAGGCCTATGATGGGCTATGCCAAACCGTGCAACCACGTGTCTCGGTATGGGGTGTGGGACCTAGCTAAGTAATTTGAGAACTTCCACATGATTGATCCAATTGGAGGAGTGGGAGGTCTTCTATGGCCAAAATGGTCTTTTATGACCTATGTTCCCCTTTGGTGCAAGAGGGCCAGAGATCTGAGTGAATCAAAGGAGGCGAAACCTTAGCAAGAGAGGTGTGGTGGGACAATGCATTTCAAAGGCTTTGTCATGAACTCTAGACCTCTTACCTTTGGTAGTGAGAGGTGGCATCGATGGATCTTGGGATAAACTAGAGGATCATGCCATGTGGGTAAAGTGCACATCCTCGTCAGTGTAAATCAATTGAATAGCGTGTCGCGGTCATGGACATCTTTGGCGTGACCACTCGAGTTAGATGTTGAATTTGGGTTTCTAAAATGTTTAATAAACTGTTTTGGGATTTCTATCCCATGGGCTTTGGGCGGGGAGCCTTGTGACGGAGGAGGTATCCTTCACCAACTTGTTGATGAATGTTATCTAAGCGAAAATCAAGTTTGAAAAATGAATTTTAGCTATTAAAATCTGCCTTGGAACTTAATATTTGTAATTGAAAGAAACTTGGCTTTATGCAAATCAACCCTATTATGCCTTCTTTTGTATATCCATATATGCATGTCATTTGGTTATTCCACGGGTGTGACTTGCGAGCACATGGTAGTGCTCACTCTTGCTCAATGCAAACTTTATCGGGGAGAAGACAATAGCGGTGAAGAAGAGGACCAGGATGAGTAGGTTGTGCCCTCTAGCCATTTTGCCTGTGGTATAGTGGATGGACGTTTGTTTCCGCTCTTTTGTAAGCTTGCTTTTGGCCCAAGGCCACCTTTTATAAACAACTCCTTTGTTATGTTGTAAATAAAGTTTATGTCGTGGATGTTACCATTCTTGTATGTTGTGAAGAGCTAGCTTGAGATCCTTGGGACTAGCTCAGTTCACACTGGGGATTATGGGGTGATATCTCAGGCCCCACGACCTCCTCAGGTCAGGTTCTTTGACCTCTCCTGAGCGGGCCGTGGCAAGAGGGACCTCCCCAGTGATTCCGCTTCCTCGGTGGTACCTCGAGTGGTCTGCGGGAGACTCGATTGGCACTGAGGCAGATCCTACCCAACCTCGGGAGGTGCTACCGGACCTCCTGGGAGGTCCTAAGGGATGTCCTAGGAGATCCTGGGAGGACCTCTCGGGTGCCCTAGGGTTGGGTCGTCACATCTTCACAGCAAAAATACAACAGCGGTGACATCCAGAACGCATATTTATTATAGCAAAATATCAACAGAGTTGTTTACAAGATGGCCTTAGGCCAAGTGTATATTCAAAAGAGTAAAAGAACAAAAGGTCCATCAGCACGCCACAGGCAACTGACTGGAAGGCACAACCTACTCGCTTTGGTCTTCATCACTGCCAAGGTCCTCTCTTGGCAAAAATTGTAATGAGCAAGAGTGAGCACTCAACCGTGCTCGCAAGTTACACCCGTGAATTAGCAAGATGACATGCATAAATGGATAATCAATGGATGGCATAATATGGCCGATTTTAAAGCCAAGTTTCTTTCAATTACAAATATTAAGTTCTAAGGTGTACTCAATAGATAGAATTCATTTTCTAAACTTGATTTTCGCTTGATAACATTCATCAACAAGTTGGTGAAGGATACCTCCCGACACCGTGCTCCTCGCCCATACCCATGGGATAGAAAATCCCAAAACAGATTTGAGAATATTTCGAAACCCAAAATCAACATCTAACTCGAGTAGCCTTTGTTAAAGACGCCCATGACCGCGACATGGCTATTCAATAGATTTAACTCAGAGAGGTTGTGCACTTTACCCACACGACATGAGTACTCTAGTTTGTCCTAAGATTCGTCAATGCCACCTCTCACTACCAAAGGTAAGAGGTCTAGAGTTCATGATAAGGCCTTTACAATGCATCGCTTCCACCACACCTTTCCTTGCTAAGGTTTCACCTTCCTATGGATCGCAATCCCATGAAAGCCCCTCTTGCACCAAAGGGGAACGAAGAGGTTATAAAAGACCATTGGCCATAAAGACCTCCCACGCCCAATGGAGCAATTTTATGGTAGAACTTTGCAAATTACTCACCAGTCCCACGCCCCATTCTCAAGACATGTGGTTGTACGATTGTGGCATAGCCCATTATAGGCATGGCATTGGTCGCTCAAAGACCGGTCCTCATATGACTAGGGCGACTTTCACAAACCCCTGGACCTCCACCTTACCCAAGATAGAGTCCGTGCACAAACATTGCACCAGCCAAGCAAACCAATTCGCCCCAGTCCAAATCCATTTTCATTTTCTTTGCTTCCCCAGCAATACTTTCATATTCCCATGACAACCCAATGTCATGGTCAAAACATTTTAAACAACAGTTGGTCATATTGGTAAAGATTTCCCTAAATCAATACTTTTGGTCTAAGCATGACTAAGCATATGTTTTTCAAATGGACTTGGCTCACATTATTGTATGACCCAAGTTTGATCTAGTGGTGACAACATGCTCAGTCCAAAATCAACAGTGGCCATACAAGAGAAGTAGGCATAACTATGAATTTAAAACAGGTATTGAAATAACTTGGTAAAGCTAGGCATGCAGTATACATTAAAACAGGACATAATTAATTTGAATTATTGGGTGCAATATGATCAAAAGTGCAACTTGCCTTGCTCACTATCACGAGAATCTTCCTCTTTCAGGCAAATGACTCCTTGGAGTCTTCGCAATCTACGGGTAAAAGAGCAAGTTCAAAGAAAGTTCAAATAAAGAACCAACTGAGATCCACAAGAAAACCAAGCGGACCCCAGAGGGAGTCCAAAACTCAGCCAACAGGAGTGGTCTATATTTTAGAATAGGTTCTTATGGAAGAGGTCTAAGCTACTAAGAGGAGGGTGGTCTTTAGCCAAAGACCCCAAAAGAGTGATTTCAAAGAATAGAACAGAGGTTCCGAGAGATGGTTCGTGCACAGAGACCAGGGAGGAGCTCCTCAAATAAACGCCATAGACATCCAAAAGGAGCCCACAAGGGGAGGTCCTGAGAAGGACACAACCAACTCAATACAGTGGCAAGAATTAAGAGTGGAGTAGATCTCCAAAGGACTTACCAGGGTCGAAAAGGAAACAAGGGTTGAAGGGGAGGTCGTGGGCAACAAAGTCTTCCCTGGGAAGCCACTGAGCGAGAACCAAGATGACGAGCGTGGAAAAGGTTATGTGGTAGAGTTCACTGGGCTAATTATAGCCAACATGGGTGAAGAAAACTAGAGGCATAATGCACTGTGATAAGTATGGAAATGGGTCAAAGGTAGGTGAGTGGCAGGGCAGGTGTCACCACCACCCTGGGTAAAAGGTGTGAGGAAGGACAACACATGTTGTTATGGGAAGGAACAAAGAAGGATGTCAGAGTACAGCTAAGTGACCCAATTCAGAGTAAACGCCACGTATATGAATGTATTTAATGTGACATGACATGCATTAAATGCCCAAGATATGAACGTGGCGGAGGAATTGAGAATGGCCAAGTCTCGCAAGTGGGGCCAGTCAATATAGGAACAGTCGGGTCAAGAAGGAAGGTCTTGTCCCGCAGGGGAGGGCTTTGAGGAGGTCCGAAAGGCTTAGGAGGTCCTAGGCCCAAAGGACAGGAGGTCTAAAGGTTGGGAGGTCCAGACATACAGAGGTGGTGGGACGTGGGGAGGTCCCGACGGTCAGGATCAACAAAAGGAGGTCCTGACGACTAGGATCTCATCAAGGGAGGTCTGGAGAGGAGGTCCAGAGTCAAGTCAAAAAGGCCACACAGAGAGATCCTAGACAGGAGGTCCAGAGAACTACAAAAAGGTCCCGTGGTTGGGATCAAAAGCAAGTTGAGGTCCGGGCGGTTGGATCTCCGAAAGGGAGGTCCAACAGCCAAGATCAAACGTGAAGGTAAGGTCCCCGGAGAGAAATAATGCACGGGGAGGTCTAAATCGTTGGATTCAAACAAAAGGGGAGGTCCAGGCGGAGGGGTTCCAGAGGGATTCCACAGAGGAGATCCACAAAAGATGGTTCAACAGAAGTTCGCAAAGGTCAAGGCAACTCAAAGGAGATTTCCAACCGCTAAGGTGAGATCAAAAGCCTTAGCGGTTAGGATGAACCTTAAGGAGGTCCTTCCGGCCAAGAAGAAAGGTCAAGGAGGTTCCACTGAACTCAGGAGGTTCGCAGGTACATAAGAGGTCCACTGGAACACAAGGAGGTCCTGACTAAAGGAGGTCCTGACTAAAATAGGTCTGGGCATAAGAGAGTGCCCAGGCAACAAGAGGTCTAGACTTAGAAGAAGTCTGGACAGAAAAGAGGTCTGGACCAAAGACATTCGAACCAACAAAGAGGTCCAAAGTGATCAAACCCAAAGAGAAAGGCCTGGACCCAAAGATGCGCCCATGTGAGAAAAGGTCTGAGCCCCATGGGAGGTCTAACCTCAAGAACCCATGGGGAGGTCTAGGCCACAGAGAAGGTCTAAACCTTACATAACCCAAAGGAGATAGGCTAAAGGGAGGTCTCTCGAGCATACCGTAAAAGTCAGACAAGAACTCAAACCTCTCCAACCAAACCAAACTTGGAATTCTCATCAAAACAAAATATTTTTAATTCGTTTTACACATTTAAAAAGGATTTAGAAAATCAGGATGTTACACTCCCCCAGGACCTCGAAAGGGCCTCCTCCAGGACCTCCCCCAAGACCTCGAAAGGGCCTCCTCCATAACCTCCCTCAGGACCTTCTCCAGGACCTCCTCCGAACCTCCCTTAGGACCTCCCCCAGGACCTCCAAAAGCTCCAGGACCTCCTCAGGACATCTTGCAGGACCTCCTCAGGACCTCTTCCAAGACCTCCAGGACCTCCCTCAAGACCTACAGGACCTCCTCAGGACCTCCTCCAGGATCTCCTCCAGAACCTCCCCGAGGACCTCCTCCAAGGCCTCCTTTAGGACCTTCCCCAGGACCTCCCCTAGGACCTCCCCCGGGAACTCCTCCAGGACCTCAGGACCTCCCTCAAGACCTCCTCCAGGACCTCAGGACCTCCCTCGGGACCTCCTCCAGGACCATCTCCGAACCTCCCTCAGGACCTCCCCCAGGACCTCTTCCAGGACCTCCCTCAAGACCTCCAGGACCTCCAGGATCTCCTCCAGGACCTCAGGACCTCTTCCAGGACCTCCTCTAGGACCTCCTCCGACCCTCCCTCAGGACCTACACATAGTATCGTCCTATTCCAGAAAATGATATAGTAGAATTGTCAATGAAGAATTGTGTAGTAAAGAAAACACAACAAAATACTAACTATCTTTTAATTTGTCAGAGCAACTGCTGATTTGTGATGGTAATTTAATTCCTGTTACTCTATCCCATAGTTTGCCAATGCCATTTCTTATTTACATTTTGTTTCGCACTCGTGTTAAAATACTCATTTTGCTATTGGGATTGATGTACTTAAACTCTGCCTTTTTTTTGTGGCCAACAAAGACATAAAAATCTTAGATTGGCAAGATTGAGCAAAGATGTTCTATACTCTTAGCTTCAAAGAGATGCAAGATCTTGTATGAAGACAAGACAAGCTTGAAAGAGATGCGTAAAAGAGGATAAATGTGCATGTGTTTGCTTCTTTGTGTGTAACTACACATGCTGTTTGTTCTAGCGCGCCAAATGGCGCGCACAGGCTACTAGTATAGATAACCCATAAGCCACAGGGAGAGTGCAACCGCCATAAGCCACAGTAAACGGATAACTCAGCCGAGGGACTCAAAGCACAGGGAAAGAGATAACTCAGAGTGCAACCGCCATAAGGAGGACATAAAGCAGCCGAAGGGCTCTCCCCTGTAGGCCTATCCCCTCACAAAGTCCACTCTCCTTACACAAGCCTCATCAACAGAAGGAAGCCAACACTCCTCTCTCTATGCCAACCTCAAGCTCAGGCAACCAGAGCATCAAGGCAGCTAGGAGGAGGAGCTCAGCACCCACACCAACACAGTCGGCAAGTCCCAAACCCTAAAGGAGAAGAGGAGCACCCCAACACGGCCATCACAGCCATCTCCTTTCCCCATTTCAGATCCCAACCCCTGTAACCTCAAGATACTCCAAGAGGGCCTTACACCTACATATCATGCACAAGTAGAACATCTCACAAGAGAACCCACATGTAACTCCTAGATCCTCACACCACAGAGCAAGAGGTTAGGGAGAAAAGGGAAATACCTTAGGGATGAAGCATCACCCCACCTCAGTTTGCCACCAACAAGCATTACAGAACCAGTCTCCAGTAGTCCAACCCAATCACCATATCATGCATGTAAATAGATAGCACACATTAGTAAGCAAATCATCAACAATCAATTAAATGAATCGATTTCAGCAAGCAAATTAGCATAAATCAACTTAGAGTTCAAAGATCAAGAGTAAAGCAAGTGTAGGGAAGAGGACAAAGCAATGGCCGAAAGCGAGAACCGAGCCAGAGAGGGGAGCTGTAACACCCTGGTTTTCGGAGCCTTTTTGAAAAATTTTAAAATAAAAAGAACCATTTGGTTTTAATGGGAATTCAAAGCTTAACATGAGAATTTTAGAATTTGAAGAGTTTAAAATGACTAAACTAAATTTCAACTAATCCAAAGCCTAGTTCTTTTGGTGTTGCTCTAGAGCTATCTCTCCTTTTCTTGATAAGGGTTTCCTTTCCTCTATCCTATATTTGGACATTCTTATATGTCTAGTCTGTCCCTCTTGTTTGACCTCTGTTATTGTTATCTCCTCCTTCTCTTTTCGGGTCTTTCCTCTCCCCTGGAAATCTCTCTCTATTGAGACCTTTTGTTAAGTTTACCCTCCTGGTTCAGCCCATCCTTTGGGTCATGACCTTCCTTAATCTCAATTACAGTTTAAACCTCCTCCGAGGTTTAGATTTTTCCTTGTATCTAGACCTCCTTTGAGGACTAGACAATCCTTGCGGTTTTGACATTTCTCTTTTGTTTGGGCACCCCCTAGGTCTAGACTTTCCTTGTGTTTAGCCCCTCTGTGTGCCCAGACTTCCTTACCACCGGGACCCTTCCTGTGGTTGGACCTCTTCTTTGTCTTGACCTCTTTGATGTCCGGATCTCTCTCGATCCTAGACCACATTCTTCGGTTAAGCATATTCTTATGCCTGACCTCCCTCCGGGTTGATCTAGCTGCACCTCCCTCACATCTTTTGCTCGAGTCTCCTCTTGCTCACCGAACGCCCAAGAATTCACTTGAACCTACTTGTGTCCAATTAGATCTTCTTTGCATCCGATTGAACCGCCTTTGTGCTCAATTGACCCCTTCGATTCCCTCCGAGCCGCTCAGACCTCCCATGGTTGTCCGAACTGCTCGCACTCTTGTGATCATCATCCAAGGGTCCGCACCTCTTTAGGTCTAGATCTCCCAAGTGCTTGGACCTCCCCTGGTCCAGATCTCCTTCTCTAGCTTAGACCTCCTCAGGGTCTAGGTCTCCCCTCATAACCACTTGAGTTCCTTCTATGCTCTTGTGAACCTCTCGGTGATCACTTGGACTCCTTTTCACCCTGATCCTTGTAACCTTCTCTTTGGAAAAGTCCTACTAGTGCAATCCGGTATTACCGCCCCAACTCGCGATATTACCATTTTCTAGGACCTCCTTCTCATTTATCAGACCTTCTTATCCTTTAGACCTCCTTGGCCTCTGCGGGACCTCTTAGTCCTTTGGAGATCCTAGCCGAACAAGACATCCTTCTTGTCCATTTGGACCTCCCTCGTGACCGTCCAAGTCTTCCGCTCGGCTCAAACCCCATCTTTGTTAGATCTAACAGCTCTGACCTCGTCCTCGTTAGATCTAAGGGTCCGCACTCTCCTAGCGCTTGGACCTACCGCTTCCCCTGTGGTCAGGCCGCTGGGTTTGACTTTCCTAGCTTAAGGATCGCTCGATTCAGGCTTGAACGGTCCGATCTTGAGGGTGCGTTCGATGTTCCAGACGTCCCCCTGCCGCCTCCGCTCGATCAAGATCGGATGGCTCCAGCCTCCTCACAGATCCTTGCTTACGCTGACCTCCTTTCTTTGCCGATCGTGGACCGTTAGGATCTCCCTGGAGGTCCTAGCCATCGATCTCCACCTTCGATTTGAGCTTGACCTTCGACCTCCCGTGAGTAGGTCGTTGACTTCCCTGCCCAAGAGGACCTCCTCCGGCTATGTCTGTTGGACCTCCCGTCCTTGACTCATCCTAACCGCCTGCACCTCCTCCGAAAGGTGTCTAGACCGCTAAGATGTTCCTTGATCGATTTGAGCCATCCAGACCTCTTTCAGAGGTGATCTGAACCGTTCCGACCTCCTTTGATCATCTCCGAGCCGCTCAGATCTCCTTTGCTTATTTCCTTGATCGTCAGGACCAGCCTTTTATGGGTCCTGTCCTCAGGACCATCTCGTGGATGTGTCTCTTGGACCTCCTGTCCATAAGACCTCCCCCCTGGAGTATCCTTTGGACCTCCATATCCTTTGGACCTCCCCTTTGTCTGGATCTGACGGTCCAGGCTTCCTTTCATTTGGATCTAAGGGTCCAGACTCCCCTCCGTCTGGATTCGGCCGTCTAGACCTCCCTGTTGTGTTTAGACCTTTGTGGTCTAGACCTCCACTTTTGTGTTTAGACCTCTGTGGTTTAGACCTCCCCTGTCTTTTGCACCTCTTGTCCTTAGACCTCCTTGTGGCCTTTAGGACCTTTTGTCCTCAAAGACCTCCCTGTCTGTCTTCAGGACCTTCTTCTTAAGACCTCCTTTGTGAATCTCCTCCGTGGACCTCCTTGCAGGACCTCCTCTGTGGATCTCCTCGCAGGGCCTCCTCCTTGGACCGTCCCCTTTGACCAAACTGCTCACCCTTTTGACTAGTTTTCCTTGGCTCTAAGTGCATTTGATGTGGGTTGAGTCACATTAAATGCTGCCACCTACCTTTGTCCTCTTTTCTACTTTTTGTCACATCCCTTGCTTTCTTTATCCTTTTTTCGTACCTTGGGGGTGTGCCTTTGTACCAATACACTGAATTCGGTCACCTTTTTATGATGCTTCTATTCCTTTTCTCCTTTAAATAGAGCACCGGGGCACCCACTGCATCCCTGTTCTTCATTTCGACCTCTGCTCTCAGCTCTTTTGGTTTTGGGGAGCTCTCCAAGCCCATCTGGTTCGGACCTCCTTGAGCCCGAGCCCTTCACCCATCGGACCTCCTCCCAAGGATCTTCTCTGGTTTTTCTTTTAGTTTCATCCTCTGCTATTTACCTCTTGCTCAGTTTAGTTGGAATTCATTTGGACTTTATTTGGATCTTTATTTGCTTTGCTTTGTACCCGTGTAGAATCTTGACGTTCCCAGAGAGCCAGAGCTGTGAGGAAGGATATATTCTTAAGCTATCAAGCAGGAGGCAAGTTACACTCTTGATCATATTGCACCCAATATTTCAATTTATTTATGTTCTGTTTCAAAGTATCATGCATGCTTATTTCTACCAAGTTATTTCAATGCATGTTTTTGAACACATAGTTATGCCTATTTCCTTCATATGACCAACTTTGATATTGAACCAAACTTGTTGTCACCTTAGTCAAAAATCTGGTTGATACAATAGTGTGAACCAGGGGCAATTGAAAAACCATATGCTTAGTCTTGCTTAGACCAAAAGTACTTGATTTAGGGAAATCTTTACCTTCATGACCAACTATTGTTTAAAATATTTTGACCATGACATTGGGTTGTCACGGGAATATGAAAATATTGCTGGGGAAGCAAAGAAAATGAAAATTGATTTGGACTTGGGCGAATTAGTTTGCTTGGCTGGTGCAATGTTTGTGCACGGACTCTATCCTGGATAAGGTGGAGGTTCAGGGGTTTGTGGTTGTCGCCCAAGTCAGTTGAGGACCGGTCTTTGAGCCGCCAATACTAGGCCTATAATGGGCTATGCCAAAATCATGCAACCACATGTCTCCAGTGTGGGGTGTGGGACCTGGCCAATTAATTTGCAGAAATTCCACCGCGGTTGTTCCATTTGGATGTGTGGGAGGTCTTCTATGGCCTATGGTCTTTTATGACCTATATTTCCCACTGGCGCAAGAGGGGGCCCCGATCCTGCGGATTTGTATCCAAAGGAGGTGAAACCTTAGCAAGGAAAGGCTGTGGTGGAACAATGCATTGTAAAGGCCTTGTCATGAGCTCTAGACCTCTTACCTTTGGTAGTGAGAGGTGGCATTGACGGATGCCGAATAAACTAGAGAAATCATATCATGTGGGTAAAGTGCACAACCTCTACAGAGTTAAATCTATTCGAATAGCCGTGTCCGCGGTCATGGACGTGCTGGCAAAGGCCACTCAGAGTTAGATATTGGTTTCGGTTTCTAAAAATATTTATTAAATTGTCTTGGGATTTCTATCCCATGGGTTGTGGGCGGGGAGCCTTGTGACAGGAGGGTATCCTTCACCACTTGTGATGAATGAATATCCAACTGAAAACAGATTTACTAAATAAATTTTATTTATTGTATGATGCTTTGGAGTTTAATACTGGTAATTGGAAATAAACATGGCTTTATGCAAATCAACCATATTAAGCCTTCCTTTGTGATATCCATTTATGCATGTCATTTCTGTTATCTAACGGGTGTAACTTGCGAGCACGGTTGTTGTGCTCACTCTTGCTTGCTGCTGTCTTTAGCAGGGTATGGAAGCCTTGGGTTGAGCTTGTTGTGGACCAAGTGGTCCTGGACCGACTAGGATGCGCCCTCCAGCCGATTGCCTGTGGTGTATCGGGTGGCCCTTGTGTTTATCTTTCATTATATTTTGTTGCTGAATTGTAAGCTCTCTTGTAAATAACTTCCTTGATATTAATAAAGCTGGTGTTGTTGCAATGCTATCACTATTGTTGCTGTGAAGAGCTAGCCATGATCCTTGGGACTAGCTCAAGATGCACAGGAACCTTGGAGCAAGCTCAGCCTCCACGACCACCCTCAGTTTGGACGTGTGGTTCAGGGTGGTTCAGTCCTCCACGACCTCCTCTGGTGGGTCGCGGGTGGTATTGGGATGACCTCAGACCTCCACGACTCCCCCTGGTCTGGCCGTGGTAGGTCTTCGGGGTGCTCCCTGGCTCCACGACCTCCTCGAGTTTGTTCTCCTGGACTTCCAGGTGGTATCGCTGGACCTCCTGGGAGGTCTTGGGGGACTGACTGAGAGATCCTTTCGGGACCTCCTGGGAGGTCCTGGTGGACTTTCCAGGAGCTCTTGGAGGGCCTCTCGGATGCCCTAGGGTTGGGTCTCTACAGGAGCCGAGCCGACGCTGGCCTCTCGGCGGCACGGGAGGCCTGGCCGAGGGAGCGGCAAGGCGGCTCAGCACTGAAGGAGGAGGCAGTGAACCCAAGAGGGCACCGGGAGGAGGAGGCCGGACCGAGCGGACGCTGCGGGGCGGCGGCATGCTAAGCGCCGAGCCGGGCTGCAGGAGCAAAGGGCGGGTGGAGGCGCTCGGGACGAAGGGCAGATAGGTGGGCGGCAAGGACTCCAAGAAGCACGAAGGGACCGAAGGCAGATAGGCGGCGGCAGCGGATCGGATTAGTTAGAATGGGTGGAGGCGCGAGATCCTGAGGCGGCCAAGGAGCTGAGAGGGAGGGCAGGGCAAGGCAAGCGCCAGATGGAGAGGAAGAGAGATGAGTGTTGATTTAGGGATTTGAGAGAATGGGGAAGAGGAAAGGGGCTGGTTGGGTTGAGTAGTGTCGGCCGAACAGGTATAGGGTAGAAAAAAAAGGGAAATGGGAAAGGAAAATAGGGGAAGGGAAGAAAAAGAATGAGAAAATTAGGTAAAAATTGCTGTAAAATTCAAAATAGGTAGATAGATTAAATTAGCAGTATAAATGTGATTTTCATTCGATTCGCCGGTAAGATAGGCCATTTAATCTACGTTAGAATATTTAGCAGTAAAACGACCGGTAGGAGTTAAAGGCGAAAAATGCATATAAATTAATTTGAGACCATAAATTCGAGTTAGTCGTCGATAGAACTCCCAAATTAAGCAAATAGGTAATTCGAGGCGTTAGAGATAATTTATTCAACTAAGACTCATTTATTTAGCACCGGCATAAAAATCAAGCTAATCGCTTAATTGCTCGCATAGATTTGATAAACTTAGTTTTGTGCGAATAAAAATTGATAGACTCAAATAGATACGATTACGTGTAATATATTCTTCTCGTACGATAAAACGTGAGTATCGTTCATCCTAACCCTAGAACCGTTATACGAGAATGGCCGTAGCGGGGAGTGCTAACCCAGTGAAAAACCCTAAAAATGGTTATTAACTAAAATCTGCCAAAAAGAAACAAATGATTATTGTGCACTAATAGCACACATATACCACTAAGTAATTGCACAATTATTTATTATTCGCTCCGTCGTGAATTTTGTAGCAAAGTAGCTATCGCAGATCTCTGAAGAGTTGATACTGATTTAGATTGTAACGACCTTTTCTACGCTCAAGGCAAGCTCTTCCTCTTGAACATAAATATAGTTATGTTAAATTTAAATCAGATATTGTTGTATCTTATATATATTGCATCAAAACTATTTCTCAAAAATCAAATCGAATAAATGAAATGAGGATGAAATGGATAAGAAAGATGAAAAAGATGAAAAGAATTGAGAAATGAGAAATGAGATGATAGCAAGTTAATATTATGGCTGGTATAGGGGACCCGGGGCAAGGAAGAGAGAGGGCAAGAGGTGGGACCCCTTTACATATGGTTAAAATATAAGGATCAACAAAACTCTTACTCGGTCAGATGCCGTATTTTAAGTGCCAACCATTTTCCCGTTTTGACGGGCAGAAAATGCTACCTTGTTACGTAATTATGCTCTCCACGCCGGGTATGTAATATGTGTGAGTGTGGTGTAAGAAGAGATGCTATAGCACTAAGTGGAGTGTTGGGTGCAGAGAGGATGAACTGGCCCAACCAACATTACTCGAACTCGGTGGCTGTGTCAAGACCGAGCGGAAAGTAATGGGTGGAGAAATTAATCACGTAACCTAGAAAACGTTCTGTATTCTGGACTCGAAGTCGCATAAAAGGAAATGCGATGGACCTAGATCATAAAGAGTTCAGGATAGCTATGGGTAAAATGGTACAAGCCTGCGCAGTGCTATATAAAATCATGAATTCATGCCAGTTTCCTGGAGTGGAAACTACGGGAACCGCTAGGGGTCTTTCTTCTCCCGAGTGACTAGTAGTCTTTTCAGAATTAAAATTTGTCACTTAATGTTTTAATAAGTTATTTTCAGAAGCAAAGATGATCTAGAAAATGAGGTAAAGAAAAGAGATGGGTCATAAAGTGCATTTTGCTATTAATTGCTTGCTGAGTACACTCGTGTACTCAACCTTGTTATTATTTTCCTTTGTTAGATCCTAGTCCGGCCGGGAGCTATCCCGAGTGGGACGAGGGACCCGCAGGTACAGATAAGACCACCGGTGACGAGGGTACTTGCTACGAGGAGCAGAGTGAGATGGACCCCATATATGATGAGTGGGACGAGTAGGCGACCGATACTTCAGGGCAGGCAAGGGAGGAATAGCCCACTTTTGTATGCTGTAAATTACTTGTAGTAAAGACCATAGCCTTGCGTGGCTACTATTGTAATAAAGATGTACAGTTTCTATCTTATTGTTTCATTGCTAACTCGTAAAGGCTTACTATTCGTTGGAGCAGTGTTCTATTGAGCAAACGAATAGTAATCCGTATGCCTAAGTGTGATTACCCTTGGGGTAATGACACGGGGTGCCGCACTATCCTTGAATTTCTTCCTCCAGTTGGCATAGACATGTCTAGCACAGTTCCTGTTCTCGGCATTAGGAGCCCAGTTTGAACAAAGATTCAAAAGTCCTCGCATAAGTAATGAACATGCAATTAGTTAGTTAGCAACACATTATGTAGTACATAAGTAATGAACATGCAATTTCACTAACCTTTTTTGTCGATCGACATGATGACCCATCCCTCACCATCCAGAACCCTTACATCTTTGAAAAGGAGATAACAAAACCAGTCCCAACTATCATTTGTCTCCTTCTCCATAACTGCCCATGCTATGGGATACGTTTGGTTGTTTGCATCCCTTCCAATAGCACAAAGGAGTTTACCATTGGTAGCTCCTTTGAAGAAGCAACCATCTAGCCCAATAATCTTCCTACACCCAGCTTCAAGACATATGTACATTCTTTGGAATGTGGGATTCTCAGCATCATTGACAAGCTTCACCACTACTGTGCTGCCTGGGTTGCTCCTCAATAGTTCTAGCTGATAGTCAAACACTCTAGAGTATTCATCTTTGGTTGCATCCAGGATCCTTTGCATCACTATCTGATTGGCTCTCTTGCATTTTGGGATGCTGACATATGCAAACATTTCCTCCTGTACTGTGGCTTTCATGCTTTGCAGTCTTCATATAGGGTTTGCTCTAATCAAATTCTCAAATTTATCAACAATCCTTCCTGCAGTTACAAACTTGTTGTCTCTTCTTGGAGGACATTTGTGCACATCATTGAAGTTGGTGATTTGCCAGCTAGTACTTCTGGTGTTAGTGGCCAACAGACAAAACCAGGGGCATTGTTCCCAGTCACACTTTGCCCTTACTCTGTCACCCTCATCCTTTACAAACTTAATTAACTTCCTGTGGCCCAAGCCATTTTTGATGATTGCTTCCTTGAACAACCGCTTGTCTCCAAATTTCATTCCTAGGGAGAATGTTGACACAACCCTCTTTGGGTCAAACCTAGGGTACTTAAACTTCTTCCTCACCAACTCTCCTCCACTGTCTACCTCAACAATTGATTCATCATCTTGACTGCTGTCAGCATAAGGAGTTCCACTACCCTCCTCTTCTACTTGTCCCCCATCTGCACATTTTGACTGTATAGGGGGACCTTCGAATGACATATCATCAAGATTAGGTATTTCACCAGTCTTCATCTTCTTCTTGAACTCTTTGAATTGCTTCATGATAAGTAATGCTTCCCCATCTTCCTTTGATGTACAATAGTCACCAGGAATGTAATCACTATCAGAGCTCTCACCATCCTCTTGCCTCTGCATCCCCTCCACTACTTTATCATTCTCACAACCTTGACCATCTTGCTTGCTCTTGCTCTGACTCTTGAGAGTCATGTAAAACCTCTCCACTGCTTCTAATTCCTTCCTTCTCTGCCCTGGTGTTGAAGTCAAAATGCTCACTTCCTTAGAGCCAGCAATGGTGCAGTCATCGTCATCCTCTACTCCTGGAGACATTGCCTCAGTCTCATCCTCGTAGTCACTATCTTCCTTCTCAGCTTCATCTTCGTAATCCTCTCAGAGTCATGGTACTTCCACATATATTTCGCAACACCTCCTTCCACAATACAATCGACATTGTCCGCATGCCTTGTCGTCCACCAAAACCCTCAACCCATTGTCAAATATTTCTCGAACAACCAATGCAAGAACATCCTTCAACAACATCGCAGATGGTCCTTGAGGTGTCCATTGATCTCTGGTCATGACATCTTATCACGTTCTATGTAAGACATTCCCTCCGACCCAGCGCAGTAATGCAAGTCCTTACCATCATGTATAAACTCGCCATTGAAGTGAAATCGAAACGGGAGAGTGTCCACAACATCCATCCCTACATGCACGCAACTAGCAAATTAGTAAGATCCATTCGAAATCTCTAATCTAATATAGTAACTACCGACTATATAATGCTGTAAATACCCAAATCAAACGGAACCCTAAAATCCCTCAATCCCCAAATCCCCAGGAACCCTAAAATCCCTAAATCGTCAAATCCCTACAAACCCTAAAATCCGTAAATCCCCAAATCCCCAGAACCCTAAAATCCCTAAATCCCTAAATGCATCAACACTCACCTTCACGATTTTGCTGCAGATTTGCAATGGCCTTGCGCTATTGAATCATCAAGGAAACTCCAGTCGGCGCCTCCCGACCCGCCGCCACCAGACCCAGTTCAGACGACAGCAAGAGCGAGCGTTAGAGTGAGTTGCTGATGTTATCGATGAAGACCGTGTGGAAAGAGCTCCTTCAGTTAGGCAAGCTAATGGGATTGCTGACGAGGTGAGGAGATGGGAGGCATAGTACAAACGATGGATCTCGAATATCAGGACTACCTGGCATTGCCAGAAGATGAAAGATCTAACAACGAGGATGCTGTGGAACAGTAGACGGTTCCATCCTAGTGAAACACATACCAGTTCGACTACCTCATCATTAACGAAGGCTCCCATGTGTCGTGGGAGTACAACCAGAGCGAGGCCAGGCAAGAATCCATATACAAATGCAAGGAGGTCGTGCAGCAGGCGGTCAAATTCTAGGCCTTGTCAATGCAGCGTACATTCAGAATCGTCAAGTCTAACCCAAGATGCTACGACATGAAGTGCGACATAGAGGGATGCCCTTGGCGAGTGCACGTATTTCAGCCTAAGTGGTGCACTTACTGAAAATGCTCTACAGTGGTCCCTCACATACGTGCCATCACTGAGTCAGTGCAGTCCCACAAGAACCTGTCATCAGGCTTCATCGTGAACATTATGTACGGTGAGCAGTGGCGAATCTAGGATCAAAATGGAGAGTGGGCTAAAAGTTTCAAATGACTAAGCTAATTTGAGACAAATGTAGTCTTGTATTCTTGTGCAATCAAATTCAAATATGAATAAAAACACAAGTAAAGCAAAAAAAATATTTTATAATAAACCGGCAAGGCATGCATATTATACCTGACTTACCAGCAGACCTTAAAAGTACATGAAAATTTGGCTATTTACAATCATGACCGAGTACAACCTTGTAAACTGTTTCACAACAAAAAAAACATTTAGACCAACTGAAGCAAGAAATGGAGCCTAAATGCAGTGTCCCGAAACCGAGTATCAATTTCTTCCACCAACAGAGCACACAACCACAGCCACTCACCCCCCCATTCTCTCCAACAGCCAAAGCCCCCACGCCGTCTCTCTTCCCACCAGCAGAGCAAGCTTCTAGTCATCCCTTTTCTTCTCCAAACTTTAACACTAGTTCATCATCACACCTTCTCTCCTTCCAAACTCTTCCAAAAACCAGAGAACTCTCAATGCATGTCACACCATTGTGATCCTCATCACTCAAGCATCCCATTTTGCCAACTAGATTTCGCATGCGAGTTCGTTTGATTGTTTTGCAAGAAGAGAGAAGGAAAGGCAATGTACACTGTCAGTGACTTGCTGTGGCCGGACAAGAAGAATGGGGAGGCGCTGTGGCAATGGCCGTGGCTCACTACGACCATGGCGATGTCTACGCGGTGGCGCTATAGCGGCAAGATCACGGCCATAGCCGACGTCGGCTATAAATAAGTAGCTTGTCGTCAAGATCGCTTTACTGCAGCGGAGACGCGGTGGAGCCAAGACACCGAGGACCCGAACAACGCTTCTTCCTCCACACTAGATAGAGCCCAAAATTCCCCATCGAAAGAAAACAATGAAACATCACCATAGTTCGCAAAGCATTACCGTCATCGTCATCGACCTCCTCCTTCTCCTCCTCGTACTCCATCTCATCAACGGAATCATTTGTCGCCTCCACATCAGGCCGCTTGTCACTGTACCCTTTCCTCTTCTTCTTGGCAAAGGGCACCACCACTGAGGCATTTCGACAAACAGCTGCCGGGCATGAGCATCTAGGAGAGGCCCTCTGGTCGGCCGGAGTTTGGGATGGGGGTGTTGGCGCCAGCGGGGAGGGTAGGCTGAAGCCTAATGAAGCCCCCCCGCTGGAATCGCCCCTGACGGTGAGATAATGGATAATCTAGAGCCACGATCCATCATTCGGACGATTGAGGTAAGGTTCCAGTACACAATCAGCTATGCCAAGACGTGGAGGGCAAAACAAAAGGCATTGAAATTAAGATTCGGTACGTTCGAGGACTCCTACTACAACCTGCCCAGCCAACTCCGGGTCATATAAGACAGGAATCTTGGTACTCATGTCGCCATTGAAGATTCCACGCATCTGAAATGGGGCAATAAGAGAGTACTGAGGTGAGCATTCTTTGGCTTTGATACATGCATCGATGTATTCTGGCACTGTCGTCCAACGTTGTGCGCGGATAGCATATTCATGACTGGAAAGTATAAGGGCCAGATATTGGCTGCAATAGCAACGGATGGGAACAATAAGGTTCTTCCTGTGGCATTCGCATTCGTTGAAAGCGAAAACACGGACAACTGATTATGGTTCCTGAGGAATTTGAGGATTTCTGTTGTACAAGACTGTCCTAACATATGCGTCATACACGATCGACATGCGGGATTGCTGAGTGCAATAACTCAGCTACAACAAGGATAGAACGAACCACTTCCATGGGTGGATCTGCAGAACAGGTGGTGCATGAGGCACTTGGGTGCAAACTTCTACAAATAGTTCCACAACAAGGACTTGATGAACCTATTCAAGCGGCTGTGCAACTAGAACCAGCAGCGAAAGTTTGATGTACTCTGAAAGGTTCTGGATGAGCGGACCCAAACGCACAGAAGAGAGGCATCGAAAAAGGCCGGTACAAGCGCTGACCAGGCCCCTAAAGCCGAAACATTGACACAATTACCCATAAATGGTCCTAGTGTGGCGAGGAAGATGGGGGCGCGAGTGAAATGCTTCTCTAACTAGATTAAGCACAAGCCTAAGGAGAAGTGGTCGCTGCTACATGACAGGGGCGGTGCTTGATATGGTGTCATAACAACTAATCTAACCGAGGTGTACAATTGGATCATGCGCGGCGCCATGTGTCTCCCTTTGGTTGGTCTTGTGGAGGCAATTCTCCGCGGCGCCATAAATTACTTTGTTGACAAAAGCAACAACATATCGCTCTCCACAGCAAATGACAGAGTACTTTACTTTGTGATGATCACCAAGTACATGGAGGAGAAGAGCAAGAAGGGTGAGATGCACCGAGCATTCAAGATGGGCACAAGAGAGCTTCCCTTCGAGATACTATGCAGGGATAAAGGACGCCGCGGGACGAATCGCGAGAGGATCACCCACAAGTGCACGCCATGCTGCGCTAGTTGCGTATGCACTTGCAACAAGCCTCTTTTTCTGCATAGGCCCTACTCACATATCATGACCGCATGTTCAACGGTGGCGCAGCATCCCAGCTAGTACCTCTCTGATTATTTCAATAAGGAAGAGGTGATGCAAACCTAGAGTGCAGAGCTGTATGGTTACGGCGTGGTTGGTTATTTCACTGCCCATCCGACCTGAGAGCAACTTATCTGGACCACTGATATTGATAGGCTGAACGGAAAGGTTGGCCGACGACAGGTACAACGTATCAGGAACGATATGGACAAAACAGAAGCCGGACGTCGTACAAAAAAGTGCTCTATTTGTAGGGAGTCTAGGCACACCTTCAAAAAATGCCCTGCGAGAAATGCATAGGATGAATGAGGCATCGGCGGTCCGGACGGCACGGCGGAGACCTCATTCGACTGCCCCATTTGAAGCGATCGACATGGCGAACGTTGAGGTCACGATCACAGGAATTGTTTGTCTTGTTGAATATGTGGTGCTCAATGTTTTGTAATATCATTTTGATTTATCAAAAAACTAAGTGATGACGTTGTACTGAATGTTTTGTAATATCATTGTGATTTATCGACAAATATGTGACTACATGGTGCTGAATGCTTTGTAATATCATTATGATTTCATGACAAAATACGTGAGGACGTTGTGCTGAATGTTTTGTAATATCATTGTGATTTATCGATAAAATATGTGATGATATTATGCTGAATGTTTTGTAATATCATTATGATTTGTCCACAAAATATGAGGTCGAAAATAGACAGTACAAAAACAGGTAGAGGGTTCATGTTGTGAGTTGAAATGATGATAGGACCATCTCTGTACTGTTTCAGGCTACCGTCGTCATTTGGAATGGTGACAGGAGAATTTCGTCATTTTAAATTGTGACAGTAGCCTATTTTTGTAAAAAAAAAATCTTTTTTCTTAAATAATATTATTTGAAAATAAAATTCCAATATTACAAGGCACGCACAGTCGCGAATGGTAGGGGACGTCGAGGTGTCGCCGCCGAGGGCGAGGGGGGCGGAGAGGGAGGCGTGGAGGCTGCTGAGAATGGCGCCTGTGGGGATCGGTGCCTGCGGCGTGTGCTCGGAGGCGCTGAACTACGAGCGCAGGTGGTCGTCGGGGACCTGGGGGTTCTCGCTCCGCTCGGAGGCCGGCTTCGTCAGGAACCTTCTGCTCCGCACGCTGCAGCTCCAGGTGAGGACGAAGGACTACTGGTAGTGTTAGTGTAGTACCTTGTCCTTACTTTTCCTTTCTGAATTTAGTACCTTATCCTTGTCTTGGTTCTGCGGTTATTGTCAAGTACTAGCGGATTAATGTTCTTGTATGTCAGGATGAAATAGATCAATTTTTTATGCGGGGTTAAGATAGAGATTTCTGTTACAATTTGCGGCGCTATGGGAAGACGAGGTTCTTTTGGGGGATAGAATGGAAAATTGCTAAATGTGTTTGGAATTTATGGTCTGCTAAGTTTGCCAACGTTGCCATCCTGTGACTGCAAGCAACCGTCTTGTTTTGGGGACTTACTCAAATGGCACTTCCCTTTAATGCGCTCCTTCTCTGATGAAGACGCATTTCCCTTTTTGGCCATGTTTCTAGCACTGGCTTGGTGCATATGTGCAATGTTTAAGAAACAAGAAAGCCTTCTGCATGCCCTTTTTGTTGCATGAAGATTATCTTTTAGATGGTGCCTTTTTTTTTTGCTGGTGGGTGCATGTAGCGTAGCTGAACCAGACATGAATTGATGCAAAAACATGTAAAAATGTAGCTACTGCAGCAGTACTTTCTAGTTCAGAAACTATTTTTCCCAATCCACTATATCAAATTGAGAATCTCAAGTACAGCTTCAATGCTCCTGTTGAATGGAGCTTTTATGTAGGTGTACCACACAGTACCAAATTTCATTGTTGAATACACTTTCAAAGATTCAGTAACATCTAATTCAGATGGTGAAAGTGTAACAACTAGATGACGTTGTACATAACTTGATTTTTGTCGGTACTTCTCTTTCTGAGGTTGTAAAGTTATCATGGATAAAAAACCTGACTAAAAATGTTTTCTTAGCATGTATTTGTCAACTTAATTTGATTAGAAACTTGATGACTTCAAACGAGTAGAGTTTATATTTCCTGGCTTGACCATAAGTGCAAGCAATTTGAGTCAGCTCGACTGATCTTCGTCCTGCTTCACGATTGCTGTAGCTGGAGCCTCAAGGATGTTTCTGAATGCTGATGCTATTTTTAAGCAGCATCCTGTTTCTTCTTTAATTTCTAGTGCTAACCAGAATTTTTTACCATGTCCCACTTAAATTGCTACTTCACAACATAAAACTGTCACATTACACCATCAAAAGTAGAACACTCGTTGCTAAAACATGATTTATATGACGTTACCAAACTTTTGGTCAAATAGATTGCAACTTGATATGTTCCCTTTTGTAGTCTGTGAGCTTTTCTATTACAGGCGACAAGTTAAATCAACATTTCCTTTGTCCTTTTGGTTGGTGCCGTATCCATGTTCTGTAGCTCTATTTTATCTTCCAAGAATTACTTCCATATTTCCAAATCTGCATCAGAACATTTTCTTTTTTTTAATAAAATAAAATAATAATTGCCATGTTTATTGCTGTATTGCAGGCTTTCAGCCCATGGTCGTATACTCATATCGTAATGGTGGATCTTGGCCTAATCTACGTCGGCAGGTACACACTGATATCAAGAAATTTCTTTCAAGTTTACTTTTCTTTTTCCTTATAAACTTGAAAAAATAAGGTTAAGTACAGAAAAAGGGAAAACAAAAAGGAGAAGAAATGACTTTCAAGCTTCTTGCTCACTCTTGTCTCTATGAAGTATTACTAACCCACTGTACCTTATTTTGTTTTATAGTTTATATTGGCCTGCATGAACATGGGAAGCTAGAGTTGGCCTGAAGGGCCATTAATGCAGTGGTCACTGGTAAACTGCAATCGTGACCATGACACCCTGCCTGGAGGATTTAATTTGAAGCAATCGCAGCTATACCAGACATTGATTATTGCTGTTTTTTTACTCCGCGATATGTTGTCAGAAAACCCAGGGCTGGCTTACATTCTGCCTAGCAAGTAGGACATTCAGCTGCTTGAAGGGCCTACATTCTGCCTTGCAAGCAGGACATTCAGCTGCTTGAAGACTGCTTACTGCCTCTCAGAAGAATGGCCGAGCTAGGTAATCATGCCATGGAGCCAAATTTCACATCAATAGGTAAAACATCGAAGCCTCTTCTTTTCTTGCCATCACATACAATCTAGTATCTGTACTGTTGATTTCTCTATCAGAGAGAGTCAAAGCATATAGCACTATAAAAGTGTATGACAGTATAACTGCACATAAGGTTTTCAACTTTTCATACATTCAATTCCTCAATTCATACTCATTTGTGCTGCCATCGGATGATAAGGGCAGTCGAGGAGAGCAAAACCACATTGGATTGTACACACATTGACATAGAAAATTGCATGTGCAATTGACCATCACCATCTCCCATTTTGGGATGTGCTGTGAGCCTGTGATATATGCCCTAACCATTGCATCTTATTGACTCATTTGTTAGTTGAATCTGTATGCTGTATATACCCAATCGTCTGTATATTTTACAGACCACACTCATTTGTCACTGATTGTAACATCATGTTATTTCCAAGGAGACGACTATGTTAGCACCGTTGGTGTCTACGCACGCGAAAACACCTAGACACACACACGAGCATGAGCACACTGGAAAAACTCTAAGGAGAAGATGAACACACAAAACGTTTTGGTGTTGCCCAAATTTCACAGCTCTTTTCTGATTGTTTTCTCCTCTTTTTATTCAATGTGAGAGAGACATGCAAAGATGCAACTAGTAACTATGCCGTTACAATGCAATACTAACTATGCCACTATGGTCTCGTACGTTTCCAGCTGATGCAAACACTAATGATTGTCGTTGCTTCATTGCCGCATGACTGCACAAGGTTGCCATACAAAAACAAAACTGAAACGACTGCTACTTGCTGCTACAAGAAACTGAAACAATAACTAGCAAATGCAATAACCAGTCATCAAGAATTATTCAACAAACACCTCCTAATCCTTGATGCGCTTTCTTGACGATGCCGATCCATGTACGCAGCTCGTCGAGCCCTCCACGCCATGCCCGTGCATTGGCTGCCGCCGCTATTCGACGTCGTGCCACATGTTCGCTGCATGCACATGCTGCCGTCATTGTGCACACGCGCTTTGCGCCAGCCGCGCTGCGTGCCCTAACGCTTGCATTCCATCGCCGCCGCGCGCGGCCACAAGACGTGCAATGTTGAGGGTGAACACATAGAGCCGATTGCGAGTGCGGTTTACCCGAGCAAGTGCTTCTTCTTGTCGCTGTCTTGGCCACTGCTACGGCCATCGTCGCACCCGCCATTCTTCTCTGTGCCGCTGTTGGAGTCCTCGCCGCCCCTCTTCTCTTCGGTGGCTTTGGCCTCCCACTCGACACGCGTGAGCAACAGGTGCTCTCCTTCTTCCTTGTCGCGCCGCCGCCCCTTCAAGCTCTCCTCGTATGCCCTCAAGCGTCCGATGGCCTTCATCATCGACATCGCTGATACATCGCCCCATTGCTCAATGGTGCTGACAATCGGTAGGAATTTGTCGAGGATGAAGCGTAGGAGCTTCTCCATGACAGCACTCTCCTCCACCTTGGTACCGAGAGCACGTATCTCATTGACCATGGTGGTGAGTTTTAAGGCGAACTCAGTGATTTTCTCCGAGTCACCCATGTAGATGTGTTCAAACTCCCTTTTGAGAGTTTGAACACGCGCCTTCTTGACATGTTCTTCGCCGACATGCATCTCCTTGAGTGCGTCCCAAGCCTCCTTTGCCGTCTCCTTCTCGGATATGGCCATTACAACGACCTCCGGCATGGCTCGGACTATGGCGGCGAGAGCCATCTGGTTTTTCTTCTCATCGACCAATTCTTCGCCCTCCACTGCCGCCCACACTCTTTGCGCACGCATGATGATCTTCATTTTCACCACCCATACCCCGTAATTGCTCTCCGTGAGCATGGGGTATTGGAGCATCACAACTCTCTCCCTCACCGGGGGTACCACCAGTGTGCGGCCAGCGCTGCTGCTGCTCGCGCCGTCCTCGACGCGGGTCCTGGTACGTGATGGAGACTCCGAGCGCGACATCTTCACAGGCAGGAGAGCACGAAGCTCTAATACCAATTGTTAGCACTGCCGGTGTCTACGCACGCGAAAACACCTAGACACACACACGAGCACACTAGAAAAACTCCAAAGAGAAAATGAACACACAAAACGTTTTTGTGTTGCCCAAACTTCACAGCTCTTTTCTGGTTGTTTTCTCCTCTTTTTATTCAACGTGAGAGAAACATGCAAAGATGCAACTTGTAACTATGCCACTATGGCATTGTACTTTTCCAGCTGATGCACACACTAATGATTGTCGTTACTTCATTGCCGCATGACTGCACAAGGTTGCCATGCAAAAACAAAACTGAAACGACTGCAACTTACTGCTACAAGAAACTAAAACAATAACTAGCAAATGCAATAACCGGTTATCAAGGATTATTCAACAGATTAGCATTCGGACGTTCGATCCGAACGCTCGCATTGTACGCTCCTTTCCATCGTTGGATGTTGCAACCAACAATCGAATGCGCGACAACCATCACCTGCTTCACTTCCTCTCCTCGATTTCCATTCTGCAGAACGCCTACCGCTGGACGAGGAGGCGCATAGATGACAGCGAATAGCAGAACCTGTCGGAGAAGGAGGTTGCGGCATCGTCGAGGAACCCGAGGCCCGGAGCTCGGCTCGCCACAGCGGCGCTAGCCACTACCCGAGGTTGCGCCCAATGGCTATGGAGCTCGCGGAGGCCACAACCGGCCGTGGTGGTGGAGCTCGAGCGCCACTCGGGATGCCGTA
The DNA here is from genome assembly GCA_036346405.1 of Phyllostachys edulis. NCBI lineage: Eukaryota > Viridiplantae > Streptophyta > Magnoliopsida > Poales > Poaceae > Phyllostachys > Phyllostachys edulis. The sequence goes on from CM070561.1 coordinate 76,629,675, forward strand.
GGAGCTCGCAGAGGGCACGACCTGTGTTACCAGAGCTCGTGGAGCAGACTAAAACAATCTAGCATCCACAGCAAGACAACTTCACGACCCAACACCATGATGCAACATGTAAGAACTATGATGCAACATCAACAAATACCTATGCAACATGTAAGAACTCTGATGTGACATCAACAAAATACCTATTGCAACAAAATAAAAATTCTCGTGCAACAAATCGACATAACTATGCAACAAAAAAAACACTCTTGTTGCAACAAAATGAAAAGACAATTGCAACAAATAGTAACTCTGGTTGTAACAACCATTCTAGCGGAGGTGCACAAGTACGAAACATTGAAAAAAAAAGTCCCCGACAACTCAATCTAACTATTGCAATAGCTAACACAATCTTAGAGGAGGCGGCGGCAATCGACCGCACCACCGTGTCGTTGCTACCACAGACTCATCGTGTTGGTCCTTTGGTGAGGGGCAGCTCTAGTATGAGTAGCCTCCGGTAGCGTTGGAGTACGAACGACACGACACGTCCAATCGACGCTAGCACATCTGCGTTGTCCTCGATGGTGCTCGTGGAGACCAAGCCCAACGGTCTGACCGGGATCACCCCAGCGCTCTCATGGAGGCCACGTCGGCACCGGAGCAGCTCGCCGAAGTAGGCAGCGTGGACACGAGGTCCTCAGATAAAGTAGGTGCTGGATTCAAGGGAGGAGGTCTGGAGATGAGAGTAGATGAAGCCATATTAATTTGGGGGAGGAACGCCAGGAGATGGGAGTAGACAAGGGGATTTGGGGGAGGAGGTATACGGAGACACGAAGTGGATGAGGACCGAAGCGTACGATGCTTTAGATGTCATCAGACATCTCTCCGGTATCATTATCCCATTTCCAATCGTGAATAAATACATTGCAATTCATTACCTTCTATTTGATGCGGTGTTGATCCTGCCCCATTCATAGAAAAGAATAGACCTAAGTTTGAGTCTGAAAAGCAAGAAAAGCGTTGTCTCGCTTTTCTGGAAAGAGTTTGCTTTAAGAAAAGGCTAACATCTGAGATAGAGGGAGGGGTGAGAGGGGGGAATTAAAAGTTAAGAGGGAACAATCAGTTTGCTGAAAAGGCAATAGTACATTACGACCAGACAACCATAACTTCTGTACAATGCTAACCACTATTACACAGTCACAAACTCACACACCACACCATCATAATACTGAGATATCTGGCATTAGCAGCCAGAGAGCCAAAATTTTGGGGACAGTTGTACCTACCTAATCCCCACCATACACACCTCCTGCAACTCAACCAGCCATTCTTATTCTTTTCCTTGGCTGACATCGACGCTGTCATCATCGTCGACGTGGAAGAGGTCGAGGCGGCTGTGGCTCAGGCGGAGCGAGTACATTATCGTCTTGTACTCGGCCCAGGTGAACGACCGATACTGGCAAGGTGAGCCGGCTGTGACCGTCTCCGGGAGCGCCGAGATTCGTGCATGCAGTGGTGGCGCTGCAAAGTAGATTGTGGACAGCCTTGGCCTGCAGGCATTCGCAATTACCCTGTGCCGGACACTTACCAGTCTCCCATTTGTCAGAGCCTGGAGAGAAGGGGCAAAGGAAAGGATAAGTCAAAACAACTTCCAGGCACAAAAATTGTGTTACAGCATCATGAATTAGTGATTTCTATTTTTTTTAGGTTTAGTAAAACAGCTGTAGTTACAGGACGGGATTAGATAATTTTGTCAGCAATCCAAAAAATGGGTCCGAAAGTAAGCAAAAATATCAGCGTTGGCACGTCTTTTGACAAAAGGGGAAATAGTTTTCAACATGGGTGTCCAATCAGATAACCTTATGTACATGAAAGAATCAAACACAGATCATTTTTACTCTTGTTTTTCAGTTTGTAAACAAACTGTTTTTATGAACCGCTGGAAAGAAAATTGCACAATTTGTAAAGCATATGCAAGCACTGATGGTTGGGTGCAGATTAGTGCCTTAGCTCTTTGTTTGCTTTAGTATCTGTGCAATTTTGTTCTCTTACTTAGATTCTATAAGCAATTTTCTGCAAGTTAATCTATATAATGCGGTTTGCTTTAAGGTAATTAAATTGGTGTCACTACCTGGAGGAGATCACCAACATTGACGAAAAAGGCTGATGGGTCAGACGGCACCTGAACCCACACCTCCTTGCCGTCACCGTCCAGCAGAAGCACCTGCAGGCCGTCGACATCGTTTGCTCGGAGCAAGCTAAGGATCTGCGGGTCGGAGTGCTCACCGAACCCGATCCACCCACCGGCCGTCGGATTCCCACCGTTGCCAGCCTTGGTGCTGACAATGCTCTTGAGCTTGCATCGATCATCATGGTCAAGCTTGTGAATGGTGCATGATGGAGGGTAGTGGTTGATCCTCAGGAGGGAGTCACTGTCAGTGTCTGTGATAAGCTTGCTGAAGGATCTGGGGTCCTTGAGCCCTAGCCCCTCTCCTAACAGGTCCAGGACCTCACATGCAAGCTGCTTCACTGCTTCCACATACTCGTTCACCACAGCACTGCAACAAAAGTGAGGAAAAATTTCAAGATGTGAGTCAAATCAACACATGATTAATTTTATCAAAAGAATGCTGTTATCACAAGATCAGTTGGATGTGCCGTGACAAGCAGAAAGAAGAAGAGGGGGAAGATTTTGACTGATATGATTGATGTGTGAAGCTGCAGCAACTCAAAAGCTGCACCCCCTGCCTGCTGCCTGCCTGCATGAGAAAAGATGATACATCGATGCGTATATGTATGCCTCTGTGCTGTGCAGCATCTACACACATGCTATATTCGTTTCTTGTGATGCTTGGATAGCTCAGAATCAGCAGTACATCATGCAGCTGGGGCTAACAAATTTTCCAATGGGCACATGTGTTTTTGACAGGATTGGCCATGCTTTTTTCACTGCTCCATGGAAAGACCCATCAGTGCTTGGATCATATATCACTGCGCTGCCGCTACACAACCTCTGGGACATTTCATATATCTTACCATAAAGAGGACCCTTTGCATGTGTGCGTCCTTTCTTTTGCTTGGCTTTATATGGATAGCATGGATACGCTGTTTAGGGGGGGCCCGGGGATCTTTTTTATTCTCATCAAACTTTTGTACTTCCATGTGGGCCCCTCTCCATTTGTTCCAATGGCAAAGGGAGGTTATTCTTATTCTTCCTTCCTTCTTCTTGTCTTGCACTTTTCTTATAGCAAAATGGTTACTGCAAAGAAGTCACTCTGTTCTTAACTTGAAGCATATATTCTTAATTGTTAGTTTAGGGGGTTCATTTTCCTTTTTGTGTGAATGCACTGGCATGTTACAATCAATATGTTTCTCAACTGATGTGCTTATTATAAGCTTAGGCTTTGGATGTGATCAGGGCATTAAGCTTAACATTCTTGTACCACTTAATTAGTTGGTTTGCTACCAATGTTTAGAGATTATATATTAATGATTGATGATAGAGAACTAAGAGGAGTTTCAGATAAGTATATATAGTGTACACCCAACTAAACACATCATTTTCTGTATGAAAACTTAATGTACTTTGCTAATCAAGCTTATAAAGCTGTCTGGTAGATATAGATGCTTCAAGTACTCACTGTGTTGCTGCGTCAGTTGGTGGTTGGGTATTGCCATTAATTGGAGACCACTGCATATGTGTCAGATTGGTTGATATACAAATACACAGAGTTTGTTGGAGAGGGACCTGAGAGGGGTCTTCTAACTACCTAAGGGTTTTCTTGTCCCTTTCATCTTATTTGCTTTCAACAAACTCTGATTAGGCCACTGCCTGGTCTGAGTAGTGAGTGGTGCACTCTCTCCTAGTCTTGCATGAGCTTTCTCATTCAGCATGCACTTAAGGAAATCTGATCTGCTGTGTCCTGTCAGTTGATAGACATTTTCTCCCATCATGGGAAACCTTTCGAAAATATCACAGTCAGTTCTTTTCTAGAGAAAAATGAAAATAATCAATTGTCATTTTTTATTCCTTTTCCAATGTTTTTTTGGGCTAGACAATTATACCTAACTTTCATCAGAAAAATCTCTTAAGCCCATTCCGTGGAGCTATCAAGTTTGTTGTGTCCCATCAATTGTATGCTTTCCTTTTGCTTTAGAAACTAGCTATGTTTGATCTTAAATTGTATCATTGGCCTGCCTATCACAGCATCAATTATGACATTATTGTGATAATTATTGTTTTGAAAACTATGTACTCATGCATTTGCACGATTTAATTGACGCGACGTGTCTGAAAATGACAATATATGTGCGTATTGAAGTTCTATCATGAATTAAAATAAACACCCCCACACACCAACATAGATAAAATCATATAATTATAAATGGTACTTCAACTATAAAGTTGTACACAACATTAGCTACAGCTTTCTTGAGTCAAATGTTTTTTTTTATCCCTTCTAAAACTGTATTGATGTATTCAATCTACTATATAATGTCTCGATTTGGCATAAGTTATAGGATAAATATATACGTGTATATACATATACTGCAAAATTCAAAGATCATACATATAACCTTTCCATCCCTGAAAAGAATATATCTAACATGTACTGCATCAGAACATGGCAAATACACCAGCCAAACTACTAGTAGGCAAGCCCAGTTGCAAGTGGAGTGCATGCATGATTCCAAGTTGGCTTCTTTTGACTTCTAATCACAAGATAACAATATTGTACTAAGCAGAAAGCCCTCTAGCTCCTCCAGGCACTCAAACGGTATATGTAAACATAATTTTTTTTCTCACACCGAAGGGATAGGGAGACTAACCAATACAAAACAAAACCGTTTTATCTGACAGTACCAACCTAAGCTACTCTCACCGCAGCAATGAGACAGGTGCAAGGTTATGATATGCAAACCACATCACACCAACATCAACGTAGCCAGTTAGTTAAGGGGCACAGCTATATATAGCTTTGCATGTTCGTATCACACAGTGCCCAGGAGTATGACACCCCAAGCACCGTCGCCCTAGTAGACTTGCTCGTCGACGTCTTTCTTCAACAGTTTAAGCTTTAAACCCTCGAGAGCTGGCATTCATGGCGATCCAACCTACTTCATTCAGTGATGTACAGAAACGATGAGCCTAGCTAGCAAATTAGTTGAAAATGACAACGTCGTCGATTTCCTTAACAGCTTAAGTTTTTTTTTTGCCGGTGAGACTGTATATGTATAGACAAAACTTTTGTTGTGAAAGTGATATATAACATCAGTGTGTGTATCTCTCTCTCTCTATATATATGACGTCCGTTTCGTACTCCTAAGAGTATACACTCCTACTTCTAATATACCACCTAAACGAACGTATTATACTTCTTTATCACTTTCAGTATATTTAAATACCAATTTTAAAATATTTCAATGCGATTTGATTAAAAAAATTCATTCGAGCCTTTTATTTTTACTATATACATTTTTTCATATATTAAAGAAAAAGTATATATACAGATTTCGCTATAAGAAGTGGACTTTCATGAAATTTTTCATAGAATTCACTTTGAGGTATCTTATAATTATTATTGGAGTATGCTCAAATTGATAAAGAGGTAACATCATAAGATTTAAATGGTATAACCATACCATTTTCTTTTATATATATATAATGTTATGGATGCATAATAGAATTAAGAAAACTTTAGAATATTAGAAAGACATTGTTCTATTATAAATACGTGTGCCGCGTATGCATGCATACGTGTACGTATACGTGTATGACATTGAGTACACGTAGGTACCTGAAGTGCGAGGGGTCGTTGGTGTCGATGGACCTGGCCCTGTGCGCGATGGCGGCGGGGTTGGTGTGGAGGAGCAGGTACTCGAGCTCGCCGACGTCGCCGTTGAAGCCGATGCTGCGGCAGCCGTAGCCGAGCGGGCTGGGCGGGCCGGCGCGCTGCTTGTCGGGCGGCGCCAGCGCGAAGAACGCCGCGGTGGCGGCGTCCAGTCGGCCCCGGCCCCGGCGGCACTCCGTGGTTGACCGCGCGGAAGAAGCCGTGCTCCGCGCACGCCCGCGCCACCAGCCGCGACAGCGCGCAGCGGTCGCGTGGCGCCGACATGTCCACCGTCGGTATCCCGCCGGCGCCGGGGGACGTCGGCGGCAGCGCCGCCAACGTCTCCTGCCGCGCAGGCGTCGTGGAAGGCACCACCATGGCGTGAGCTAGCTCGGCGCTTGTTGCAGGTACGTACGTAAAATGCGCGGAAGAATAAATGGCAGGAATTACAGGAGAGCTGGATGCAGTACACTACGATCGAGGTGAGTTGTGTAGGGGTCTTCGAAGTGGAGGGGAGAGCGGTGCTGGTATATATGGACGTCTGGAGGAGAGAGACTGAGAGAGAGAGACTATGTGTATAGGATTCCTGTTAAAATGCTGGCCCTTGTGATCTTTTTGGCTTGGTGCTGTAACTAAGTGCGTATTTGCCGTAAGCTTATGCTTAGATCACAACGACAGATCACGTACTCAACACACCCTCTCTCCTCTCTTTCTCTAATTTGCAGGCTCTTAAATTCTTCTGGTCATTGAGATGGCTGTGGGGGCTGGAGGAGGAAGATCTTCTATGACTAATATTGAAATATATCATCACTTTATCTCCTGATGGTCTTTGAAAAAATATACAGAAATAGCACTAAACGTCCATATCCAGCAAACAGTAGCAGACCACGCAATTGTACGACTGATAATTAACAATATAGTAATTTTATCTTGTTAGATACAAATCTTGAAGTATTTTAGCCGACAACCAAGTACAATCTTATTAACTTTTTATGGCCTCCGACACTGACTTATTGACTTTTTATGGCATTCGACACGTAATTTTGAATATTATTTTTATAACTTTATATTATTATAAATTAATTGATTTATATACATTGCAAAAGTACTTTTAATAATAAATCTACGAGTAAATTTAAAAAAACCTCAGGTTTTATGGCATTAGTAACATAAAACCCTATATTTTTGCTATTTTTTTCTTCAGAAAACCCCAGATTTTGAGGCATTAATAACACAAAACCCTAGGTTTTGGCCACACCACAACATGTGTCGTGGCAAAAGCACGTTGTCACGCTACGGACCTCGGCGTGACCAAAGCGACGATAACCCTCCGAGCCAACACGCGTCCGTTTTTGGGCTAAGTCCTGTTACACCAAGAGGCGGCATGACAGCACTTGTTTGCCACGCCGAGGTCCGTGGCATGACAACGTGCTTTTGCCACGCCATGTGTTATGGTGTGACTAAAACATAGGGTTTTGTGTTACTAATGTCTCAAAATCTAGGGTTTTCTAAAAAAAGTAAAATATAGGGTTTTATGTTACTAATGCTATAAAACTTGAGGTTTTTTGAAATTCACTCTAAGTCTATTGATATAGATTTTTTTTTGAAGACCAATCCACCGATATAATTTCATACAAGCAATCTAGACAATTTTTAAAATATTTATGGTCAAATTTTAGAAGCTTAACTGCACAATTCGAAGCCGTCGTTTTAAAAAGAAATTAGTAACAGTTGTTAAAAAATATAGCTATAGAAAACAAGGCCAAGAAAATGCAAAATGAGGAGGAAAATAAACCTTAGCCACAATGTAGCATGCATATATATACGTGCAAGAATAAAACGACCATATCGGCGGAAAAAACCGTAGGGTTCAGTCACAAGGATGGAGGGAACCAGATTTTATCAACGCATTAATAAAGTTTGACTCCACAACAATTTGATGTCATACTCAGCTAATCTATTCAGCCACTAAGATGGCAATTAAATATCATCCAATTAATGTCCCTCTATCTATGTCCAACACCGATCGAATGGTCACCATCCACCAGTACTCCTGCAGTCTAATAGATGGACGAAATCAACATGACAATGCATCTATATATGTGGCTTGATGAGAGAACTCACCGTCCTACTGCACACATCGGAAACAATCAATTAATAAGATACTAGTTTCCATGCTTCGCTACGGATTAAAAAAATCACAGTTTTATCGTGTCAGGTTGTCAATCATCGTGGTGCTCAGCGACGCGATCTGAACTATTGGTGTCCCACTCGCTGATCCAACGAACGCCGAAAATAGTAAAGAGGACGGACAACCACCCACTCTAATTTTTAAATAGTAGAGATATGCTGATAAGAGAGATAGTATGGAAGTATCAATAAGTATTAATATGTTGTTCATAGACGACACAAACAATATTATTGGGATATATTAATTCTTGAGGCAGCTACTATTTGGTCTAGTACGTACTAGAGTAGTATATATTAAATGCCATCTAGAAATGAAGATAAGCATAAAGATGGACTAATGTGGACGAGTTTACAATAATATACTTGCAGTTTACAATAATATAGTATAGTTACTAAATTAATAGCAGTGAATTAGATGCGATGCATGCAGTGGCGAATCTAGGATTTTGTCTAAGGGTATGCCATCCAAAAATTTTTATATACAATTCGGTAAATTCATTTTAGTAAATCGGTAATAATTGTAAAATTGGCAACATGATTCGTATATATGGCACTGAATAACACAATAAGGGCTTAAATTCATGGATTAAGTTCAAACCATCCGCTAAGTATACTATAAATAATTCAAAAGCCACACCGATAATTGAAATAAGGCATAAAAGAGAACCGAAGACGGTGGGGAGCCGGCAATGCAGTATGTACCGACGGTGGACCTTGTTCGGTGAGTTGCATTACCGACAATGGCCGTGCCATGGTGGGGATTGTGGGTATCTTGTGCGCCGGAATGGGATGACCGGTGTTTGTACAGATGAAGCCGTCTGTTATTCGCTGGATTCGATCATAATTTGTGCCACAAGCACTCCGCCTCCGGATTTGTTTGTTTGTTTTTTGCATCTTCACATGCTACGCTGAGACAGAGGATGCGGCGGCTTGTATCGCCGTGTGAACTTCTTCACATATACTAGTCTTTGTTTAATCTTCTTTTTACAAAAGAAAAGAAAAATAAAATGCATGTCTACCACAAAATGCCTCTTACTATCAAGAACAGTGAGGATTGGCTAGAAGTGAAATGGAAAGGACCACAAGCATGAATCATAACCTGAGATTGGACTAAATGCACACAAAGCAGCTTGCTAATAGAAAGATGCTCCGCCAATAATCCTAAACATCCTATGCTATGGGTGGCTCTAATCTATCTACGAACGAGCGCGTGTCCATGTTCCTCACACAGAGTCGATCTGACGCCACCCTTTTGCACTCTACGAACGAGCGCGTGTACATGGAATTGCAGGGTATGCCGGTGCATACCCGGCATACCCTGTAGCTCCGCCCCTGGATGCATGCATATAAATATGCCCCGTTTTCATAGTAAATAATACAATTCGTGCAGGTTCCGTAAAATTTCTATGTATCAAACGGGGCCATAAATGATAGCACGACACGGTGCCACAGAGGATCCGAGCACCGGTGGGTAAGCAATTGGTCTTATAAATTTTGTTTTGTTGCTGTCCTTAATTGAGCGTACGTCAAGTTAATTTGCTTAATTAGCCGAAGCGGTTCCTTTCTAAACCCTTCTGCTTGAACAAAATTTCTCTCTCTCAATTCTAATGATCAGCGGTCGGTAGTATCTCTCTCGATCGAGAAAAAAAAATGTACTCCCTCTCTAGATATACACACACCAAACATCCACATATAAAATTCATGGTATGAATATGTAGTACTAGAGTTCACTAGCATGCAACATCATTTCCCTGTATATATACACACACATGCAGATGAGCAAAGGACTTATTAGTGCCATTGAATAATCTTTTCTTTAGATACTAGTAAAAAAATGGCAAACATCTTCAAAATAAAGTGATCAGCTTGACCTTCAAAAATGACATGAATGCCTAATAATTAACTTAATATAATGACATGCTGTATTGCTTAAAGGGTTAACTTTGCTGTGTTGTGTGTTTAGCCCTAGAAGGATTATCATGGCCAGCCTACAGTTTGGTTGGCGACCTTGTCGCCATATACTTACATGGCATGCGATGTTTTTTTTAAAATGTTTGTTGATAAAGCGATGCACACCAAAGTAGCCAACTAAACCAGTGTAGTAAAAAAGGACGAGTCTTTGCGATTAGTCAGTGGCGCTGGCTAAACCGTCGCTATAATCAGAGTGCTATTAATGGCGTCGAACAATTAATTGGCGATTGGTGTCTTTTTTTTTTCTTCAGCTTATTCACCAAAAACAACTTATTTTGTACTCACTATTCTGATTAATCACCTATAACATGACCAATCGTTTAGATCGAAGCGGTACCCATCCATCCGACACGAGCATACCGTTTTTTGCACCACTGAGATGAAGACATAAAAAACTCCGACTCGCCTATCGACAAAAAAAATCTGACTTGTATAAGGTGAGCAAAAATCAATACGGTCAGCAACCACACATGCATGCCAAGTATTCCCCTCCATTTCAAAATATATAAGACATATAAATTTTCCAATCTTGTTTCAAATTATAAAACATGCATAGGATTTTAATGATCAATTCTCTCTCTTGCCCTCATTTATCTTCTTCCTCTTCAGTATTTATGAGTAAACATTCACATAATTAAACTATTCTCTCTCTCTTATTCCCATACAATAACACGGGATATCATGGCCATTTCATATCTACCATTCTCTTGATGTTGTGACCTCCTTAATCCCTATGCCTAGATCAAATACGCCTTATAAAAAAAATCGGATGGAGTAATATTTATTCGCGTTATATACGTTATTGGCACTCGGAGAACCCCAATTCTAGTAGTGGCTTACTACACAAATTTCACCAAATTAAATTGGTAAAAACTACTCAGCTACTAGTATTTGATAGAAATTATATATTGGGCTAGCTAGGAGACTTTAGTCTGTGGTAGATGCATGCATGGTGATATCGATGAAGTACGTCTAGACACTTAACTAGCTAGTACAATCTCTAAATAACTTGAACTTTTTATAAACACGCATGATTAAAGTGTGAGTTAATTCCGAATCATATCAGTTTCAAATTAATGAAAAGTTAAATATACCTGTTTAAAGAACAAATGAATTACACTAGATTTAGCCACAATACAAATATTAATCTCTTAATTAGAAGGAAGGAAACACCCCAGAATCCCAAGTAATTAAGATCAAAGATGAGCTCTCAAGAGTTAGGCTTGTGCTAGGATCACTCGCAATTGGCTCATGATATCTTGGCATGGGCGGCAAGAAAACCAGTAGATAGTGACGCTGGCTTGCATACACATCATGCATATAGGAGGAAAACATTAACGAGGGGGGTTTAAGGCAAAAATCAGACACTTATGTGAGGCTGCTCCTGATATGATCTGCAGCCACAATTAGAAAGCCTAGCTAAAAATCTTGGAGACAGAAACACATCAGCTACATCGATCGTCATGAGAAAGAAACAATGCACAAATCAAACACGAACCAACACAAACAAATCGATTACCATTACTAGTTTAATTAGTGTTATTCTAAGAAAAATACCAAATTGCTTTTCTCCTAACTGAACCAACAACTTGCTCCTTGTTTTTGGAACTTCTTGCTCTTAATTCCAAAAAGGAAAAAGAAAGGCAAGCTGTTATACTTCATATTTTTCTCATTTGCTCTATCCATGCATGCCTCCCTATCAAATTAAAGAGGAGTCCAGCTTCTTCTGCAAATTAAAACCAACATATATAAAACTATTTTATTTGAGATTCCCAACATATATACTATTGTTAGTCTAACGAAAGAACAAAACATTGTTCTCCTGATTATATAAAGTTGCTGTTGCTCTGGCAGTACGCTGTGGGTTTGGTTTCTATCAAATTTTCCGTCCACGTGGATGGCTCTACGGCGCGGCCGTTTGCCGCCCATGCATGCACGCACGCACGTCCCCTTCAGGTCACGCGCTTTGTTTAATCCCCAAATAATTGGTTTGCGATTTGCAAAGTGTTAAGTGTCCCTTTAGTGGTCGGCGTTAACCTAGCATCAAACTAAGAAAATTAGAGCAGACAAAAAGTTGCAATTAAGCATCGATCCGTTCGTTCTAGACCTAGATTGGCATCCACTCTACGTGTTAGCTAGCTAGCTCAGCACAAACACGCAATATATATAGATTCCAAAACAGTAACATGATGATGACTCTAAATACAGTACGTCACTGCCCCATAGTACTAGCTAGCTAATTGTCTAACTAAACAAACTTAGTTAATTAGTGTTGGATTGTTCAGGTGCAGTGCCCCATTCATGACCACCAATAATGCATGCTCAGTATGTAGCGTGAGTACTGCACATGAACCTGACTAGTTCGACGAGGTCGAGGGTAGCGAAAGCGATGTATATAATTAAATTTGTGTAGGAATAAATTTGGAAAAGAATAGAAATATTTTTGTCACAGTTATCGCAAATAAATTGCGTGTTTTAGTTAGCATTTTGGCAAACTACAGTTCGACAAAACATTTCAATAAACTCCACATCTGTCTAATCCCGTTAAATATGACATAATCTAACTGATATGTGACCTACTTGTCAGTGGTACTCCTCTCTTCTCCTCTCCCTGTTTCCCAACTACACCAACTGTCAACCCCTCTGTCGCCGCCGCTTGTCTAAAGACTTTGGGCCCCTCATGACAATTATATTGACAAGTGGGTCCTGGCAGTCAGATTTTTTCTGTCACATGTAAACGTACCCCACATAGATGGAGTTTATTGAATTTATTGATTTTTTTTTTGCCAAACTATCATAGTTTACCGAAATGAATGCTTAGTTGTTAGTTTTGACAAGCTACGTATAGTTTTGCAAATTTTACTCTATATGAAAGCTGCAACATTAGCTTATACTACTGAGTGCATGCTGCTTGCTTATGATGCGGGAAATCCTGTGCCTGAACCTGATCAGCAAGCAGTTTTCTTCTATATATATAAAATAGTTGGTAGTTTTAGATATCTTAAATTAGGGGGCTTATCCTTAACGGGATCAATCAGCTGGTTGTTGATAGATGCAATGTTTAGAAGTTCATCAGCTAGCTGCTCTCACCACTCTATAAACTATAGTCAAATAAAATTCATGAGTTAATTACTTATATGGCAGCCAATACACGGTTTTGTTCGGCGCCGTGCATGATTGATTCTGATGGGGACTGATCATTAGATTTAGTGTTAGTTTTAAAGATAGAAGCATATACTATATAACAACGATAATTTATACTCACTTTGATTCTAAATATAAGTCATTTTGAACAATGACACGGTCTTCAAGGTGACATTTTGACCATCAATTTCTATGAAAAATATGTTGTTTCAAATAAAATTAATTATACATTTTGAAAATATATTTAATGATGGATCTAGTAATACCAATTTGATTTTGTCAATCTTAGTAGTTTTTTTTATATATTGATGGTCAAAACTCCAAATTCAAGTCGTTTTGAACATTGACATGGTCTTCAAGGTGACATTTTGACCATCAATTTTTGTAAAAATATGTTGTTTCAAATAAAATGAATTATACATTTTGAAAATATATTTAATGATGGATCTAGTAATACCAATTTGATTTTGTCAATCTTAGTAGCTTTTTTTTCTATATATTGATGGTCAAAACTAAATGCATTTGTCCGACACAAATTCTAAAACGACTTATATTCGGAATTGGAGGTAGCAGTAGATTCTTGGAACAAATGTCAAACGACAAGAGCATTTCGTTCTGATACCTTTTCTTCTGCACGCACGCACACATGCATGCAAGGTGGAGTGGCTAAATTAAGATCAGAATCGAAGGTACCGGCTTTTCTAGACAAGAGAGATTTGTGCAATGCCAGCTTAGCTTCTCTTTTTTGTCTCTTGTCTCCATAAAAGTAGTGCCTAACTAGCTACTGCCTTGTGGCCTTTCAGTCTTTCTTGCAACTTTTGGGCAGGTAAATAAAACCCTAGATAGCTTTTGTGTGCATGTGGCATTGTATTTTGGTACCTGTGTGCTCGGTCTTTCTATGCACCGGTGCTTCCTACGGTAAAAAAATTGGGCTGTGTTTGATTGTTTGTACTAAGCGATATATGTATAAGTTGATTCAAGAAAAAAAATTATCTATATGTTTGGTTGCTTGAATGGAACTATCACATCCTAGATGACATGATAAAAATTTATAGAATATTCTCTCTAGATGCTAATCATCTCATTCACAAAAAACAATGGAACCACATGATACAAGATCATCCCATCACATTTAACTCTATCTCACCAACCAAACACACCCAAATGTCGTTGTCTAGTTAAACTATGTTAACATTGGCTAATATAATTGAATTAATATATATTAATCATATATGTATAAAAACAGTATAAGTATATTTGTCCCGAAAAATACTTTCGTAATATTATAATATTATTAGGTTCTACAAATATATTATAGTCATAGAAACTACTATCAGAGTTATGTTTTAGACAGGGGCAGAGCCTAATGGGTCTACTCGGTGTCACAGGACACCGGGTCAAAAAGATATATTAGCAGATATTATCTTGTATATACTATGCGTATACCCCCTAGCCTAAAAGTTGTGCACCCCGATTCAGCCTAATCTTCAGTCTCTTACAGTCTCGTTGCTCCGCTCCTAGTGGTCGCGGTTGGGCTAGGACGAATGGGTGACACAGTAGTGCGGCCTAGTTGACATGAGTAGTCAGCACAACCCAATAGCACCTGCATGTATGCACGCATCAAAGCCAGCATCCCTACACTAGCAGTCGCACGCGTGGTCACGTCTCGTGTGAGTGTGTCACGTGGCTGTGGAGTCCGCATCTGTTTTTCTCCCTCTCGGCCCCCGCGGTTCACAATTTTCCTCGCCTCGCCTGGTCGGTGGACGGTGGCCGCCACTGTCGGTGCGGATTCTAGAGGGATGCCTTGGTCGCTGCCCACACCAGCCATGGCATTCGTCGCCCAGTAGCTTGTCGGAAGGACTAAGTCACGAATCACGGAATCAGCATGGGTATGTCTCACATTTTAGTTATTCCGATTTCTTTCCAGCAAAGAGGCTAAATTTGTGAGTTATGGTTTCAATGTGACGATTGTTGATTGATTTTTGTTGAAATGTAGGGTTAATACTTAGGGTTTGAATTTAGTTTTTTGGAATACCGGCCTAGTTCGTTGCAAATTAGAGGCAAAACTGCAAGTGATATCCATCATCGATGTGCTCATATTGGACCATGCTTTGGATTTGACTTAAGAGTTTTTTACTACAATGTAAAGTAAGTATGTTCCTGCTCCTAGACATATGTTTCTAATATATTGTTTTTTAACTGTTGAACATACCATGATTCCAATATTTTATAAAAAAGTTTTCGAATTATCGGCAAGTGGCAAGTAAATTTATGGAAAAGTTTCTAAAAAAGAAAGCGTAAAATAGTGCTATTGATGTTGTGGTCCGTCGCTCTATGAACTTGAAAGAACGTAAATACTAAAAAGTAATGTATTTATTTTTATTTTATCATTATACTATTTTCACTTCAGAATTTTTAGTCATTTTGTTCTTTTTTTATTGGTCATTGAGGCCGAATGATGCATTTTGTCAATGTTTGACACATAAATTACTATTTAGTACAATGTATATGTAGTAAAATAATGAATTCGAATATTTTCGTTTTAGTTCCTCCCCGATTCTAGAGACCGTGTCGGTTTGAAACGACATCCAATTATTTGTGACCAAAGGGATGGAGTGTCCACTGGAACCTTGTGGATAATTGGGTGCAAGCTAGTTAGGTAGCCAGCTAGACGGGTAGGTTCTTGACCTCGTTTGCCGTGCAGTTAGGCCTTGAACACAACTAGCTTTTAGTCAGTTCAAATCATGCATGAACAAGAATGCACGTGACGTGACACATAACAGTGCTCTTAAACGAAGCTGGTCGTCGTTGATCAAAGTTACATATAATTATTGGAGACCACACCATATCGACGTTTCGAACGACATCTATTCAGGAATTGAATGAGAAGGAAGCTGCTGCTGAGGGGAGATGCCCAATGCCCTAATTAATGTTGCTTAATCTCGATTATTTTCTACCTTCAAAAACAAAATCTCAATCATTTTCTTTTTTTCTTCTTCTGCCGAAGTGGTAGAAAGAGACCAATGAAACACCTGCAAAAAAATTCAAAATTTAAAATTCAATTTGAGTTCAAGTTTGATTTTCAAATTTCAAAATCAAATTCAAAATCCGGTCAAATTCGCCAAATCCCCAAACCCTAACCCTAATTTCGCCTTCCTTCTCCTCCCGTTTTCCCTCTGGTCGCGCTTTGCCCGAGCCGCCTCCAATCTGCCTCCACGCTGTCACCGCTTGCCATTGCATCATCCGCCACTCGCCTCGCCACCTGCATCGCATGCGCCTTCCTGACCTTCGCCGCCTCCACCTCACCCCGCCACCTCGCCCTCGCTCGCGCGGTCGCCCTTGCCGCCACCTTACTGCTCCCACAGCCTCCTTTGCCCTATAAAAAGCCACCCCGGCCCTACTTCCTCTTCATCCCCACCACCACCCACCTTCCCTTCCGGCCGGCCAGAGCCGCCGCCATTGTCGTCAGAATTCCCACCCCAAGACCCACCCGCAAAACCCTAGGTAAGAGGGCCTACATGGTGGATCTCTCCGCGCCACCTCCCTTGCGCCGCTTTTTCCCCCGTCGTCGCCGCTGAAGCGCCTTGTCGCTTCGCCTTCGCCGCCTTCTCTCCTCATGGAGGGCGCCATCGCGCCTGCTTCCTCCTCCCGCTGGCTGGCGATCAAGGCCAGGAGGCGCTGGCCTCAAGGCCGGCGCCCACGCCGGGCCTTTTAGGCAGCAGCATGCCATGGCCGCTGCCGAAGTGGGCAGACAAGAATGGGCGGAGCCCATTATCGCTCAATTAATTTTGGCCTTTCTCTGTTCATATGCATGTAATTTTATTTCTTGTTCATTAGAATAAAAATAGAAATTCCTATACACACTGTTCATTAGCCAAAAACAAGAAACCCTAGCCACAAATTCAATTCACTAAACACAATATTTCTATACACCGATCAATTGTCGTGTATGAATAGTATTTTAATACTATTCATTATCTCGCAATTTTACCAAACCCTAATTTGACATTATATGTCATTTTCAATCGCTTTGAGCCCCGAGTTCATTTCTTGACTCCGTTCAGCTATACCAAGCTCCAAACAAATATTCCCACCTTCCTTTAGATTTCTTTTATCCATTTACAATATTTTTGTTGTAGTTGGATCCGAATCTCAAACCTCGTCCAGTCCAAATAAATACCAGATAAATCCCACCAACCCGCACCACCCTTCCTTTAAGTTTCTTTTTGGTTTTATTTACTTGCTTGTCGTTTCCAGCTCATTCCTCATTGAGCTAGTTTTTACTTGTTTTCTTTTTATTGCTTTGCTTCTCGTTAGGTTACGATCTAGACGACCAGACGCCAGAAGACGCCGGACCAGACCAACATCCACAGGACTTTGTGCAAGAAGGCAAGTCGCATTCCTTGATCATTTTGAACCCCACATGTCATATATTTATATTGATACTTTCATTATCATATTTGAGCCAATTACTTTAATTACTGAAATAATACTTTTGAATGACATGATAAATAGATAATTCCTATAACCCCACATACAAACCTACCCAGCACTTGTAGGCCATTTTCACCTTGACAAATTCACATAAAATGTTATCTATATAGTAGCTTTGTCACTCAAAATTGTGATCATCAATCAAAAGCAGTATTGGCTTTAGGCCAATAGGTTTTGGGTGTAAGTTGAGGGTTGAGACCAAAATGTTGGACAACCCAAGATACTTGGTAAAATGAGTCATCAGTGAGATCTAGAGGTGGGCAACCGTGGGTTGGGCCATCGCCTCACTAGGTGACAAGTAAGGACAAGAACCTTGTGCCAAGTAACAGACACAGTAAAACCGCTCAACCACATGCGTGGTCATTACTCCCTAGCTTAGTACACTGCTCATCCAATTGAATATCTACAGATAAAAGGTGAGACAGGTGGGCCTTTAAGGACACTTTGGTTCTTGCAAGCAGATGGACCCGTCAAGATCGGGTACAAAGTCCACTATTGGCGGTGGTCTCCGAGGGTCAGATGGATTAATATCTACCGGGTAGAGGCTAAAAAGGATAAGCAGTGAAAAGGCTTTGTTATCTTAACTCAGTTGTACGCAAACGCGATGCGTGTCAATATGGGTTTGTGATATCGTGTGGGTAAAGTTGGGCAACTCTGCAGAGTGAAAATCAATGTTATTCGAATACGCCGTGCTTCCGGTTAATGAAGCTGTGTTAATGGGTGATTCCAGTACACGAGGCATAAGTAGAGTTTGGAGATGGTAAGTTGGTAATTGTGGTTTGTTGAGAAACCCCTAATGTTATTATGTATTATTGTTTTACTGTCTTGTAAAACTGCTTTAAACTGCAAATTGCATCCACGTATGCCTGTTAAGGTAAAACCTAATCATCCTTTGAGCTCCTTGCATGTAATTATTTAGCATTTCCATGTGGCTTGTTGAGTACGGTAGTTGTACTCATTCTTGCATAATCTGCAAACAATCTACAGAAGAAACCTGGGAAAATGCAGAAGATCTGGTTGATCAAGATTTTGGTGGACCCACGGTTGGCAACGATTACTGGTATTAGGTCTCAGCCGCACTCAAGTGTGCCTGTGGTTAGAAGTTCTTTTGTCTTGTATTATATTAACTTTGGGCTTGAATGCCCGTGTCAGTGTCAAAACTGGCTGTTAAGCCCTATCTTATGTAATAAAAGGTTGGCTTTTGTTGAGATCGAAAGCTTGCTTGAGACACTGCTTACTTCGCAACTATACATTCTGGGCGGTTGTGAAGAGTTTAACGTTCCCAGAATTTGGGGGCGTTACAAAGTGGTATCAGAGCATAGTTTGACTGTAGGTTGAGACCTTAAGTTGGCTTTAGGAATTAGGAAGTGAAGACCTTCAAAAATCCTAGTTTGAAAAATTATAAAAGGATTTCTGAAAACAAAAATATAAGT
The DNA here is from genome assembly GCA_036346405.1 of Phyllostachys edulis. Taxonomy (NCBI): domain Eukaryota; kingdom Viridiplantae; phylum Streptophyta; class Magnoliopsida; order Poales; family Poaceae; genus Phyllostachys; species Phyllostachys edulis. The sequence continues at coordinate 76,648,717 of CM070561.1, forward strand.
ATTATTGCTGTCTTTTCCCTTCTATTGCTACCTTATCTAAACTTAGATTTGTAAAATCGAATTGTTTTATAAAAGATTTATCTTCTTCTCACCGAATTTCAACCTTTCGTCAGAAGTTGCAGTAGTGTTTAGAATACGCTAAAGTGTTGTTAGATAGAGTTAACCCTAATTAGACGATCTTCTGGTTGTAAAACAAGTTGTGCTATGTACACTAAGTAGTATGTATACAACTTGTATAAAATAATTGAGCTATATTATTATCTGATAATTTGTTTTCTATCAGTACCTGTATATCATCCTTGTCAAAATGCAATTCCTTCTTTTCGTCTTGAATCTTACCTTAATCTTTCTGCACTTAACTCAAGTCTGAATCTTACTCACCTATCTATATTTGGTCAAAACCGCTGCAGAAATATATTCCCAAGATGTCTGAAAACAACAACAACCAAGAGATGGATTCAGCAAATCATCAGCCAACCATGGCAGAAGTAATGGCCATGATGGAGAGAAATAGATATCAAGCGGAGCAAAGTCAAACTAGAATGATGGAGCAACACACTAAACTCCTAGAGCAGATAGCCACCGGATCACCAGTACCATTAGAACCCTCTTCAGGAACAACAAATGGAAGAAGCACTGCAAGATCAAGATGGACTTATTTCCACAAAACAAGACCACCAACCTTTACAGATGCACCAGAACCACTAGCAGTAGATGATTGGATAAGAGATATGGAAAGAAAGTTAGACACTATCCAATGCACTGATCAAGAGAAGACTCTTTTTGCCTCCCACCAACTTCAAGGACAAGCCGCAGCATGGTGGATGAATCACCAAACATTCCATCCCGGAAGAGAAATACCTTGGCAAGAATTTAAGGATGCATTTCATAAGGCACACGTCTCCATTGGCGTGCTCACCTCCAAATGCCGAGAGTTTCTTGCTCTCAAGCAAAGAGGACTTACTGTGACAGAGTATTTACATCAATTCAATTATCTGGCACGATATGCCCCACATGAGGTGGATCTGGCTAAGAAGATGGAGAAGTTTTCGCGAGGATTACAGAAGTCGCTGAAGTTTCACATTTCAGCCCTGGATTTCAAGGACATGTCAGCTATGGTAAACAAACTACTAATATCAAAAGAAGCCAGAACAGAATTACAAGAATTGAGAAAAAGAAGAGCAATGCAGATGACACCTCAACCAAGTGCACCTGAAAAAGGATGATGACAAGACCACCAAGATAATATCAAGAGCAACCAGCTACCAATCCCAATTAAAGACCCCAATACAATATGAATCAATCAACCACAGTTCAGTGCTACACATGCGGAGGAAATCACTACCAAAAGGATTGTCCACAAAAATCAATAAGTTGCTACCACTGTGGACAACCAGGTCATTTCAAGTCTCAATGTCCAAGGAAACAAATGTCAGCAGAAGCAGCCAAAGCTCAAGTGAGGAGTCAATCACAGATCAACAAAACGCCACCAACAACACAAGCTAAGAAAGGAGGTATGCTACGACCTAGAGAGCAGCCAAAATTTCAGCAACCAAGACCAAGTCAGGGCAAGATCAACTATGTCACTGCCAATGAAGCTGCAGAAGCCATCAACAATATTGCCGGTACGTTCTTACTTCATCAGCATTGGTCTCAATTGATCCAGGAGCTACCTTTTCAGTTCAGTGTCAGAATCTTACGTCAGAAAGAGCAGCATGGAAAAAGGAATTGAAAATACAGCGTAGTTTTCCAACCTGTCCCCTAACTTTGAGTGAATCTCGGGGACGAGATTCTTTTAAGGGGGGTAGGTTGAAACACCTGCAAAAAAATTCAAAATTTAAAATTCAATTTGAGTTCAAGTTTGATTTTCAAATTTCAAAATCAAATTCAAAATCCGGTCAAATTCGGCCAAATCCCCAAACCCTAACCCTAATTTCTGCCTTCCCTTCTCCCTCCCCGTTTTCCCCTCCCGGTCGCGCCTTTGCCCGAGCCGCCTCCACCTCTGCCTCCACGCTGCCACGCCCACGCCATCATCCGCCACTCGCCTCGCCATCAAGCCGCAAGGCGCCTTCCGCCTTCGCCGCCTCCACCTCACCTCGCCACTCGCCTCGCTTCATGCGATGGTCGCCTTGCCGCCTTCATCGCTTCCCACCGCCTCCTTTGCCCTATAAAAGCCACCCCACCCTACTTCCTCTTCATCCCCACCTCCACCCACCCTTCCTTCCTTCACGGCCAGAGCCGCCGCCATTGTTGTCAAGAATTCCCCACCCCAAGACCCACCAAAACCCTAGGTAAGAGGGCCTACAGTGGATCTCTCGCCGCCCCCTTGCGCGCTTTTTCTTGCCGTCGCCATGCGCCGCCGCTGGTCGGTCGCCGCCTTCTCTCTCCTCACATGAGGCGCCTTGCCAAGGCTTGCTTCCTCCGCCTCCTGGCGATCAAGGCACAGGAGGCGCTGGCCTCAAGGCGCCCCACGCCCGGCCTTTTAGGTCAGCATACCATGGGCTTTTGCCGAGTGGGCAAGACAAGAATGGCGGAGCCCATTATCGCTTTCATTTATTTTCGCCTTTTACTGTTCATATGCACAGTAATTTTATTTACTGTTCATTCCGAATAAAAATAGAAATTCCTATACACACTGTTCATTAGCCAAAAACAGTAAACCCTAGCCACAGTCCAATTCAGCTAAACACAAATATTTCTATACACTGATCAATTGTCGTGTATGAATAGTATTTTAATACTATTCATTATCTGGCAATTTTCGCCCGAAACCCTAATTTGACATTATATGTCATTTTCGACCGTTTCAAGCCCCCGAGTTCATTTCTTGACTCCGTTCAGCTATACCAAGCTCCAAACAAATATTCCCACCTTCCTTTAGATTTCTTTTATCCATTTACAATATTTTTGTTGTAGTTGGATCCGAATCTCAAACCTCGTCCAGTCCAAATAAATATCAGATAAATCCCACCAACCCGCACCACCCTTCCTTTAAGTTTCTTTTTGGTTTTATTTACTTGCTTGTCGTTTCCAGCTCATTCCTCGTTGAGCTAGTTTTTACTTGTTTTCTTTTTATTGCTTTGCTTCTCGTTAGGTTACGATCTAGACGACCAGACGCCAGAAGACGCCGGACAAGACCAGCATCCACATGACTTTGTGCAAGAAGGCAAGTCGCATTCCTTGATCATTTTGAACCCACATGTCATATATTTATATTGATACTTTCATTATCATATTTGAGCCAATTACTTTAATTACTGAAATAATACTTTTGAATGACATGATAAATAGATAATTCCTATAACCCCACATACAAACCTACCCAGCACTTGTAGGCCATTTTCACCTTGACAAATTCACATAAAATGTTATCTATATAGTAGCTTTGTCACTCAAAATTGTGATCATCAATCAAAAGCAGTATTGGCTTTAGGCCAATAGGTTTTGGGTGTAAGTTGAGGGTTGAGACCAAAATGTTGGACAACCCAAGATACTTGGTAAAATGAGTCATCGGTGAGATCTAGAGGTGGGCAACGCATGGTTGGGCCATCGCCTCACTGGGTGACAAGTAAGGACAAGAACCTTGTGCCAAGTAACAGACACAGTAAACCGCTCAACCACATGCGTGGTCATTACTCCCTAACTTAGTACACTGCTCATCCAATTGAATATCTACAGTATCAAAGGTGAGACAGGGTGGGCCTTTAAGGATACTCATTTGGTTCTTGCAGCAGATGGACCCGTCAAGATCGGGTACAAAGTCCACTATTGGCCGGTGGTCTCCCGAGGGCTGTATGGATTAATATCTACTGGGTAGAGGCTAAAAAGGATAAGCAGTGAAAAGGTTTTGTTATCCTAACTCAGTTGTACGCAAACGCGATGCGTGTCAATGTGGGTTTGTGATATCGTGTGGGTAAAGTTGGGCAACTCTGCAGAGTGAAAATCAATGTTATTCAATACGCCGTGCTTAGGTTAATGAAGCTGTGTTAATGGGTGATTCCAGTACACGAGGCATAAGTAGAGTTTGGAGATGGTAAGTTGGTAATTGTGGTTTGTTGAGAAACCCCTAATGTTATTATGTATTATTGTTTTACTGTCTTGTAAAACTGCTTTAAACTGCAAATTGCATCCACGTATGCCTGTTAAGGTAAAACCTAATCATCCTTTGAGCTCCTTGCATGTAATTATTTAGCATTTCCATGTGGCTTGTTGAGTACGGTAGTTGTACTCATTCTTGCATAATCTGCAAACAATCTCTGAAGAAACACAGGAAAATGCGAAGATCCGTTGATCAAGATTTTGGTGGACCCACGGTTGGCAACGATCACTGGTATTAGGTCTCAGCCGCACTCAAGTGTGCCTGTGGTTAGAAGTTCTTTTGTCTTGTATTATATTAACTTTGGGCTTGAATGCCCGTGTTAGTGTCAAACTGGCTGTTAAGCCCTATCTTATGTAATAAAAGGTTGGCTTTTGTTGAGATCGAAAGCTTGCTTGAGACATCGCTATTTTCAGAATCGCACATTCGAACGGTTGTGAAGAGTTTAACGTTCCCAAAATAGGGCGTTACAACCAAGCAAAGGGAATGCACGATATACAATTAATAATAACGCTGGTTTTTAAAATCAAGAAGAACAAATATATAGAGATTTGGTAAACAGATATACGTGTAGCTGTGTCGTCGCTTTTAGGAACATGGCCATCAAAAGTACGTTTATCTTACGTAGCCGGCATCTATTCGTGTTTAGGTCGCCTTACACGTAGGCGCCGGCGTACTTTGGTCGTCAAAGCTCAAAGGGCAACGCGTCACCTTCACGAAAGGTCTCCATTTTATTTTATTTTAATTTGTGGGAAGTTCAGTGGCAGCCAAGCCAGGAACTTGATTGAGGGTTGGATCTAGGGCTGATCCAGAAAAACGACTCACTGAATTTACTAGGATCATCCCATACTAATCTCACCTAAGTTTATGGGCCTCTAATATATATAGTGAAAAACGAGTCACTGAATTTATTAGGGTTACCGTACACTAACCTTACTTAGATTTATAGAGCAACCTCTTATATACATAGTGTGTTATCATAGTCACTACACTTGATCCTCCTCTGGTTGGATCGATCACCCCTGTTGTATAGTGAATTATTATGGACATCTGTTAAAAGTATTCTCGAGTACTATATAGTATATACTTGATTCTCCAAAACGTATAGCCAACCGCAGGGACGTGGTTTTTACAGAAAAAAAACCTAGATGGCTAGATCTGCCTGCTTTTCTAAAATAGTTTGTCGAAAGGGTTATACGTCGGAACATAACATAACGCGAAAACAGAAGCAAAAGTTCTCGGTACAATCTAAATTAGGAGCAAATGATTTTGATTCTAGAAATTATGCATCTATTCTAGATATAGAGCATGAACCATCGGTAGCCTCTTCTTCCTTTTGATCTACCATTCTACCAAAAAACAAAAGATGAATACAAAAAGGAAAAAAAAGAAAAGAAAAGAAGAAGAGGATAATCGCTTCGACCACCAACAGAATTGGGCGTTAATAGTATTAAGTTTTGGGCCAAGTAAGAAAGCCTGATACGCTCCAAATGGGCAAACAAGCGTCTTACCTGATCCAGCTACCAAGTCACTTCTATGTTGGCCCATCTTTCCAATGTGTCTTTTTATATTTTGTTTTTCTTCTGAAAATATTGTGTACTAAGGATTAAGAGATCTCCATGGATGGGTGGGTAACAGTTTGATTTGTTAAGTTTTTCTTCTTTACAATGAGGAGAGTTAGTCAAAACACATATCTAAAAAGTAAAATAGCCACAAATAAATCTTAAAATATTGGCAGTAGGATTTGGATTTTGGTCATTGCCTCCTATCTAGGGAGTTTAGGTGGATGAGAGGGTTATTTTAGGTGAGAGCATAAAAAATACACGTGAGAAATCTAATTGTGTTTGTGTAAAGTTTGCATTGCGGTCAACACAGAGCCTTTTGTTTTTTACTATGTTTTTTTTTCAAGAGGTGCCAGCAGGGGTATAAACTATAAACTATGAAGAGGCCAAACCATCTTTTCATCAACATTTCTTGTTTTCAATGGAAATTTTAAGCTATGGATAAAAGTTAAAAAAATCACAAAAATGTACCATACACAAATAGCTTCCCACTTTTTTTTATTATAAAAAAATAGATACTCCATCTATATAATCTAAACAAAATATACTCCATCTAGAAGTTGCTGAAAAAAATATGGTCAAACTCTTTTAGTTTTGACTGCTAATAACATTGAAAATACACATGATTGTGACATTATAAGTTCCATAACAGATTTCCTACCCTTCTCATGCTGTCCATTTAATAGGCCCATAAACTTTGTTTTTTTAACATAGAGAGTACTAATTATGGATAGATATATAGACAGAGCCACGGAGGACCAAAACACGTCCAACCCTTATACTCCAATTGGGAAGGAAGGAAATTCTCTTATGCTGCTCACTGCCCCCGGGAGAAGTAATCTCCGCTTCCAGGGGCTGTGACATTAGTCGTAGTTTTTTTTCCTCTCGGCGGTGAAGCAGAATCGCCGCCCCTGCCATGAAGCAGCAGATCCGGAGGAACTCGGCATACGGCATGGCACCCACGCCGAACGCCCGCAGCCGTGCGTGTGTTGCCTCCATCTGCGTGGCCTGTAGCACCTTCTCTGCCGTTAGGCTCGCCAAGGGCTGCATGGTGGCTCACTCCGGAGTGTCAAGTCGGCCTAGTGATGTTCCCGGCCGGCAGATGCGGCTGTCGGCTTCATGAGGATCTCGACGGCGTAGCCACGGGCTGCACAGCGGGAGCTGACGATGGCCTCGGCAACATGGCGGCTCCGGCGTCTTGGTCTACATGATGGTGAGCTCTAGGGCGTCGAGTTGTCGAGGATCTGAGAACGCATGCAGTTGGCGGCGGCGCTTCCGGTGTGGATGGACGGGCGGCTTGGTCGCTGCTCTGGCAGCACCTCCATGCTAGATAATAGAAAGGAAGAAATTGGATGATGTTAACACTCACCAAGTTGGAAAGAGCACGCCATGGCCTTGGGCCTGCACATATTGCTCCTTTGCGTGTGTGTGTGCTCTCTCCTGCCTATGACTCTCCTTAGCGTGTGTCTGTCCCTGTGATTTCTGCGTAAGTCCTCTCCGTTCGGATGCCTCGCTTGCTTCTGCACCGGGCTCCCGTTCGTCCGTCCTAGTATCTGCTGTTCCAAAAGTAGTGCATGGGTCTACTGCCGCTCGTATTTACTGCTAGTTATCCTTAGGTTTTTTTTGTGTCATTTTCTTCCGTTGTGTTCATCCAAGTCCGTAGCACTCAATTTTTGAGTTCGTCTGAGCCATGCGAGTCCATAAATTTATTGTCAGTCATAGAAGTATAGGAATTGCCTTATACATGGCAGCAGCCGCCACTCCCGCTCTTCTTTCTGAGCCGCGTGTAGATCGTAGAAGTCATTATGATGCCGCCGCTTTCTTTTAGCCGCCGCCCCAAGCTTTTAAGGCAACCACGCTTCTTCTGTGCCACCACTGTCTTGGGCTTCTATCTGCGTTGTCATGCTTCCACCTATTTCTATTTGACTTGATTTGACAACTCTCTATTCATGTCGGTTTCATCATCTTCTTCGTCGTGTTGCCGCGGTCGACTTTCTCAGCCTCTGCAGCTTGTGCTTTATGGGCTGTTGCACGATCCTGGATGGAAGGAGATCTTTTGATACTTGATATATTTTTCAAGAGCTGCATGCTACGACGATATTATCAAGACTCGGACTTCGGATTTTCCATATTTTAGTGTCAACCCTTTTCAAATGCAACGCTATTGTATACACCTTGCATTTGAGGGGAGGGGGGTTGTTAGAATATGTGTTAGAATAGGAACTCTTTTATATTTCCTTATCTGTCTTTTGTATTGCTTTATCTGTATATGACATACACCCTTGTACCCCTATATATTATGCTTATTAGGCCTCCTCAATATACGCACAATATTCATAACAAGAACCACCCAGACATCACACATTGACATGGCAAGAAGAGCAGCAACAATGGCGAGAAGACTCACCTCTGCTCTCCTCCTCATCCTCTTCTGCACCTCTTGCTCATTGGGCAGCAGCAATGAGCAAGAGGCTGACAGGGTGGCCCACCTCCCTGGCCAGCCAGGGAGCCCAAGCGTCTCCCAGTTCGCAGGCTACGTCACCGTGAACGAGCAGCACGGGAGGGCGCTCTTCTGGTTCTTTTGAGGCGCAGATGACTCCCTCCGAGAAGCCCCTCCTCCTCTGGCTCAATGGAGGTTGCTGCTGCCTCTCTTGTACTAGCTTTGTTAGTTAAAAGAGTAAAATTTTCCATGCAAAAGCTAATGATGAGCTGTGAGTGTAGAGCTACTAGTAGTATCTGTTCTTGGTTAATAATTACTTGCTTTGTGGAGTACTTTGGGTTGCTACTTTAGTTGTTGTGCAGTAATAACCTGCCAATTTGGTTACTAGTACCTCTGTTCTTACTTTGTCTTTGCTTATGCCAAATCTTCTTTTTTTGGGCTGAAGTGTCAGGTTATTTGTGATCCATGGCTGCTGAGCTGCTTTATTTTTACTTAGTGATCATGGATGCAACATTTTCTTGGTCTCATGTACCATTTATGTTCTTGCTTCTTTTCGTGCATTGTTTCGAAGAGGCTTTACAAATTTTATTGATTTCTTGTTGTTTATGTTAGGACCTGGTTGCTCATCAATTGGCTATGGAGAAGCATCTGAGCTAGGGCCTCTCAGGGTTGCCAGACAAGGATCAGCGCTAGAATTCAACGAATATGCTTGGAACAAAGGTGTTGTGCTTGCATTCATTCTTCTTGAATTCCTAATTTTTTTCATGCTTAAGGTTGGCTATATTAGTTTGAAGTACAATTCTAATAAAATCTATGTGCTTCCGATTGTCCTTTTCAGAGGCTAACTTGCTGTTCTTGGAGTCTCCTGCTGGGGTTGGCTTCTCCTACACCAACACGTCCTCTGACCTTACTAATCAGAATGATGATTTTGTAGGTAAATCGATCGCAAAACAGTAGTTTGTTTGGCCATATGTAGAACATTTGAATTTAGGTTGTTATGTAAGTACTAATCAACAAATGGAATCCTTTTTTTTTTGGAAGCTGAGGATGCTTATAGCTTCCTGGTGAATTGGTTCAAGAGATTTCCTCAGTACAAGGACAGAGAGTTTTACATCTCGGGAGAGAGCTATGCAGGTAATTTTGACATGAAACCAATAAAGCTTCCTAAGCAATGCTTTGCAGGTATAGTTTGGACTTTTGGATACACATTTAGAATTCTTAAATTTTCATTGAGAAATGTTAGCACTATGCTAAAAGGAATCTAAAACAAATAGAAGATGCCGATGGCTAACTCTGATGAAAAAGATGTTTCTTTTTTCGTTTTCATGTGTGCGTGTGCGTGTACTATATGCTTCTTTTTCCACATTTCACTATCTAGTCAAAATGGAAAACAGCTGTAATGCCCCCAAATTTTGGGAACGTTAAACTATTCACAACCGTCCAGGATGTGCAGTTGCGAAGTAAGCAGTGTCTCAAGCAAGCTTTCGATTACAACAAAATCCAACATTTTATTATATAAGATTAAGGTTTAACAGCCAGTTTTAACACTACCACGGGCATCCAAGCCCAAAGTTAATATAATACAAGACAAAAGAACTTCAAACCACAGGCACACTTAAGCGCGGCTGAGACATAATAACAGTAGTCGTTGCCATCCGTGGGTCCACCAAAATCCTGTTCAACCAGATCATCTGTATTTTCCCAGGTTTCTTCTGTAGATTGTTTTCAGATTATGCAAGAATGAGTACTACTACCGTACTCAACAAGCCACATGGAAAAGCTAAATAATTACATGCAAGGAGTTCAAAGGATGGTTAGGTTTTTACCTTAACAGGCATATGTGGATGCAATTTGCAGTTAAAGCAGTTTACATTTAAAAAAGTAAAATAATAATACATAATAACATCAGGGGTTTCTCAACAAACCACAATTACCAACTTACCATCTCAAAAACTCTACTTATGCCTCATGTACTGGAATCACCCATTAACACAGCTTCATTAACCGGAAGCACGGCATATTCGATTACCTTTTTATACACTCTGCAGAGTTGCCCAACTTTACCCACAAGATATCTCAAACTCATACTGTCAGTACATAGACACGCAACCCGTTAGCGTGCGACTGAACTGAGATAACAAAGCCTTTTCACTGCTCATCCTTTTTAGCCTCTACTCGGTAAGTCTATGGACCATTCAGCCCTTGGGAGACTCCACTGGCCACAATGGATCTTGCAGCCCAATGCTGACGACACCTACCGTTGTGTAGACCAGCGAGTGTCCCTCTAGGCCCACCCCTGTCTCATTCTCGACATACTGTAGATATTCAATTGGAAAAGCAGTGTACTAAGCCAGGGAGTAATGATCACGCTTGTGGTTGAGCGATTTTCTGTGTCTGTTACTTGGCACAAGGTTCTTGTCCTTACTTGACTCACAGTGAGGCGATGGACCAACACCACCACGTGGCTGTCCATCTTGCAGGCCTCACCCTTGACCCACTTTTACCACAAGCCTATTGGGTTGTCCAACTTTCTGGACACAACCCTCAACTCTTCACCAAAACAATTGGCGAACCGCCAATACTCTCTTTTGATTGATAGCACATTTGTGTGACAAAGCTACTTATATAGATAATATTTTATGTGAACTTGTCAAGGTGAATATGGCCTACAAGTGCTGGGTGGGTTTATATGTGGGGTTATAGGATTTATCTAATTATCATGGCATTCAAAAGTATTATTTGAATAATTAAAGTAATTGGCTCAAATATAATAATGAAAGTATCAATATAAATATATGACATGTGGATTCAAAATGTTCAAGGAATGTAACTTGCCTTCTTGCACAAAGTCCTGTTGATACTGGTCTTGTCCGGCGTCTTCTGGAGTCTGATCGTCAAGATCGTGACCTAACGAGAAGCAATGCAATAAAAAGAAACCAAGTAAAAACTAGCTCGACAAGGAATGAGCTGGGAACAAAAAGCAAGTAAATAAAACCAGAAAAAAAAACTTAAAGGAAGGTGGTGAGGGATGGTGGGGATTTATCTGGTATTTATTTGGACTGGATGGAGTTTGTGAGATTTGGATCCAAGTACAACAAAAATATTGTAAAGGACTAATGAATACTATAGGAATATGGAAAGATTTATTTGGAGCTTGGTATGGCTGAACGGATCTAAGAATGGGCTTTATGGGTTCGAGACGGTTAGAATGGCTATATAATATCAATTTAGGGTTTCGATGAATAGTGACTATTTTTACTATTCATACCTATTAATTAGATATAAACAGTAATTAATCACTAATCTAGGCTTAGGAACAGTAATCAGTTTACTATTTGAACAGTGTATGGGCTTAATCTGGAATGAATAATACTGGGTTTTTCGGGTGAACAGTAAATAAAATTACTGTGCAAATAAATAGTGAAAGGCCGGCTTTTAAACAAGAATTGGCCGGCTTCTCATTGTCATGCCCACTACTATATGCGCCTACGTCTGAAGGCCCAAAATCGCTGTGACCTCAAAGGCGTGGCTGGTCAAGGCCAAACACTCTCACAAGATGCAAAGTAGGCGCAAAGCAAGTGGGCAAGGCCACATGGAGGAGGAAGGTGGCCAGGAAGCGGTGCTCTGTGGCAATGGCGGCGATGGTGACCAAGAAAGCAAGGAGGTGGGTGGGAAGCTCCACCGGGTAGGTCTTCTTACCTCTAGGGTTTTTGCGGTTGGGGCTTGCGGGTGGGGTTGTGGTGGTGGCGGCGACGGCTCTTGGCCGGCCTTGGGGAAGAAGGTGGGTGGGAAGGGGGAGGAGCTTGGTGCGGGAGATGAAGGCCGAGCGGGGCGGCTTTTATAGCCCCGTGGAGGCGGTGGGAGCAGGGTTCGGTGTAGGCAGGCGGTGATAGGGAGGTGGCGACGTGGTTGGGTGAGGGGGTTTGGGCGGTGCCAGACGGAGTGGTAGCGGCATAGGCGGGGCGTGGTTGCATTGAAGAAGGCGAGGTGGTGTGGGTGAGAGCGGATGACGGTGGGGTCTTTGGGCGGTGACAATGAGGAAGCAGGTGAGGCGGGTTTGGGTGATGGCGCGACCGGGGAGGAGAAGGCGGAAGGGAGAAAGGGAAAGCGGGATTTGGTTTTGGGATTTGAGGGTTTTTGCTAAAATTTGCTGAGATTTGAACGAAAACAAAATTCAAATCCAAAACTCAAATTGATTTTGAAATTTTGAATTTTGCAGATGTTTCATAGCAACTTAGTCTTTCACCAACCTTCACTTCTTGCTTGGATTTCTCAATAGCTTAAGGATTGTGTACGTACAAATCGAGCATGACATGATATCGAATTCGATAGTGTCACCACTTATCCGAAATTGTAACTTCCACTGAAGAAAAATCATACTTTCTAGAACGGGTTCACAGCTTAGCTATTCCAATGTCCACTGGGTTGGCGATTACGACAACTCATAATTGAGCATCTCCTAAGCAAATAAAAAAATCATGCTTTGACTGGAGCAAGCGTCAGATGAGAAAGCCACAGTCTGAAAGAATCTAGGCATCAATTTCAGCTTTTTCCCATGAAGTACAATATGCTCAGTCTCATCCAACTCTTCAGAATTAAACTCCAAGTATAAAGTGACTTATTGCTTGGATTTTTGCATTTGAGAACAGAAATTGTAGAATTGCTACCCAAACTGATGAACATACTTTGCTTGGTATAAGCGTATATGGTTCGGGTTTTGGTTTCGTAATGGTCCATTGGATCTGTGAACATATGGCCCTAAAAGAATGGTCAAAGCATTAGTGGTAGGTTCATGAGTCACGTTGGGCTTATGTGACAATCCACATGCTGTGGAGCAGAAGATGCCCTGCAAAACTTTTCCCCTGCACATCACTGGATGAAATCTGAACTTTTTCTGTGCGATGCCCTGTGCTGCAGGTCACTATGTGCCACAACTTGCTGGCCTTGTCTATGAGAGGAACAAGGACAAGATGGCCAACACATACATCAACCTCAAGGGGTTCATTGTAAGAATTTGAATCGAATCATTCTTACGTAAAAAAAGTTTCCTTTCAACCAAAGTTGGCTCCTGGTTAAGGCACAGGAATACTTAATAAGAATATATTTTACTAACTACAACTAACTTTCATGTAAATCATCACAAAAGAATGGTGACGAGCTAGATTCAGTGTTTAGGATTAAGAAATCGATTCTTGCAGGAAAGACATTTAGAATGGATCTATTGCAGGTAGGCAACCCTACCACCAATGATTACTATGATTCAAAAGGGTTGGCCGAGTATGCCTGGAGCCACGCAGTCGTGTCGGATGAAGTTTACAAGCGTATAAAAAAATTGTGACTTCAAGAACTCCAATTGGACTGATGATTGCAATGCCGCGATGAACATCGTCTTCAGTCAGTACCGCGATATTGACATATACAACATCTATGCCCCTAAGTGCCTTCTAGATCAGACTTCATCATCTTCAGCTGACCATGCATTCTTCGCGGATGATCAGGTAAAGTAAGCAACGAAAGGAGACAGATTCACGCTGGAGATTCTTCTGAAATTGATGAAAGTCTTTGGTATGATAGGACCAATTTAGGAGAAGGATCCGGATGTTCTCGGGCTACGATCCATGCTACTCATCCTATGCTGGGGACTACTTCAACAAGGAATATGTGCAGAGAGCTTTCCGTGCAAATGCCAGTGGATTACTTCCAGGGAAATGGTAAGTCTGCAGGTGGATTGGCCTAAAGCTGTTTAGTTCAGTATATTTACAACCAGTCACTGATTCTTGTAGCAAAACAAGAACATGAGCTCATCCATTTCTTGTGCAGTGGCCCCATCCTGAACTCCTACAAATAGGGCTGTTAATGGGTCGGGTTAGTTCGGGTTTAATGGGTTGGGTTTTGATTTGGGTTCTTTTTGGATGGGTTGAAACGGGTCGATTTGTAATTCGGGTCGGGTCGGGTTGGGTTGGGTTGGCTTCTAAAACGGGTTGGGTTCGGGTTGAAGTGGGTTTAAAGTATAGCATATGAAACGGGTTGAACCCACGGGTTGAACCCAATGTAACCTGCTTTGAGTTGCTCCTGAGAGGTCGGTCCGAGCTGCTCCCGAGCGGCCGAGACCAGAGCTCCCACGGTAGAAACCATCACTACTCGCTAGCTCGGTCTTCCTCGCGATTCCGCCACCGCCGCCCTTCCACCCCTCCCCGAGTCCCGTCCTCGCGACTTCGCCGCCGCCGCCCTTCCTCCCCTCCCCGAGTCCCGACCTCGCGATTTCGTCGCCGCCGCCCTTCCTCCCCTCCCCGAGTCCCGACCTCGCGATTTGACATGTAGCCCTTCCTTCCTCTCCGAAGTCCCGACCTCATGATTCGCCGCTTCTTCCTCCCCGCCCGAGTCCCGATCTCGCGACTTCATCCTCGCCCACTTCTTCTTGAGCTTGGTTGCATCCTCGTATCTCGTCCCGAATCTTGATCCGCTTGGTCTGCGTTTTTTATCGATTTCGTGCTTGCTTGCTACGATGAAGTGATGTAGTTGCGACATGTGGTTTCTTCGTGGTGTCCTTTGGTCAGATTTAAGTATGTTGTTGGTTCTTGATCCGATTTGATGTGAATGCTATATAGAAATGTAGTTGAGAACGGTTTATGTCTATCTGTCTGCTAATGGCCACCTTAAATTTCACTGCAGATCAGAGAAGATGATGAGGAAGCAAATGCAGATGGTGCAAATTATCAGCTTGAGATGATGAGGTGCTTGAGGGAGGTTAATGTTGACAATAACACTGTTGGATGGTATGAGAAGCTATTTCATCTGATTCCATATCAACATTACATTTATTTAGAAACAGTTAGGGGCATGTTTTGGTGTATGACATGTGCCTTGACAAACAATGCATACTTTGCAAATCTTCATGTATTTGTGTTCCATGATCTTGCATAACTAAGCAACTATTGAGTGTAGAAATGCACTGACATACTCTGACACGTTTGCGATTTTTTTTGTGGTCTATGATCTACGGCAACTGTGGCTTCAGTTTTGTGCATGAGTTTTTTTTGGAGTTCGTTCTATTGACCATTTGTACGTTATGTTGGGGTTTTTCTTATGGTGTAGGCATTGTAGGCCTGTAGGAAATACTGCAGCTGAACAAAATTGACATATGTTAGTTTGCAAATCTGATTCTTTGTTGGTACTTAGAACGTTGGACATAGCCTCTAGGTGTGTATCTGCCGAGATCGATAATGTGCATGCATTGTTGAGATCGATAATATTGCATGCATTCATGGGCAGCTGCTTGCTTCATGAATTTATATTAGCTATGTCGAGGTTTCTTAACTAAAATCATTGGAACTTTTTGCTTAAATTGACAATTGTATTTGTTCACCTTTTTGAATAATTCATGGTTACTTGCTAGACTTGTTTATCTCGTGGAGTAATGTCCAAGCTGCTGGCTCAAAAATTGAGATTAATGACATGAATAGGTTTGTTGCAACTATGAAAAAGCAACCATCAGAAGCTTCATTTATCTTTGATCCCCAAAGGACCCGTGAGCTAATTACCAAGTTTAGTATTTATGCGGAGATTCCATTCCAAAAGTTTGACAACCCTTACTTTAAGGAATGGATGGAGTCAATCTGACCATCCTTTAGAGTCTTTGGCCGCCTAACACTCGTAATGATTCTATTAGTTTGTATGAGCGAATGAAGGAAGAGTGCGTAATGAATTTCACAACATTGATTCTCGATTTGCTCGACCTCGATATGTGGACATCTGCTCGTAACTTAGGATACATGTGTGTGATGACCCATTATATTGATGCCAATTTTAACCTCAAGAAGAAGATAATAGCATTCAAGGATGTGAAGTATCCTCACAGTGGTCTTGCAATTGAGGAGGCTATCACCAAATGCCTAACAGATTGGGGCATAAAAAGAAAATTGTTTACTCTAACATTAGACAATGCGAGCAACAATAACTCGGCTTGTAAGTTTTTGATAGAAAATGGCAAAGACGACATGTTGTTTGCTGGCCAATGCTGAGGAACAATTGGAACCTTCACCAACTAATGAAGAATGGGCAAACGCCGAGGCAATCGCAGCTTTTCTTGGAGCTTTCGAAGAGGCAACAAAAGCATTTTTAGCAGATAGGAGACCTACATCACACATGTACCTGAAGATGGTCTTATGTATTCGTCACGCTTTGAGAGATAGGGAATGGCAGACTGAGGATGTGTTAGAGGTATTGGCCGGTGCAATGCAATCAAAGTTAGATAAGTATTGGGAGGGTAAATACAACATGGCTCTTATTATTGCTACCATCTTAAATCCAACCAAAAAGATGGATTATTTGGAGTTCTTTTTCCAGAAGGTATGTGACAACGAGGATGACATTGACAAAAATGTTGAATCGACTAAAGATTGGATGAAAAAGTACTTTGAAAAATACGAACAACTTGTTAGGAGAAATGATGAAGACCCGGTGTCTCATATTAGCGAAGCCAGGAGTAGTGTGGGTTCACCTGTTCTCGGGAAAAAAAAGAGTTGAAGAAGAATTTGTTCAATATATGTCCCAGAGGAGGGTGAGGCGGCGTGAACCGAAGTCGGGGCTTGATAGATATTTGGAAGAAGAATTCAACAGAAGCGATGGCAATTTAGATATCTTGGGCTGGTGGAAGAAAAGCGCCACAAAGTACCCTATCTTGTAAGCTATGGCCCGAGATTTTCTTGCAATACCTCTAAGCACTGTGTCCTCCGAATCTGCGTTCAGTTGTGGTGGTAGAATACTTGGTGATACTAGAAGCTCGTTATCACCGGAAACACTTGAAGCTCTAGTTTGCACCAAAGATTGGCCAATTAAAGTTTCAAACACTGAAGGTATAATAAATATTCTTTGTTAGCATTTCTGTTTTTGTTAGCGTTCTCATCATCATTCTTTATTTATGCACTGGTTAATTTCCTTGCAGTATCACTATGTAATATTTATGCACTGGTTATTCACAGTGCTGTAATATATAAAAACAAAAATGTTTTTGTTAGCATTCTCATCATCATTTCCTTGCAGTATCACTTGGTAATATTTATGCACTGGTTATTCACGGTGCTATAATATATAAAGACGGTATTAGAGGTTCTTCAACTTGAACTAAGACATCCCTTATCATGTGATCTTTGTTCATTGACTGTTCCTGTGTCAGAAAATAAATGTAACAGTTGTCACTTTACTAGAACTTTGTGCATATATTTTACTTATGCTTTGTGCCTTGTAGAGGTAGATTGTGTTGGAACATAGATCAACAGATGGTGGTAGCTCAAAGAGACAGTACCATTTGATTTTTTGAAGTGCCATCTGTAGCTGTTATACTAATTAATCTGTAACCCATACTAACAATGGAATATGATGTATGCTCGAAACAGAGCCACCGCAGTTTTTACTTATGTACAAGTGCAGATTGGTCAATGCGGATGGGAGTTCATCTGTGAGCTGGTTGTTCGACAAGTCAAGCACCTGCAGGTTTGTGAGGTCGCAGATTTGTTGCGGTATTTCTCCAGATAAGCTGTTGGAGCTGAAATCGAGGAAATCGAGCATTTTCAACTGACCAATCTCAGGGGGAATCCAACTGGGCAGCACTCTTCTCTGA
Organism: Phyllostachys edulis; assembly: GCA_036346405.1. Lineage (NCBI taxonomy): Eukaryota > Viridiplantae > Streptophyta > Magnoliopsida > Poales > Poaceae > Phyllostachys > Phyllostachys edulis. The sequence continues at coordinate 76,666,434 of CM070561.1, forward strand.
TTGTAGCATCGGCATCTTCGTCATTTCAGTTGGGATACCCCCTGTAAGTCTATTGCTTGATACGTCTAGAAAGAGGAGGAGGCGCAGTCCATTAATCCAGGATGGTATTGGTCCAGTGAGTTGATTGCTTGATAAATCTAACATCTCCAATTTGCCGAGCTTTGATAACCAAAGAGGGATTTCCCCAACCAATGGGCAAGCATCTATGGTCAGTACCTGAAGATTGTTGAAACCATCAATTGTTTCATCCTGCGGTATGGTTTCACCATTGAAGTTGGTTCCAATAAGCAGGGAGGTGAGGTTCTTGCAACTCTTGAGCATCTGAAGTGCATTTGTGATATTTGTAAAAGAGTTATTGGCAATTGAAAGGAAGGAGAGGGACTTGAGATTGCCTATTCTTGGTGAGAACTGACCATGAAAGCTGTTGTAAGCCAGCCGCAATGCAATTAGATTGCTGCACGAATAGATGCTTTCAGGAATTGTACCGGTGAAGTTATTCAGGGAGCCTGCCAGATGTAAAAAGCTTTTAACTAAACAATTTGTATGTCTGGCAATTTGTATAGTGTAAATTATTTGTTAGTATTAAAACGATGTATTCATTTCGCTTGTAGTAATTTTTGTTTTGTTTGCAGAGATTTTTCATAGCAACTTTTGGAAGATATTTGCTAGTGTATTGTTTTCTTGAAATTTGGGTTGAAAACGGGTTGAACCCATATTGAGAGAATTGGGTTGGGTTGGGTTGGGTTGAAATTGCATGTGGATTGGGTTGGGTTGGGTTTTGGAGGTGGAGTAGTGGGTTGGTTTGGGTTGGGTTGACATACTGCATAAAAGTGGGTTGGGGTGGGTTTGGGTTGGGTTTTAACCCATCATCACCCCTACCTACAATTTATCGGTATTTTCGGTCCTACCAATATACTCAAAGCTCATAAAAGCAGGGATGAGAGTTTGGCTCTACAGGTGTGCTCTCTTCTTGGACCCTAACAAGTCATTTTTAGTTCCATAATATGCATATTAGACCTCACTCATTACCTTTCCTTGCACTACAATTCTTGTATAGCTTCTCTGAAATCTTACAATAAGTGTTCACGTATACGGGTAACATGCATCCATCATCCTCTAATAACCTAAGCATTTACCTAAATTCCATTGTGTTTACCAATGCAGTGGTGACGCGGATGGTAGGGTCTCGGTGATCGGCTCGCGATACTGCGTGGAAGCGCTCGGCCTACCCATCAAGACCTAGTGGAAACCATGGTACCTTGACAAGCAGATCTGAACTAGCAGCTGAACTTGACCATGAGTAGTCAGTGTCTTAGTGATACTGAAATGTGTACCAAATCATGCAATGCAGGTTGCTGGGAGGTTTGTGGAGTACCATGGCATGAGCATGGTGACAGTCAGAGGGGCAGGCCACTTGGTGCCCCTCAACAAGCCTGCTGAAGGGCTTATGCTGATCAATACATTCCTTCACGGCGAGCAGCTTCCGACGCGCCGATGATATGTGGCTAAGAAAGATTTGGGGAAGAAGATGACACTACAAATGGGTGACAATGTGAGAAGATGAAGGCGAAACAGGAGAGCGCTGGCCGTCCTAGCCTAGATCGAGCTCGTCGACGTCAGGAGTTCGGCCTCTTGCCAGGGCTGGTCCATGCAGGCGCCTGGAGCTCGGCCTCCGCTTCGGCCAACATTCTAGGGGAGCCCATCATGGCCCAAAACGCGGAAGATTCTCAACGAAGCTATGCTGGTGGTCCGCCCCGCCGTCCATCTCTGCTAGAAGAACACGCGTTAAGGCGGAGGGATGGCGATGGCGTGCATGTGGTGGGAGATCCCACCGAAGCTTCCCGACGAAGCTTGTCTGGAGAAGGGATCCGCCGTTCAATTCACCATGGCAAGCGTGTGTCGTCTCGAGATGAAGATGACACCAGGCTCAAGGTAGGGTTCGCTGGCTCGACCCGCAGATTTGGTACAACCCTCGCCGACCTCGTCGCCCATTCCTGGCGCAAAATCCCGATCTCAGTATGGCGGTGGTTACCAAAGAGAGCGGGTGCAGGCGATCTAGGGTTTGCTGCTAGAGATAGCGAAGTCCGTCGGTGGGGAGCGGGAGCTAGATCTGCGTGGCGGATTCCAGATCCACCGCCTCTCAATAGATCCTACGCGGAAGTCGTAAGCGGGGAGGCGATGAAGCGGGGTCGGGGAAGGTTTCCTCGGCGGTTCAGAGGGGGTGGTAGTAGTTGGGCCGAAGGAAAGCGCAGTGCACCTGATGCTTGGATGGAGGATGATGACCTCTTGGTTGAAACAGATCTTCGTTCAAAACTTCTTCGGGAGCAAGACCAAAAGTGGTGGAATCAGGATCGTCCTCATGGGGGTGACCCGAGATCTGGTATGTCTTCTGATGTTCATGGTTTTGATCGCGATCGTTTTGATTCGAATGCTCGTGGGGGTGCTTCTAGAGAAAATTTTCCTAAAGATAAGGGGTGGCATACTGAATCTCGTCGTGAAAACTTGAATCGAGAAGGGGGTTCTCGTTGGGATGATTCTCAGAGAGGGAGCTCTAGGGGAGGCTTCAGTGGTCGAGGAGGCAACCCCATAGATGATAGTAGCAGTTCTCAATTAAAATGGGATCCTCCTGTAGCTGCTGTTAAAGGCGATGAAATGAGAAAAAGTTGGGGTGACATTGGTCCGAACACAGGGGTGCTTAGACCTGAGGATCGAGGCACTTGCTTTCGATGTTTGCAGTCGGGACATCATCAAGCTCGCTGTACTAACCCTCCTGTGTGCTACAAGTGTAAAAAGATGGGGCACTGGACTTCTGGCTGCCCTGAGGACAAGAAAAATCTCGGCCTGAAGTTATGCGAATTTGGTATCCCAGGACAAGGCTTTTACAGTTTGCAAGTGGCTGGTTTGCAATTGTCAAAACAGCTAGCTGCTTCAGGAGTTGTTCATATCAAGGAGGGGGTAGGTTCTGTGAACAAAATTGAGGCAGAATTGAAACATCTGATAAAGTCTGAGTGGGATTGGAAAGTCAGAAAGCTCTCAGAAAGAGAGTATGCAGTGGTCTTTCCTTCTAAAGAAATGCTGGATACCTGGTCTAAAGCAAGGGGGGGTGGAACTAGATCTTCATTCTATCAAAGCCAAAATTGATAAATCTAATTTAGATTCTGAAGCCTCTTCGGTTCTCACTGCAGCTTGGATCAAGGTTACTGGAATTCCTGGTCCCGCAAAGTCTGCAGATATAGTTAAAGAAATAGCTAGCACGGTGGGGGAGCCTATAGAAGTTGATAAAATAAGTCTGTTGAGAGTGGATCCTGTTAGAGTAAAAGTACTTAGTAGAAATCCTTCTAGCATAAATTGCTTTGTTGAAATTTTCATCAATTCTATGGGGTATGAAATCAAATTTGAAGCTGAAGGGGGTGTGACAGGAAAGAAAAAAGGACCTGTTTATGACCATTTCCACAAAAAAAAAATGTGCATAAAAGGTATGATGATGATGAGGATGATGACGCTGAATCAAGTGAAAGCAATCGAAAAACTGAATAGGAGAAGATGGCAGAGAAGTTTGGGGGTGGAAATCAACATTCCTCTGATCATAAAAGTGGAGATGGGAACAACAAGTACAAAGGTAAACAACAAAAAAATTCTGAGAAGGAAGATAAGTGTTCTGACTTGGTGGTCTTCCAACCTGGTAATCATGGAGAGAATGAGTTGAATGTTATTGATACTTTAGAATCTTGCAAGGAAGAAGGAGATTATTTGGTTGATACTGTGGGAGAGGTCCAAAATGAGGAGCCCCCTAATGTTCTTCAGATTGTTCCTTTGGCTTTTAGGTATCCTAGTGATACCAGAAAGGAGGCTGGCTTGAAAAAAGAAACCGATGATAAGGAATCATTGGATTCTCATGGTGTTTGTGGTCTCCAAGCAGACCAGGTTGATTTGATCAATCCAACTTATTATGTTTCTACGAATGTTTCTCAAGGAGATATAGTAGTTCATACTGAAGGTGGACCTGTAGTGCTATCTGCATCTTTATGGCCCTGTTTACAGACACCTACAGATAAAAGAACTGCTAAGAAGTCTTCAGTGATTCCCTCCTTGTCTCAAGACAATATTAAGCCTACTGGGAAAAGTTGTTTGATCTCTGAAACTTTGGTTGATTTGGACAAATCTTCAATTGGTAAGACAGAAGCTGTTAGTGATATGACTCTTTTAGGAGAGGAAACTGAATCAAGGGGGAGATCTGATATTGAGGGGGTGGCTGAAGTGTGGGTGTCTCCTAAAAAGAAAGGTAGGAAACACAAAATTCTGGAACCTCAACAAGCAATTTGAAAGAATACCAGAATCCAGGATCAAGGGATTCCCATGGAGAAGAAGGCTTCTAACTTGAAATCTATCCATAACTTGGAGCATCAAGGTAAACCTGCTAATTCCTATAATGTTCTCAATAATGCTTCTATTGATTATTTAGAGAATGTTGCTATTTCCTATGGCATTGTTTTGGGTAATTATTCTCAAATTAGTACTGAAGTGATCTCAGCCATGCAAGCTCAAGAGCATGTTAGGGCTGCTGCAGCTAAAGCTGAGAGAGAAAAGTTGAACAAGAATGATCAGGAAACTCAAGTTGTTGATGATACAAATTCTGTGGGGGTGCTGGTTTGTGCAAAAATGATACTAAGACAAGGGGTGCTTCAGATATCATTTTAAACAAGAAGATGAGTGATAAGCAGAAAAGAGGGGGTGCTGGTCGAAAAGGATCGTTAATATGAAAATTTTATTTTGGAACATTAGAGGTTTGGGGAAGGCTACTCGAAGGAGACAGCTTAAAGAGATTGTCATTCACGAGAATCTGGATGCTGTGGGGGTGCAAGAAACTATAAAGTAGAATTTTTACGAGAAAGATCTTAGGAACCTGGTGGGTAATCTCCCTTTTAATTTGCATTGGATTCCTTCAGAAGGGCATTCTGGAGGCATCCTGTTAGGGGTTAAGGAAGAACTCCTTGAAGTAGAAAGTTGTGACTCTGTAACGACCCACCTCTAGGGCACCCGAGAGGTCCTCCAAGACCTTCTGGAAAGTCCATCAGGACCTCCCAGAGGTCCTCAGTGACCTCTCGGCCGGCCCACCTGAGCCTCCCAGAGATCCAAGAGACTTCCCGGAGGTCCAGGGGGACATGACCCGAGAGAGAGTCTTGGAGCCAGGGAGCACCCACGGCCTGTCACGACCAAGCCAGGGAAAAACAAGGAGGTCGTGGAGGTCCAAGACCACCCAGAACCTCACGTGTTCCCTCCCTAGAGCGGACATGAAGGTCCGTGCTTGCGCCATGGTTCCCTGTGAAACCCGAGCTAGTCCCAAGGATCATGGCTAGCTCCTCACAGCACAATTACAACAGTGTGACATCCAGAACACACCTTTATTTAAACAAAATATTAACAAAGTTGTTTACAAGGTGGCCTTGGGCCCAACATAGATACATAAAAGCAAAAGAGGCAAAAGGTCCATCAACACGCCACAGGCAGCTGCCTGGAGGGCACAACCTATTCGCTTTGATCTTCTTCACTGACAGTATCTTCTCCTGGCAAAGATTGTAATGAGCAAGAGTGAGCACAACAACCGTGCTCGCAAGTTACACCCGTGGGTTAGCAACATGACATGCATATATGGATAATCAAAGGATAGCATAATATGGTTATTTTGCACAAAGCCAATTTTCTTTCAAATACCATTACTAAGTTCCAAAGCAGGTCTTTAATAGCTCAAATTCATTTAGCAAAGCAGTTTTTTCAGTTGAGTAGCATTCATCAATAAATTGGTGAAGGATACCCTCCTGACATTAGGCTCCCTGCCCAAACCCATGGGATGAATTCCAAAAACAGATTTGATAAACCTTTCTGAAAACCCCAAATCCAACATCTAACTTCAAGTGGCCTTTGCCAGCACGTCCATGACCGTGGACACGGCTATTCGAATAGATTTATCTCTGCAGAGGTTGTACACTTTACCCACATGACATGATTTCTCTAGTTTATCCCAAGATTCGTCAATGCCACCTCTCACTACCAAAGGTAAGAGGTCTAGAGCTCATGACAAGGCCTTTACAATGCATTGCTCCACCACAGCTTTTCCTTGCTAAGGTTTCACCCCCCCTATGGACAACAATCCAGCGGGAAGCCCCCTCTTGCACCAGTGGGAACAGTAGGTCATAAAGGACCATCAGTCTTACAAGACCTCCCACACCTCCAATGGAGCAAAGATATGATGGAGTTTTGCAAATTACTCACCAGTCCCACGCCCTATTCTCGAGACATGTGGTTGCACGATTGTGGCATAGCCCATTATAGGCTTAGCATTGGTCGCTCAAAGACCGGTCCTCACATGACTAGGGCGACTTCCACAAACCCAAGGGCATCGATCTACCATAAAGGCACGATCCCGTGCATGAACTTGCACCAACCAAGCCAACCAATTCGCCCCAGTCCCAATCCATTTTCATTTTCCTTGCTTCCCCAGCAACATTTTCATCCTTCCATGACAACCCAATGTCATGGTAAAAACATTTTAAGCAATATTTGGTTATGTTGGTAAAGATTTCCCCAAATCAATATTTTTGGTCTAAGCTTGACTAAGCACCAGTTTTTCAAATGGTTTTGGTTCACACTATTGCATGACCCAAGTTTGATCTAAAGGTGACAATGAGTTCAGTCCAAAGTCAACAGTGGCCATATCAAGGAAGTAGGTATAACTATGAATTTAAAACAGGCATTGAAATAACTGGGTAAAGATAGGCATGCATTAAACTTTGAAATTGAACATAAATAGATTGAATTATTGGGTGCAATATGATCAAGAGTGCAACTTGCCTTGCTCACTGTCCTGCGAATCCTCCTCTTCAGTACACTCAGACTCCCTGGAGTCTTCACGATCTACACGTATGAAAGAGCAAATTCAAAGAAGGTTCAAATAAAGATCCAATTAAGAACAGTAAGAAAACCAAAAGGACCCCAGAGGAAGTCCAACACGCAACCAACAGGAGAGGTCTAAATTCCAGATTAGGTTCTTAGGGAGGAGGTCTAAACTCACCAGAGGAGGGTGGTCTTTAGCAAAGGACCCCAAAGGTGTGATGTAAACGATGAAGCAGGGAGGTCCTGAGGAACAGCCCTTGCGCAAAAGCCAGGGAGGGGGTCTTCTTGCAAAGGCCACAGAAGTCCAAAAGAAATCCACGAGAGGAGGTCCTGTGAAGGACATGACCATCACAATATAGTGGTAAAAACAAGAGTGGAGCAGATCACCCAAGGACTTACCAGGGAAAAGAAGAAACAATGGATGGAGGGAAAGTCGGGAGCAGCAAGGCTTTCCCTGGGAGCCACTGATCGAGAGCCAGGATAATAGAGGGTGGAGAAAAGTGATGTGGTAGAATTTCTTAGTCTAATTGTAATCAAAACGGTGAAGAAGACTAGAAATATCGTGTCAAGGATAAGTATAGAAATGGGTCAAAGGTAGGTAGTGGCAGGGCCGGTGTCACTACAATTCTGGGCAAAAGGTACGAGGAAGGACAATGTATGTTGCTATGGGAAGGAACAAAGAAAAATGTCAGGGTACGGTTAAGTGACCCAATTCAAAGTAATTACCACGTATGTGGATGCATTTAATGTGACAAGACATGCATTAAATGCCCAAGATATTTTCGTATGAGGAAATGAGAATGATTAAGACTGGCAGGTGGGGCCGGTCAATTTAGAAACAGTCGGGTCAAAAGGGGAGGTCTTGCCCCGCAGAGGAGGCCCTTGAGGAGGTCCGAAGGCTAGGAGGTCCTAATATACACCAAGGAGGTCCGAACGTGGGGAGGTCCTGACGGTTAGGATCAACAAAGGAGATCCTGACGGTTAGGATCTCATCAAAGGAGGTCTGGCGAGGAAGTCCAGGGCCAAGTTAAAAGGCCACGGAGAGGTCTTGGACAAGAGGTCCAAAGAATTACAACAAGGTCCTGCGGTTGAGATTAAGGGCAAGTTGAGGTCCGGGCGGTTGGATCTCCAAGAGGGAGGTCCAACAGCCAAGATCAACGCGAAGGGGGAGGTCCCCAGAGAGAAAAGATGCACAGGGAGGTCTGGGCCTTTAGATTCAAAATGAGGGGAGGTCCACGAAGGGACATAATGCATGGAAGGTCTGGACCCTTGGATTGGAAATGGGAGGAGGTCTGGACCGCCAGATCAAGTACAAGGGAGGTCCTAGGGGAGAAATTCACGACAGGTGGTCCACAGGAGTTCACAAAGGTCCAGGCAACCCTAGGGAGGTCCTTTCGGCCAAGAAGGAATGTCAAGGGGGTTCATATGAACTCAGGAGGTCCGAAGGCATACAAGAAGTTCACTGGAACACAGGGAGGTCCCGACCCAAAGAGGTCTCGACATATGAATGTGCCCAGCAACAAAGGGTTTAGACTTAAGAGAAGTCGAGCAGTAAAAGAGGTCTCGATTCCAAAGAGATTCGAACCAACAAAGAGGTCTAAAGTGTCCAAACTCGGAAGGAAAGGCCGGACGTAAGAATACGCCCAGTGAGAAAAGGTTCAAGCCTCAAGGGAGGCCTACCCTCACGTGCCCATCGGGGAGGTCTAGACCACGAGGAGGTCTAAACCCTGCACAACCAAAGAAGATATGCTAAAGGGAGGTCTCTTGGGCATACCAAAAGGAGGTCTCAAAGCAACTCAAACCTCTCCAACCGAACCAAACTTGTAATTCTCATTAAAATAAAATAGCTTTAATTTATTTTACACATTTTAAAAAGGATTTAGAAAATTAGAATGTTACAAACCTACCCCCCTTAAAGGAATCTCGACCCGAGATTCAAATAGAATCGACAAAGAGGTAGGGTAGTTAGTCTTGAGGTCTTCTTCTTTTTCCCACGTAGCTTCACTTTCTCGGATGATGGCTCCACTTGCACCTTGTATGACTTGATAATTTCGCTCCGGTAACTTGCTCGGCAACATCCGAATTTTAATTGGTTGCTCCACATAGGTGAGGTCTTCCGTAAGTCTATGTCCTCCACTAATGTGTGATCTTCAGAAACCGCAGCACTTCCTTAATTGTGATACATGAAAGATGTTGTGCATCACGACAAGGACTCGAAGTTCCAGTTTATAAGCCACTTCGCCTTGTCTTGCTAAAATCTTATATGGTCCTACATATCTTGGAGCTAGCTTTCCTCTAATCCAAAATCTTCTAACTCCCCGAATTGGTGTTACTCTGAGGTAGACAAAGTCTCCAACTTCAAAAGATAAATCTCTGCTTTGGTGTCAAGATAACTCTTTTGTCGGACCGAGCCACTCTCGATCGCTCCTTTATCAATTTGACCTTGCTCTCGGCATCTTTGATCAGTCCGCCCATAGAGTTGATGCTCTCCAACTTCATCCCAGAGAAGAGGTGTTCTACAAGGTCTACTATACAAAGCTTCAAATGGGGACATTTGTAGGCTAGCTTGATAGCTATTATTATAGGAGAATTGGCATAGGGTAAGTTCTTATCGGCTTCTCCCAAAATCCGGGCACATGCCCCGAGCATGTCTTCCAAGATTTGGTTTACTCTCTCGGTTTGCCCATCCGCTTGAGGATGATAAGTCTGCATACTAAAGTTGAGTTTAGTACCTAAGGCTTCATGCAAGCTTTGCCAAAACCTTGAGGTAAACTGAGATCCTCTATCTGACACTATTCTTTTGGGCACTCCATGTAGACAAACAATTCTGGCCATGTACAGATCTGCCAAGACATTACTAGCATAGGTGGTCTTGACTGGTATGAAATGTGCTACTTTAGTTAACCTATCAACCACCACCCATATGGAGTCATACCCAGACTGGGTCCTAGGCAATCCAGTAATAAAATCCATGCCCACTTGTTCCCATTTCCATTCAGGTATTGGCAAGGGTTGTAACAAACCGGCTGGTTTTTGGTGTAGGGCTTTAACTCTCATACACACATCACATTGGGCTACATACTTAGCCACATCTTGCTTCATGCTGGTCCACCAGTACCTCTCCTTAAGATCTTGGTACATTTTGGTGCTGCCTGGGTGGATAGAATATGGTGATCCGTGTGCTTCCACCAAAATGAGCTGCTTAATCTCTTGGTTGTTTGGCACACAAACTCGGCTACCAAACCATACCACTCCTTGTTCATCCTCAGAGAAACCTGGGGCTTTACCCCTTCTCATATTTTTCCTAATTTCTTGAATGTCTTTATCTCCTTCTTGTTGTTCCTTAATCTGATCCAGAACAGTTGGATGTACCTCCAAGGTGTTCACATATCCTTGCTCCACTATCTCTAAGTTGAGGTACTTCAATTCTTCATAAAGTGTTGGTTGTTGTTCTTGAACCAACAAATTACTACAATAACCTCTTCGGCTTAAAGCATCTGCCACTATGTTGGCTTTGCCTGGGTGATAGTGTATTCCAAGGTCATAGTCTTTAATTAATTCTAACCATCTCCTTTGTCTCAAGTTAAGCTCTGGTTGTGTGAAAATGTATTTCAGGCTTTTATGGTCTGTGTATATCTCACAACGGTTGCCAATAAGATAGTGTCGCCAAAATTTTAAAGCATGCACAATGGCTGCCAATTCAAGATCATGTGTTGGGTAGTTCTCCTCATGAGGTCTCAACTGTCTAGAGGTATATGCTACTACCCTTCTATCTTGCATTAGCACACATCCCAGACCTTGATGGGATGCATCACAAAATACTTCAAAGTCTTTTTGGATGTCTGGGAGGATCAATACAGGAGCTGTGATAAGTTTTTCCTTCAATTTCAGAAAACTTTGTTCACAGGTTTCAGTCCATTCAAATTTCTTCTCCTTTTTCAAGAGCTGGGTGAGAGGTTTAGCAATTTTGGAGAAACCTTCAATAAATCTCTGAATAGCCACTAGACCAAGAAAGCTTCTTACCTCGATCCACTGCCTTAGGAGGTCTCCGGTCTAGGACAACTTCAACCTTTGAGGGGTCTCTGACCACTCCTTTGGCGAAATAATATGACCAAGGAAGGCTACTTGACTTAGCCAAAACTCACATTTACTAAACTTGGCATAGAGCTGCTGCTCTCTAAGTCTTCCCAACACCATTCTAAGGTGGTCTTCATGTTCTGCTTCACTTTTAGAATAGATGAGAATATCATCAATAAACACCACCACAAATTTGTCAAGGAAGTCCATGAATACTTTGTTTATCATGCTCATGAAATAAGCTGGGGCATTTGTCAATCCAAATGACATCACAGTGAACTCATATAGACCATACCTTGTGGTAAAAGCAGTTTTGGGGATGTCCTCTGGTCTTATTTTCAACTAATGATAACCAGACCTTAGGTCTATTTTGGAGAACACACTTGCCCCCTTTAGTTGGTCAAAGAGGTCATCTATCCTTGGCAATGGATATTTGTTCTTAATGGTGACCTCATTGAGTGATCTATAATCTACACACATTCTCAAGCTACTGTCCTTCTTTTTGACAAATAGCACAGGTGCTCCCCATGGTGAAGAGCTTGGTCTAATAAATCCTTTCTCCTTCAGTTCTTGGATCTGCTTCTTTAATTCCACCAATTCATTTACAGGCATCCTGTAAGGTCTCTTTGATATGGGTGCAGTCCCAGGGACCAAGTCAATTAGAAAGGAGATGTCCCTATCGGGTGGCATACTAGGGAGCTCCTCAGGGAACACATCCAAGTATTCACTGACCACTGGGAGGTCTTCCAACTTCACCACTTCCTTTATATTGGTTAGACAAGGTCCTGGCTTAAGGGAGGTCTTTGGCTTGAACTCCACTCTACTTCCTTGTTCATTGATAAGGGTTATGGACTTAGTGGCACAGTCAATTTGTCCTTTATTCTTAGCCAACCAATCCATTCCAAGGATTACATCCAGTCCTTGAGTTGGCAAGACTATGAGGTCTGCATGAAATAGAACTCCAGAGATCTCTAAGGTGAGATTTGGGCAGAGGGTATTAGTCCTCATATCTATGCTCGGGACATGTATTAGCATAGGGTTAACCAAAGGGACTATTGATAACCCACACTTCCCCACAAATTTGCTTGAAACAAAAGAATGGGAAGTCCCCGAGTCAAATAAAAGCTCAAGTCGGGCATGAATTCACAGAAACGCATCGAGGACAATATCGGGTGCATCATGCGCCTCTTTAGCCGTGACATGTGTGACACGGCCTTTGACAACTTTAGTTGCTGGCTTCACACTTGAAGCACTACCTTGGGCCGACACCCCTTGATCAGATCGGACTAGAGCAGAGACTTGTTGCTTCTTTGGGCACTTATTAGCATAGTGCCCAATCTCGTTACAAAAGAAACAAGTCACTCCAGCCGAGGAGGTCATGGAGGGTTTCTTTTGAAATTGACTCCCAGAAGAGGTCCTATGATAACTTGATTTGCTTGTGCGCTGCTCTGACCCCGATGCCCTTGAGGAGGAGGTCCGCGAGGACTTGTGCTGAGAGGTCTGGGACTGGGAGGTCCTAGACTTAGGGAATCCTCCAGGGTTAAACCTCTGCGCAGCTTTCTTCCTCTTTCGGCCCTCCATCTTTTGGAGTTTGTCCTCCTGCCGAATAGCCTTGCTCACAAGTTGCTGGAAGTCAGTATGTTCCTGGGAAACAAGGTGAACTGAAATATTATCATTCAACCCTTCCAAAAAGTGTTCTTGCTTGCTTTCATCGGTAGCAACATCCCCAGGAGCATATCTTGCTAATTGGTTAAACTTGTGCATATATTCATTGACAGTGCGATTGCCTTGCTTCAAGGTACGAAACTCTGTCCTCTTTAATGACATCATTCCAGGTGGGAGATGAGCACGATGAAAAGCTCGTTTGAACTCATCCCATGTGATGGCCTGAGGATCAGCATGAGATTGGCTAAAATTGTCCCACCACTCAGAGGCTGGCCCACTGAGCTGGTGTGAAGCAAAAAGCACCCTTTCATGGTCTGTACACTGCACCATATCCAATTTTCGGCCCACTGCTCTTAACCAATCATCAGCTTCCATAGGTTCAGCACTGCTTGAAAATGTTGGAGGGCGTAGCCTCATAAATTCCGCAATGCTAGACCTTGGAAGAGGTGGAACTTGGGCTTGAGGTTGAGCCGCAGAGTGGCTTGCAAAGACCGAGTGTTGGCCACAATTTGTGAGAGCAAGTTTATAAAATGAGCTTGATTTGCCATAATTTGAGTCCAAGTAGAGCCTTCAACTGGAGGTGGGGGTGGCTGTGAAGTCGGTTGTCCTTGCTCACCCTCAACCCCCCTATTCTGATTGGTCCACAAGGTCGGGTTCTCTGCCTCATCCTCGGCTTGAGCGGTTGTGATGGCTTGAAGCGCCACCGCTGTTTTCGGAGGTGGCCATAGTGTCCAAGTACTGTACGAGAAAAGAGAAGAGAAAGGCTAAGGAAACACTAGCCAAAACCATCCATTCAGAAAAGGAAACCCGATGCAAAGAAAACGGCAATAAGCAACTTTTCCAAAGTTCATAATAACCAAAATTCGTTCTACACGTGTCTTACCATTTGGAGGGAGGTCCTAAGCACCAGTCTACACTAAAAGACCTCTAACAAAATGTTGCTAGGGTAAGGAGATCCAATTAATGTTGTAAACATGTGAGTAGGAAGAAACAAGATAAGGTGAGGTTAAGGTAAGGAAAAGCACCAGAAGAAAGGTAAGAGTGAAAAGATGACCCAGGTAAGAAAGAACATTTTATTCTTCTTTTGTTATAAATTAGATTTTGAAATTCTACAACCATGCTACTAGGTTGCGTCCCCACATCCAGATGCTCGATACCACTTTTGTAACGACCCACCTCTAGGGCACCCGAGAGGTCCTCCAAGACCTTCTCGAAAGTCCATCAGACCTCCCAGAGGTCCTCAGGACCTCTCGGCCAGCCCACCTGAGCCTCCCAGAGATCCAGCAGACTTCCCGGAGGTCGAGAGGACTGACCCGAGAGAGAGTCTTGGAGCAGGGAGCACCCACGGCTGTCACGACCAAGCGAGGGAAAAACAAGGAGGTCGTGGAGGTCCAAGACCACCTGAACCTCACGTGTTCCCTCCTGGAGCGGACATGAAGGTCCGCGGCTTGCGCCATGGTTCCTGTGAAACCCGAGCTAGTCCCAAGGATCATGGCTAGCTCCTCACAAAGACAATTACAACAGTGTGACATCTAGAACACACCTTTATTTAAACAAAATATTAACAAAGTTGTTTACAAGGTGGCCTTGGGCCCAACATAGATACATAAAAGCAAAAGAGGCAAAAGGTCCATCAACACGCCACAGGCAGCTGACTGGAGGGCACAACCTATTCGCTTTGATCTTCTTCACTGACAGTATCTTCTCCTGGCAAAGATTGTAATGGGCAAGAGTGAGCACAACAACCGTGCTCGTAAGTTACACCCGTGGGTTAGCAACATGACATGCATATATGGATAATCAAAGGATAGCATAATATGGTTATTTTGCACAAAGCCAATTTTCTTTCAAATACCATTACTAAGTTCCAAAGGTGTCTTTAATAGCTCAAATTCATTTAGCAAAGCAGTTTTTTCAGTTGAGTAGCATTCATCAATAAATTGGTGAAGGATACCCTCCTGACATTAGGCTCCCTGCCCAAACCCATGGGATGAAATCCCAAAAACAGATTTGATAAACCTTTCAAAACCCCAAATCCAACATCTAACTTCAAGTGGCCTTTGCCAAGACGTCCATGATTTGTGGACACGGCTATTCAATAGATTTATCTCTGCAGAGGTTGTACACTTTACCCACATGACATGATTTCTCTAGTTTATCCCAAGATCCGTCAATGCCACCTCTCACTACCAAAGGTAAGAGGTCTAGAGCTCATGACAAGGCCTTTACAATGCATTGCTCCACCACAGCTTTTCCTTGCTAAGGTTTCACCCCCCTATGGACAACAATCCAGCGAGAAGCCCCCTCTTGCACCAGTGGGAACAGTAGGTCATAAAGGACCATCAGTCTTACAAGACCTCCCACACCTCCAATGGAGCAGCATATGATGGAGTTTTGCAAATTACTCAGCCAGGTCCCACGCCCCATTCTGGAGACATGTGGTTGCACGATTGTGGCATAGCCCATTATAGGCTTGGCATTGGTCGCTCAAAGACCGGTCCTTACATGACTAGGGCGACTTCCACAAACCCAAGGGCATCGATCTACCATAAAGGCACGATCCCGTGCATGAACTTGCACCAACCAAGCCAACCAATTCGCCCCAGTCCCAATCCATTTTCATTTTCCTTGCTTCCCTAGCAACATTTTCATCCTTCCATGACAACCCAATGTCATGGTAAAAATATTTTAAGCAATATTTGGTTATGTTGGTAAAGATTTCCCCAAATCAATATTTTTGGTCTAAGCTTGACTAAGCACCAGTTTTTCAAATGGTTTTGGTTCACACTATTGCATGACCCAAGTTTGATCTAAAGGTGACAATGAGTTCACCCAAAGTCAACAAATGGCCATATCAAGGAAGTAGGTATAACTATGAATTTAAAACAGGCATTGAAATAACTGGGTAAAGATAGGCATGCATTAAACTTTGAAATTGAACATAAATAGATTGAATTATTGGGTGCAATATGATCAAGAGTGCAACTTGCCTTGCTCACTGTCCTGCGAATCCTCCTCTCAAGACACTCAGACTTCGAGTCTTCACGATCTACGTATGAAAGAGCAAATTCAAAGAAGGTTCAAATAAAGATCCAATTAAGAACAGTAAGAAAACCAAAAGGACCCCAGAGGAAGTCCAACACGCAACCAACAGGAGAGGTCTAAATTCCAGATTAGGTTCTTAGGGAGGAGGTCTAAACTCACCAGAGGAGGGTGGTCTTTAGCAAAGGACCCCAAAGGTGTGATGTAAACGATGAAGCAGGGAGGTCCTGAGGAATGCCCTTGCGCATAAAAGCTGAGGAGGGGTCTTCTTGCAAAGGCCACGAAGTCCAAAAGAAATCCACGAGAGGAGGTCTGTGAAGGACATGACCATCACAATATAGTGGTAAAAACAAGAGTGGAGCAGATCACCCAAGGACTTACCAGGGAAAAGAAGAAACAATGGATGGAGGGAAAGTCGGGAGCAGCAAGGCTTTCCCTGGGAGCCACTGATCGAGAGCCAGGATAATAGAGGGTGGAGAAAAGTGATGTGGTAGAATTTCTTAGTCTAATTGTAATCAAAACGGTGAAGAAGACTAGAAATATACGTGTCAAGGATAAGTATAGAAATGGGTCAAAGGTAGGTAGTGGCAGGGCAGGTGTCACTACAATTCTGGGCAAAAGGTACGAGGAAGGACAATGTATGTTGCTATGGGAAGGAACAAAGAAAAATGTCAGGGTACGGTTAAGTGACCCAATTCAAAGTAATTACCACGTATGTGGATGCATTTAATATGACAAGACATGCATTAAATGCCCAAGATATTTTCGTGGCGGAGGAAATGAGAATGATTAAGACTGGCAGGTGGGGCCGGTCAATTTAGAAACAGTCGGGTCAAAAGGGGAGGTCTTGCACCGCAGAGGAGGCCCTTGAGGAGGTCCGAAGGCTAGGAGGTCCTGATATACACCAAGGAGGTCCGAACGTGGGGAGGTCCTGACGGTTAGGATCAACAAAGGAGATCCTGACGGTTAGGATCTCATCAAAGGAGGTCTGGCGAGGAAGTCCAGGCCAAGTTAAAGGCCACGGAGAGGTCTTGGACAAGAGGTCCAAAGAATTACAACAAGGTCTGCGGTTGAGATTAAGGGCAAGTTGAGGTCAGGCGGTTGGATCTCCAAGAGGGAGGTCCAACGGCCAAGATCAACGCGAAGGGGAGGTCCCCAGAGAGAAAAGATGCACGGGAGGTGCGGGCCTTTAGATTCAAAATGAGGGAGGTCCACGAAGGGACATAATGCATGGAAGGTCCGGACCCTTGGATTGGAAATGGGAGGAGGTGCGGACCGCCAGATCAAGTACAAGGGAGGTCCTAGGGGAGAAATTCACGATGTGGTCCACAGGAGTTCACAAAGGTCCAGGCAACCCTAGGGAGGTCCTTTCGGCCAAGAAGGAATGTCAAGGGGGTTCATATGAACTCAGGAGGTCCGAAGGCATACAAGAAGTTCACTGGAACACAGGGAGGTCCCGACCCAAAGAGGTCTGGACATATGAATGTGCCCAGGCAACAAAGGGTTTAGACTTAAGAGAAGTCTGAACAGAAAAAAGGTCTGATTCCAAAGAGATTCGAACCAACAAAGAGGTCTAAAGTGTCCAAACTCAGAAGGAAAGGCCCGGACGTAAGAATACGTCCAAGTGAGAAAAGGTTCAAGCCTCAAGGGAGGCCTACCCTCACGTGCCACTGGGGAGGTCTAGACCACAGAGGAGGTCTAAACCTGCACAACCAAAGAAGATATGCTAAAGGGAGGTCTACTGGGCATACCAAAAGGAGGTCTCAGCAACTCAAACCTCTCCAACCGAACCAAACTTGTAATTCTCATTAAAATAAAATAGCTTTAATTTATTTTACACATTTTAAAAAGGATTTAGAAAATCAGAATGTTACAGACTCTGAGAAGTTTTTTGTTAGTATGGTGATCAGATGCAGGTTGAGTAGTTACAGATGGGAATTGATGGTAGTTTATGGACCTTCTCACCATGATTTGTCTCATAGTTTATTGAATGAACTGGATAGTAAGTGTAAACGTACTGTTCTGCCCATGGTTTTGGGAGGTGACTATAATCTGATCAGAGAAGCAGGAGACAAAAATTCCAGTAACCTGATGTACTATCTTATGAGACTCTTCAATGATTTCATTTCTGATAATCATCTGCTTGAGATCAAGAAAGGGGGTGCGAAATATACTTGGACTAATAAGCAAAATTGCCCCATCATGGTAAATCTTGACAGGATTTTGGTTTCTACTGACTGGGAAGCTCGTTTTCCTTTGTGTCATGTTCAAAGTCTTACTAGGGTTGGTTCTAACCACAATCCCATCCTTCTTAATTCTGGTGAGGATGCTATGGTTAAGACTAGCAGATTCTTCTTTGAAAAAAAGTGGATCTGTCATGAGTCTTTCAGAGGCATTTTACATCAAAAGTGGTTGGAGTTTGATAGAAAAGCCAATGATAAGGTTTATTCCCTTGACAAATGGAACAATTGCATTGCTATGTTGAGGAGTTTTTTGAGAGGATGGGGTGTTAACCTTAATGGAGATTACAAAAGAAAGAAAAAAGCACTTCTTGATCAGCTCAGAAGCTTAGACTCTTTGGCAGATTTGCAAGGGCTGAATTCTGAGGAGTGGTCTCAGAGGTATTCTATTGAAGCTGAACTGGAACAGACTTATGCTATGGAATAAAATCATTGGCATCAAAGAAGTGGATTAGATTGGATCACAAAGGGGGATGCTAACACTGGTTATTTTCACAGTTGTGCCAATGGGAGGAGAAGGAAGAATTATATTTTTAGCCTTGAGCATGAGGGAGTTTTGATTAATAATAAAGATGACATTAGAAGACACATTTATGATTTTTACAAAAATCTTTTTGGTACTGGGGTTATCTAGAAAGTGGGCTTGAATAATGAGATGTGTAGCAGAAGGTTGAGAGTTTCTGAGGAAGATAATCTCATGTTGGTTCAAGACTTCACTGATAAAGAAATTTTGCAAGTGATTAAAGATGTGCTAGTCAATTCAGCTCCTGGTCATGATGGCTTCCCAACCTTTTTCTTTAAAGAGTTTTGGGGGTTGATTAAACAGCAATTCTTAGATATGGTTAAAGACTTTGCTGGAGGCAATCTGGACATGAAAAGACTTAATTATGGGGTGATATCTTTGCTTCCTAAGATCAAAGAGGCAAACAACATAAAGCATTTCAGGCCAATCTGTCTTTTGAATGTCAGTTTTAAGATTCTGACTAAGCTTCTTGCAAACATATTAGGTCAGATTGCTGATAAGGTGGTTAATGATTGCCAATTTGCTTTTATCAAAGGTAGATATATTTTGGATGGGGTTGTTGCCTTGCATGAGATAACTCATGAGATCAGAAAAGAGAAGAGGAAAGGGGTGATTTTGAAACTTGATTTTGAAAAGGCCTATGATAAGATTCGGTGGAGTTTTTTTGGAGGAAGTCATGAGGAGAAAATGATTCTCCAATCTCTGGATTGATCAGGTCATGGGGACTGTTAGAGATGGTAAAGTTAGTATTAATATCAATGGAGAGATTGGTCCTTATTTTAAGACTTATAGAGGATTGAGACAAGGAGATCCATTATCTCCCCTCCTTTTCAACTTGGCTACAGATGCATTAGCAGAAATTATTAAGATAGCTCAAGACAATAATGTGTTAAAAGGGGTGATTTCTCGTTTGGTTCCTGGTGGGGTTCCTATCTTGCAGTATGCAGATGATACTATTCTTATGTTGGAATATGATGAGGCCTACTTTCTGAACTTGAAATTTCTCCTCTATTGTTTTGAATGGATGTCTGGGCTGAAAATAAATTACCACAAAAGTGAGATTTTTGTGCTGGGAGGGACTGTTGAGGAATCTGTTAGAGCAGCTAATATTTTTGTCTGCAAGTTGGCTTCTCTGCCTATGACTTACCTTGGTATCTTGATTGGAGATAGTCATATTGGGGTGAGGGCAGCAGATAATGTGATCAATAAATTGACTAAGAAGCTTGACAACTAGAAAAACAATTTATTATCCTCTGGGGGCAGGCTAATTCTGGTGAACAACAGTTTGAGCAGTCTTCCTACCTATACCATGGGTTTTTACAGATTCAATGAGGAGGCTCACAAACAAATGGACACCATTAGATCTAGATTCTTCTGGAGGGGTGCTAATAATAGTTTTAAATACCACATGATGAAATGGGATGTTGTGTGCAGACCTAAAGACTTTGGGGGGTTAGGGGTGATTAATACAAGGGTTATGAATGATTGTTTGATAACTAAATGGATTTGGCGTATTAACTCTTCAGACAAAGAGCTTTGGTTTAGAATCCTTAAGGCTAAATACTTCCCAGTAGCACTTTCAGAGAAACTGTCAACTCTCGCAGAGGTTCTCAGTTCTGGAACAGGTGGTTAAAGCTAAATCTTTTTTTGATTGGGGTGTTAGGTATAATCTTGGGAGTGGTCATAATATTTCGTTTTGGGATGATGTATGGGCAGATGACTGCGCTTTTAAGATCAAATTTAGGAACCTTTATCATATTTTCCACCGCCCTAATATGAGTGTAGCAGATTGTCTGATTAATGATAATTGGAACATTCCTTTTAAGAGGTGTCTTGGGACTAAGGATACTACTCAGTGGGAGAGTTTGAAAAACATTCTTTCAAGTAGCTCTTAACAACAATCCCGATGTGGTGCATTTGGTGTTTTGAAAAATGAAATTTTTTTAGTCAAATCTTTATATAGACTGACTTCTCTTTAGGGGTGTTGTTTGCGTGAAGTTGTAGAAGCTTTGGAAATGCAAAATTCCTTTAAAAGCTAAATTTTTGTGTGGCGGTGCTATCATAATAAAGTCGGACTTTGGAACAACTAAGTAAAAGGGGGTGGAATGGGGATCTAATTGCAATTTATGTGGTTGTATTGAAAACATTGATCATATCTTGTTCAATTGTATCATGGCTAAGTTCTTTTGGCTCAGATAAAGAGTCCCTTGATCGATCGAGTTCGGTCTCTGTCGATGATTTCCATTGAATTGGCTAGATAGGAGGGGGCTACTCTGACTACAATATCACTTTGTTTAGTTTTGCGACTTGACTTGGATTCTCTCGGATTGTTAGAAACAGGGTGGCTTTTGAGGGGGTTTATCCTCGGCAACCAATGGATGTGATTTACAAATTTCTATCATGTTTGCAGCGATGGCGACCCCTCCTCACCGGAGCTGACCGCATTAAGTTGGACAATTTCATGAGGACAGTTGAAGAGTGGTCTAAGTGCTTTTGTAGTTTGAGCAAACTTGGTTGTGAAAGTCTCAGAACCTTCGGTTTATTTGGCCTTCTTTTGCCTCGAGCTCAGAGCGTTATCTAGGAACTTGCTTGTGAAAGTCTGTATTTTTTCAGTTTGTTTGCCCTACCTTTTGTCTGAGCCTATAGCGTTAACTGGTGCTCCCAGTATCTCGGTTCCATCTTTTGTAAAACTGTTATATGCTTTATAAAAGTTGGGCTTTACCCTTTTCAAAAAGAAAAAGAAAAAAAAGAACAATGTGAGAACAGAACAGTGATAAGAAATGGAATGTAAAAATTGCTGAAAGGTGCCAATCAGCTAAATTTGACATAGGCCACTGCTGTTTCTTCGAATCATTTTTTTGTGCCTATTAAGTTCGACATTTTGTTGAACACTTTTTTGTGCCTGTTGCAGCTAAATTGGCATATTTTCTTTGTATTTGAATTCTGAGGCTAGGTTTGTCTTACTCGGTAAACCACAAGCAGGTGCGTAAGTCTCATTAGTACCGCTAAATTTTGGTCCTAGGTCCGTCACTGCTTATGTGAGAGATGCAAAGAAAAATTTCCTGTAAAAGAAGAATACGGAACAAGGCGAATGTGAGTGTTTACATGCATCAACATCAAGGAGATCCTGTCAAAATGACCTTTCAATTTTGAAACTTTTGCGTTTCATACATCATTGGAAGGCTCATTGAATTATAGAAATGGCCATTCATGGCACAAGACGACATTAAAGAAAGCAGGGCGCTCATCCAGTCAATCGGAGATTGAAACATTTGACTTTGCCGCTCCCACTGCCATATGTACATCATTGTATATATTCTGTCAGTTGCAGATCTCATCCAAAACCACAAAGGCCTAGAAGAGATAATCCAGGCAAAAAGGATCCACCTAACAGGGCTAGCCAGACAGTCAAAAGAGATTGTATCACACAGCAGTCAGTCTCTTCCTCAAAAAAATACACAACAGTCAGTCAGTCACATTGCTTGAATTAACTTTTATCCTGCAGTACATCAAGAAGCCATCCGCATTCATCAACCTAAAGTACCACATATTTGTCAGTTCTTCAGAAATAATTCTATAAGCCTTTAAAACAAATGAATTGCAAACATCCAAATTGCAATCTTACTAGATAAATAGAGGGAGGGAAGTTTGGGGCGAGCTGAGCTACGCCACGTCGCCCCCATTCTTCTTGGCCATCGGATTCAGCGCTTCTTTGCTTCGCTGCCGTCCGATTTCCCTTGCGTTTCGCTTGCCTGTGAAGCCCTCGCATTCTGGCCCATCCAATCCAATGCGTTTCCTCCTCCGACGTTTGATTCTTCCTGGCCACCTCACTGGAGAAGGGCTTCTCCGCCGCCGCACCCTCCTCCACGCCCCGCCCCACCGTCCTCCCTTTCCCCGTCGCTCACCACCGCTCCCACGGCCCCGTAAGCCGCCTCCCCACCCCCTCGAAACCCTAGCCCTAAACCCACTTACCCGCTCCTGTTCGCTTCGGATAGTGCTTGCTTGTACTCTCCGACTGACTAACTGCTCTTCCGCAGCACTGGAATCCCGCGGCAAAGGATGCCGGCAAGGCGGAGGGGGACAAGGAGGAGGACGGGATGGACGTGGACGAGACGGACTACCAGCCCGTAGCCGCCGCGGCTGGCCCGATTAGGAGGAAGGAGAGGAAGGGCATGGATCTCAACCGGTAGAGAGAGTTCGTCGCTGACGACGCGCCCCCAAAGTGGAGGCAGGTGAAACCATCGTAGCCGAAGAAACAAAGCGCACGAAAAATTGATCCTAAGGTTGTGGCTTTAAGGGTTGGTGGTGCGACGGGGGAGAAGGGATTGGGGGGAGAGATGGCATGCTACTGGACAGTGGAAATGGGAGGGGACAATTGGGTGTTTTGGCTTCAGCTTCTGACGCAGCGTCAATGAAACCGATGAAGCACTGCTGGTTGATGTGAGGGATGATTCAATGAAGGCAGGTGGGGCTGGGGTTGTGGAATTGCGAGGAGAGGATATGCAATTGGATGGTGGGGAGCCATCACTTGCAGCAGTGATTAATTCAGAGAACATGGCTAGGTTGGCGGGGATGTCGCTAGGGAGATCGAGAGGCACAGGCAGATATTTTGAATAGGATGGACCCGACATTGGTGGAGATGCTGAGGCAGCGGGGGAAGGAGAGGTCTGGGGGCAAGAAAGGTGGGGGGAAGGACAAAGGTGGGGAAATTTCAAGGCCAGGGAAGACCGCAAGGACTATGCCAGGCGATTGGTTGACGGCTGCTGAGCATCATGGGCACTCTTGGAAGGCATGGAGTGCGAGAGTGGAGCGGATCAGGTTGTGTAGGTTTGCATTGGATGGAGATATTTTGGGGTCTAAATCTTTTCAGGAGCAACAAGATGGTACGTTATTTCTTTTTACTCTTGAGTTACTTAAGCTTCTATTGTGATGGTTTGACAACCTGTCTTTCTCTCTTATAGGCAAGAAGACACATGCAGAAAGCGTAGCTGAACGTGATTTCCTTCGAACAGAGGAAGATCCTGCAGCTGTTGGCTACACAATCAATGAGGCAGTGGCACTTACCAGGAGCATGCTTTGTTTTATGCAACTTAACCAGACGGTGGATGGGCAAAAATTATATATCATTTGGTTGTCCTCAGTTCCATATTTTTAGCAATATGACCATTTGCATATATATGGGTTTATTTCTTTTTTGAGGTCATCACATCATGCATAATTTATTGTGTGGTACATGCTTTATCAACCTTTTATCCAAGTATGGGTAGTTCTTGCTACATTTGCATTTTCAAGATCTGCATGATGCTAAATTCGTTCCACATCCAATTGGATAGTCAATTGAACTTTACTTTAATTGTGCTTTGTATGTTGGATGCATATGTCACAGCATGACATGCCAAATTGCCTAGACATGTACTAAACTTGGATATGCTGTCATAGTCTTTGATATCTAACACATCATTCTTCACTCTAGGGATGTCACTTCACTGAGGAATTGGATTAAACTTCAGCTGTGGATCTACTTGCCTACTCTTTAATCCTTAAATTGCTAAGGACTTTCAATGTCAAAGGGAAGGCTACCAGGGTGATGTTTGCTGCCACTATTTGGCATTCTTTACAACACACATCTTGTAACTTAACTTCTATGAGCTTGACCATGGTAAATTCCCTTTTGCTTGTTGCTAAAGCATTTGTTATTTTCCCATCTTCATACAAGATTGATCCTGCTTGCATAAGATTAACTAATTACTAGATTCAAGAAATCATAAATGCTCATTTGACCATGCTCTTTCGTATTGCAAGTTACATCCAACATATATGCCTTCTTTATCTGCAGTTATATCATTTATTACCAAACGGTATTACAAAATATTGCCATTAACGAACTAGTTAGTAATGTTTTTTTTCAGTTTTGGTTCACACAAACTTGTTTTTGCTGCTTTTGTACAGACATATTTCGGTATGCTGCATCTCTGTTTATCTGAAATCTTTTCAGAATGGAACATGAAAGCCTGTGGGTTGATGTATGTGATTTAAGTTCTTGCATGGGCAATTTGGGCTGCTGTAATGTAACCCGACATCTATCACGATACAAGCTTTGGGTAGTTGTAGTTGGAGGAGCGCTAGCTATGCTTGTTGAAATTTACGACTTTCCTCCATACAAGGGACATATTGATGCCCACTCTCTGTGGCATGCGAGTACCATTCCTCTCATGTCTCTGGTGCACCTTCATTAAGGATGCAGATTTCCACACCTCAGATCTTATGAAGGCGGCAAAGTAAACTAAGGGTGGCGGGTCGATAAATGAGGGCCTGTGATCACGAGGCGGATGATCGGCTACAGGAGTTGGGTAAGTGCTTCAGTATACACTACTTTCCGAGAAAAGTTGGGGAAATAGAACAAGTGCATTCCCAATGTAGTGGTTTCTGTAGGTGGATACTATCAAATTTATTCTGACTATTGCCTAAAAAACACTATGTAGGATTTATGATACCTAAAACAACACCATATGCTTGCTTTGTTCAAAGTCTGTTATGGAGCATATGTTCGTTATCTGTAGCATATTTTCCTC
The DNA here is from genome assembly GCA_036346405.1 of Phyllostachys edulis. Lineage (NCBI taxonomy): Eukaryota > Viridiplantae > Streptophyta > Magnoliopsida > Poales > Poaceae > Phyllostachys > Phyllostachys edulis. The sequence continues at coordinate 76,691,444 of CM070561.1, forward strand.
AATTATGTTGCACTGGTACTTCTTAAGTGTTTTTTGCGAGCTCGTTCCATGCTATATTCAGTGATGCATTCCTGGGCATAACAGTAATTTATTGATTTATTCGCCTTTTCTGATGATAGACGTTACATAACAAGGTGCTACTTTTTGCTGCATGCTTCTGTGATTGATCCTGTAGTCACAATTCTGTTTATTTTCTTCTCTATCTAGGTGGCAGGCGTCTTTTTCCTGTTGGCCTTGGAGATCATGACCAGTGCATTGAGGATGACTTCACTGCATAGTATAAAATTTTCTCTGATATAATATGTTGTGTATTCTTTTTGCAACGGTACATATCTATCGTGAAGAGACAAAAGTACATTGTATAATATCTGTTTGACTTTTTTTTATTTTTTCTGTATCCGCAAGATCTAGGCTTGGGTGCCAAGTGATCGCTATGATTAGTCTGGATCTGGATACAGAACAAATCTTTTCTTGGTCGTACTTGTACCAAAAATCGAGACTTTGATTTTTTTTTGGCTAATCTGGTACCGGAGAATGGGCACCCTAACAAAGATCATGACATAGAAATATATACCAAAAGAACTTGCAGATGGTATACTTGTAGAAGAAGATAGATTTGTTTTTTTATAAGAGTAAAGAGAGCTGCTATAACCACTTCCCGCTGTCATACAAAACCCATAGATCAAAGACTGAATGTATACCAACGCCGTTGTCAAATTGTAGGCTTTTAAGCATCGTCAAAATGGGCGATTTTTTTTTAAAATAATCTATTTTTTATTCAAAAATACAGAAATAATACCGCTTAATTTTTATTTACAGAAATAATCTCGTGTCGCCGTACGGTTGGGCGATCCGGAAAGTCGCCCAACCGAAGTGCGACACATATTGAAGTCGCCCAATGGAACAACGACTATAGCGTTAGTCGCCAAACGGATGTGCGAGTTTTGGACGTCGTGCGTTGGTTGGGCGACTTAGTTCAAGTCGCCCAACCAGTGGGCGATTTTAGCTCCTATACCTGGAATTATGCCAATCCAATTGGAACAATTGTGTTAAAATATATATTACAATTTGTAGGTATTGTATTTAGCAAATCGTATTATATGATGTTATGTTTTAAAAAGATAACAGTGTGGTGACAACGTTGGTTGGTCTGTTTGTTATTTTCGTAGAATATGAAGGGTACGAAATTTGTCAGACTCGCAATAACATTTTTTGATCGTCGTATATTGTTGTAGTGCGCTAAATTTCTGTAGAATTTGGTGAGGACGATTGAGCTAGTAATGAGTGGTAAGTAGAAAGGTAAGTAATATTACGATACGTGAGGGAGTCTCTCCTCGATGAAGTTATGAAAATGCTGAGAACGCTCGTTCTTTCTGGGATTCCACTAGAGGAGACATACTTACAATATAGGCTTGCTTTGATGGCTTAGCGGAGACACAGAACGAGAAGTACATTAAAGTCCATGACGAAGCACATTACAATTAGTTCCACAACATACTAGTTCCACAATTGCTTACAAGAACCAAAGTATCGATCAAGTACATGTTACAACATACTAGCAGCTTGTAATACAAGTTCCTACGGTCGACACGCGCCTTTGCAAGTTCTCGACAAGGTGTGCCCTTCTGGCGGCAAAGAACCGAAACGCTCTACCCGCCACGCAGCTTCCCTTCGTCCATATCGTTATTTAATGCGACGACTCTGGCGATGGCCCTTCCCCTTTCAATGGTCTAGATCCGAATCCAAATCCTATTTGCAGATCCAACGTGGCGGTTACCCATAACCACGAAGCCTCTTAGCTCGCCGCACCACACTCGCCGCACCCTTTCCTTCATGAAGTACTCCGACACGAAGTTCGATGGGTCCATGCGGATGGTCCCACACGCCGCGAGGACATGAGAGCATGGCTTGTGAAGGAGCTTTAGCTTATTGCATGTGCGCTAGGTTCATTCCCAACCGCTGAAGAAGTTGGCCCCTAGATGGCGAATGCACCATCCGCTCCTCGTGTCCGCCAGGAACGGCTCATCGGTCTTTCTGAAGTTGTCGGATGGCCTTCATCATCCCGAGTGGCGATCATGGATTATGCGTACATCGACGCGCCCCAACTACTCCCACCTTCGGATGTTGAAGGAACCACAACCATTGTCAGAATTTCACTTTCCACTAAAGCAATGGCTAAGGGTAGAATCGATTGTTGCCATCAACACCAATTGTCGTCAGATCATGCCCTTGTATTTCCCGAGTTAGAAATGTCCCGCCCATCGATATCACGGGCAACATGTGTCCGAATGCATTGATGTAGGGACCGAATGCTAAGAAGGTCCTCTGCAATACCATAAAACCTAGCGGCGGTCTTTTGGGTGGTCGGTCCTTCACAAAGAATGTATGTGCCGGGTTCGCCCCGCAAAGACTGGAGCATACGAGGAAGGTTGTCGAAGACGCCGAAGAACTGAATCTCCTTTCCAAAGCCTTCGCTTAGCACGCCATGCCTTCGCAGAGCTAATCTTGTACTTGAATTTCGCCGATAGCCACCATGATGTGCTTGGCCTCGTGTCCGTATTCTTCACTATCTCTCCATACATGACATTGGCTATGAAGGTGGACGCCAGTTGCGATGCCTCGCAAAACACTCATCGAAAGCATGCAGGAGTGCGGTTCCACCTTCGAGACAATCCAGTTGAGTCTCAGACTTGGGTCTCCTTGCGTGCACACGCCAGGACACCCACCTTTCGCATACCACGGTAATCGCTGCCCGGTCGATTTGAGTACATGAAACGGACGTTGCATGGATAAGGCCCATGCCTTAATGGCATCCTCGCAGCGATCCCTTGTCGCCAAACATTGCACGGTCAACCTCGGTCCCATTGTACTCCCACAAGGATTCGTGCTCGTCGGCACAAAGAAGACCCTCAACGTCCACCCTATTCCATCCTGCGCGGATGGGACCTTAAATCCTCCCTAAGAGTTATCACCATCCTCTTCTAAAGCTTCCTCTTCCGCCGAGCCGCAAGTCATCAATCTCCATCTCGACGATTATGTCAGGACATGCTCCTCGCGATCCGCCGGGATCGGCTTGAGCGTGCGGTGCACGATATTCTATCTCCGTCTCCTCTTCTGCCTCAGCCTCCTCTTCTGCCTCCGCAACATTGGCCACCTCGTCCTCTTTCGCTTCAACGCCGGCCACCTCGTCCTCTTGTGCGCCCACAACATCGCCACCGCGTCTTCTTCATGAACCACAACCGAGCTGCTCCCACCAACCCGATGGGAGGCGTCGGAAGGGCCTACCTGAAAGGAGTACCTTCAGACATGGCTGCACGAGTAGCACGCACTCGTAGCCACGGCGCCTACAGCCTTCCAGATATCCCTTCCATGCAACCGTGCGCATCACTCTGCTCAACTCCCACCGAATGTGCGTGGGAGACCTACTCCAAACCCCTTGTATGACGAGACTCCACACCTCGGGGTCCAAGGAGAAGCTTCTGGTGAGCCAGTGTAGAACATCTCCGATTCGGGCATTCTCCAGGTTTGGGTGTACCAAATCGACTTGCTAGAAATCACTTAGGTCAACACCTTGCGGACCTTCACGAATCGTACCAACACCGTAATGCACTTTCAATCTTGTGAGCTCCGACATGACTGCAAATATTACAAACGTTGTAAACAAAGGATTTCTTGATGACATTCCTCATATACGTGGTAAACAAACAAGAAGCTACACGCCGCCTACATTCGCCGAGAACAAGAACAAACAAGAGTATTACCTTCGTTCGTCTTTCTCTTTCACGCTCTGACTCCTCTCCTCCCGAACCGCCTCTCCCGAGCTCGCTCCTCCTGTGTACCTCTCCCAAGCTCCTCTCCTCCTATTGTCTCCTCTCTCGAGCTCCTCCGCTTCTCCCTCTCCCTACCTTCTCTCCTTTTTCTCCTCTCGCCGAGACAAATGGTGAAAGAAACCATGACGGATCTGGTGCCTTCTATATGACCTCAGAGTCGCCAACCGTAGGACGACTTGGCGTGAAGTGCCGGACCAAGGGTTTAGTGACACGTGACAAAGTCGCCATACGGTTGGGCGACTTTGATTGAGGCGCTAGAAATTGCTCGTCCAGATGGCGACTTTATCCAAGTCGCCATACCATGAAGCAACGACGCTCAAACGCTTAAATAGCCATTCCATTGGGCGACTTCAATATGTGTCGACCATGGTTAGGCGATTTTCCTGACTACCAACCATACGGCGATACGAGATTATTTCTGTAAATAAAAATTAAGCGGTATTATTTCTGTATTTTCGAATAAAAAATAGATTATTTTTTTTAAAAAAATTCCAAAACGGGCTACTAGTAATATATAAGACCACGCATGCTCCTTGTGCAGCTTGAGGTGCCTTTGCCTGATTGCCTCGTTATGTGCCTAAGCATAAGCACGCACCTTACAGTGTGGCAATCATTATGTCTAAGCACGTACCTTACAGTGTAGGTGTAGGATCGTTAATAATAATCAGAGAGGAGAGATGAATGATTGTCAAAGGTTTTTCGTATCCTAACAATCTTGGAGCTGTCTGTCGACTGTGATAAATAGCCGGGCAATTTTGCCTCGCTGCCGCAGCCTTTGTTACCGATGCCGAGCTCGATGTAATCAATGAGACATCACCGGTATTGAACCTGGTGAGCATTGCTTCTTTTCTTGATTCGAGCGCCGAGCTGTGCTGTCTTCGCCACCTCACGTTGCGCACACGGCTAGTCGACGTCAAGCGAGGCAGCCAGCAAGAGAACGCCGGATCAAAACGAAGCTGCCAAAGCTCACATGCATCTACAGCAAACCACTTTTTCATTAATGCACATAGCCAATCTACAATGGTGCTCTCACGCACAAGCCAAGGCAAAAGGCTGCTGCTCCTTGCAATAAACAAATCCCCCAAAGTCAAGCCGCTACATGTATGTCTCTCTTGTCACAAATTGTCGGCTCATAACGCCCTCGGCGCTTTTTCTACACGATAACCCTAACAGACGTCGACACCTCTACCTCCAGCCGCCGCCAGCAGTTTTATAGGGATCACGCGACTGTCCTAATCATCCACGTACCTACGTCCGACACACTAAAGTCCTAGGATCCAATACATGGGCTTTTACACTAAATTACACAACTGATTTTAGATACTCCAAAATTGTCACATGTCGTATCCTTCGGACTGCACCTCCGTAGCTTCAACACACATCATCCATCTTTGATCTCCACGCACTCCAACTCGAGCCCGATCGTCTCCTCCACAATCCTCGACCCTCTGGACCATGATTTCACACCAAGTCATCTCCCGATCACCGCCGTAGATCACGACCGCCTTCGAGTTACCTTGCACATGCAAAGACCAAAATACCATTTTTTTTTCCGGCACACGTTCTTCCCAACTTGACCGACATAAGTCCATACTCGCGCCACACATCTCGAATAACATGAGTAAATAACATTGTCAATTATTCATCAACTAAAATAAACTAGACCTAGCCACATTGTCTAACAATCTCCCCTTTGATGAATACATTGACAATACTTCAAAATTGAGAATTGAATTTTTGAAAGAAAAGACATTTGCAAAAAGAAAGTTCCAAAGCTGCAAAGCAAATACTTCAAAACCACAGTGAAAAACTCCCCCTCAACATAAGGAGCTGAAAAACTCCCCCTCAACACAAGGGAAGCAAGTTTCACCATTTTTTTTTAATTTCTCCCATTTTTCTCCCCCTTTGGCAATGTAATCATCAAAAACTTCAGAGAAAGAATAATTCTAAAACAAAAGAGCAAGGAGAGTAAAAATCAAGAAGCTTTGTAGATTATCCAAGTCACTTCGCATTGATTTAATAAATTAACCAAGCCATCTTTTTGAGTAGAGCTATCTAGATCATATAAAGTCATATACCATATAGCAATATCAAAACAAGTCTTTAGAATGATTAAGCATTTTAAATTAATGACCGACATCTCAATAATGACCAAACCGATTATAAGGAGCACAATGAGATATCACAGTGAAAAGTTAAAGCCTAAAAATGAAGCAAACTTTAAAGTTAGATGAGCTAGCAGTCTCATGTAACAACCTATTGCTCCACATTCAATTCTTAAGCATGTGGCATGCTTGTAGCATACTTCTTTTTAATGGTGGCATGCTTGAAGTATACGTCTTTTCAATGATGGCATGCTTGAAGCATACTTCTTTTCATTTGAGCACTTTTCATTTTTTATATATATACATATTGGAAAAAGTCCGGTTTACTCCCTCGAAATATCAGAAAAGTCTGGTTTACCCCCTGAACTATAAAACCAGTTATTTAACCCCCTGAATTTGTGAAATCCGGTCAAATAACACACCGTAGCGGCTTGGAGCGGTGGTTTTGCTGACGTGGCAGGTTTTGTCCAAGTCAGCAGGTGTTTGTCACCCAAGTCAGCATCCAAGTCAGCATGTGTTTGTCCAAGTCAGCTTTCTTCTTCTCCACCTCCCTCCAAAGGTTCAAGCCAAGCTTGCCGCCGCCTCGCTGTCGCGGCGATGGGGACACGAGTGAGACGGTTGTGACGTTGGATTCAGTTCAAGCACAGCGGCATCGCACAGAAAAAGGGCGGCAGTGGCAACCTTGGACTCTTGGAGGTGGTGGCCTGAGCCGCCGATCTAGCAGAGGCGACAAACAGAAGAAGGAGAAAGGGGTCACCGGCAGCGAGATCGCCAGAGGAGTAGGCTCTCCCTCCTCGCCGCAAGCGTTGCCACCGCCCCCTCGGCTTCTCTCTCTCTCACCGCTGCCGCCTGCCCCTGGGCTCCTCCTCCTCTCTCTTTCCCCTCCTCTCCCGCCTCGCCGCAAGCGCCACCGCCGCCACCTCACCAAGGGCCTCCTCCATGGCTCTTTCGCACCTCTGCTGCCGCTACGGCCATGGCCATCGACGCCCTCTCCGGCTCCCGTCTTCACCATGATGACCTTGTCCTCGCTGGCCTCATCTTCACTAGCTTGGTCCTCCTCCACAGCTTGGGTAGCTGCTCCTCGCCGCAAGCGTTGCCACTGCCCCCTCGGCTTCTCTCTCTCTCGCTCACTCACCGCTATCGCCAGCCCCTGGGTTCCCCTCTCTCTCTTTCCCCTCCTCTCCCTCCTCGCCACAAGCGCCACCGTCGCCACCTCACCAAGGGCCTCCTCCATGGCTCCTTCGTGCCTTTGCTGCCGCTGCGACCATGGCCGTCGACGCCCTCTCCGGTTCCCGTCTTCACCATGATGACCTTGTCCTCGCTGGCCTCATCTTTACTAGCTTCGTCCTCCTCCACAGCTTGGGCAACAGCGCATCTAGATTCCATTGGATGCCACCAACTTCGAGGAAGGCTGATAGAGGCGGCCATGGAGGAAGGCCGAGCGTCGGGGTGGAGGTGAGCGGCGGCGACGCCCTGCCAAGAGCCGGAGGCTAGCGGCCGGAGGGGAGGGAGCCGAACCATGGAGCAACTTCATCAGAGAAGAATGGAGATTGGGAAGAGGAGATAGAATGGGGAATGGGATGAAGGAAGGGAGATTCAGTGCATGTGGACTCGGTCCACCCACTGTGGCCGTGAGCCAAGCCACTGTCCAGCGGGACCCACTTGCTGACCGGGACAAATGAGAGGCCACGTCAGCAAAACCACCGCTCCAAACCGCTACGGGGTGTTATTTGACCTGATTTTGCAAATTCAGGGGGTTAAATAACCGGTTTTGTAGTTCTGGGGGGTAAACCAGACTTTTCTGACAGTTCGAGGGAGTAAACCGGACTTTTTCCATACATATATGGCATGCTTGAAGCATACATATTTTCAATTGTCTCTTTCTCATTTTTTTATAACATGCCAAATTGAGTGAACATAAAAAGATTGCAATAAGAAACATATGAGCTTCATATCCAGGATTTAAAATAAGATTCATAATCAAGCTAATCATTTTCAATGAACATCACAAAGGACTAACTATAATTATTCTTAGTCAAAGTATTCCGCCATGTCATGCTTTAGTTCTGTTGGACCGAAAAGGCGACTAGAGGGGGGGGGGTTGAATAGGAGCACAATATCTTTTTCTCTTTGATTGAATTCAATACTAATTTCACTCCAATAGCTATGAAAGCTATGAAGATCAATATACAAACACAATGGAAGACTTGTATTGAATCCAATCAAAACCCCGAAGCAAATGGACCAAAATCAGAAAAACTGAAACTCAAATGAGTTGGGCGGTCTGACCTCTGGGTACATGGCGGTCTGACCTCCAAGTAGTTGGCGGTCTGACTGGCAATTAGAAATCGGTCTGACCTCCAGGCCAATGAACAGTAAAATGTAAAATCAAACTGAACTCAAAATCACAAAATGGTCTAACTTTTGATTCGCAACTCCAAACCTTACTAAACTTGAGACATACCTTCTCTAGGATGTTAGGAATATATTCCAATCAAAGATCGTGAAGATCCTTGCCAAAGTTCTGACATTTTTCCGTTTGAGTGAAGGTTGCTCCAAAACCGAGTCAAAACCAAAATATGATCCAAACACTTGCTCGTGGGTGATTGATGATCAGGATGATCCTAGATGTATTCCCACATGTCATAGCAAGCTAGAACTATGCCAGAAACCAAAGGAAAACCCACGGATCAAAGAAAGCCCCAAAATCACAAAATAGAGAGTAAGAACACAAAGAGACTCATCTTGTGAAATCTTTCTTGGATTGATTTGAGATGATGTTGGTTTATAGACACTCTATCCAAGAGGACAAAGGCTCAACACATGAGCACACAATCAATCCAACTCTCTAGAACCCTAACATCTCCACTATCCTCTCCCTAAAAACAACTTAGGGTTTCTCAATGAAAGGGTTAAGGAGGTGCTGGCTAGCACCCTCCCCTATTTATAATGGAGGCTAGCTTCTAGAAAGAAAACCCTAATGGGCTCCCATTAAGCCCACACACAAACGGGTTTCACTTACGCACACATTTTGAAGCGTCGTCTTCATCTCCTCTTGACCTAAACCGCTTCTCCTTGCGCCGTCTTGCGCCGCGGGTTAGCAAAAGGTCACCAAGGTGGTATTTAGGTAAAGTTACCAAAATACCCTTTCTCGATCATTTTCCATAGACCGAGTCCCATCTTCATAAAGCACTCCCATGCTTCGCCACGTGTAGGTTGAACAACGGCTCTCTTCATGTCGGCAAGTCTCTCCCATCTGGCTCCCACAGAAACCACCATGGCACTTGCACCGACCCCCGTACCGTTTGATCCAACCCGTCGCACCAAACTGTCCGTTCGGTTATCTTTGCCCATTTTGCGCCATGCTTAAATCCATTGACTTTACCCGGCATCCTCGATCGTTCTGAACCTCAGCTCTTAAGCCTAGTCCCGATCATCCTCGCCATTGACCGTCGTTGACCTCCAAGCAACCTGCACAACAATAGACCAAGAAATCATTTCCGGGAACAAGTTCTTCGTAACTTGACCCATGTTAGTCAAAACATGCATCATGTAACATATATGCACTGAAACCCATGAACTTAACCTAACCACACAACCATCGTCGCCAAGATGGCCGATGAATGAGCCAAAATCGTCGATCGCCACCCATGGTTTGGCCCGACCACCACCGACTTAGCCAAATTTCCTCCTTGGAAATCCGAAACCTGCTAGAATTTTCAAACGAATAGAACTTTAGACTCGAAGCTCCAAATATTATGAGACCAAGTGTAGGAGAATCCCCTCTCTTGCCTACAACATCTATTTTTGGCCCAGCTCCAAAATTGAAAGTCTATTTTGGCTGGTCACACCGCTGCCCCAAAGGCCGGTCTAACCGCCATCCACTTGACCTAAGCCATGGCCGGTCTGACCGCCAATGTTCTTGGGTCGATCGCCACTCAAAGCCGGTTTGATCGCCACACAGGCCGGTCTCGATCGCTCGAGACTCGACAAAGATAAGAACTTTGTCGAAAACGCGTGTTTTGACAAACCTTCAATGTCACTGCCAATTGTATCATCATCATAAGATCGTGAGTATATCCCCATGATATCCACAAGTTCAAATGTGACAAAGTAATTAAAACCAGTCATGATCAAAGCTATACAGCACATGAGTAAATATGATAACGAGAGCTCTACACCTCATTTGATTTCAATGGCTTGGACTTGACGAATTGTTTAACAAGTATAATAAACAAAGCTTCTGAAATTTTAAACAATAAGCTCCCTCTCAGAATAATCCCATTGGATGACATACCCCCAACTTACTCCGCAAACGGATAAAACGAGAAGTATCAAGCGACTTAGTGAGAAAATCAGCAAACTGAAAATTAGATTCAACAAAGTGTAGAATAACATCACCCTTTTCCACATGGTCTCTAAGAAAGTGATATCTAATATCAATATGTTTAGTCCTAGAATGTTGCACTGGATTCTTAGCAACATTAATAGCACTAGTGTTATCACAATAAAGTGGAATACTACGCAAATCTAACCCATAGTCCCTGAGTGTAGAAGAAATCCAAAGAACCTGAGAACAACTAGCAGCAGCAGCTATATACTACTCGGCTAGCTTGATTGTGCAATGCATTTAATCGTTTTCTAGAAGACCAAGAAACTAATGATGTACCTAAAAAGTGACATGTGCCAGACGTACTTTTTCTATCAATCCTACAACCCGCAAAATCACTATCTGAATATGCACACAAGGTAAGACAAGATGAATAAGAATACAAGAGTCCAAAATCTAAAGTTGATTGGAGATACCTGGAAATTCTTTTCACAGCCTGACGATGGGATGAACGAGGTGAAGCTTGAAATCGAGTGCACAAACACACAACAAAATGTATGTCCAGCCTCGAAGCAGTAAGGTAAAGTAGGGACCTAATCATGCTTCTGTATTCTTTTTGATTCACCGCCTCACCTTCTTCATCTGGATCAAGAACAGTTGTAGACCCCATTGGTGTAGAGATAGGTTTGCAGGTTCCCATGTTAAAACGCCTAAGCAGATCCTAAGTGTACTTGGTTTGATGAATAAAAGTGCCTTGTTTAGTCTATTTTGCTTGCAAATCTAAGAAGTAAGTTAACTCCCCCATCATGCTCATCTCGAACTCCCTGCTCATAGTATCTGAAAACTTAGAAACCAAAGCATGAGAGGAGCCACCAAAGATGATATTATCTACATAAATCTGAACAAGTAATAGATCATTTCCATGTCGAAGTGTGAAAAGAGTTTTGTCTACCTTGCCCATTTGAAAATTATTTTTTGACAAGAATGACTTGAACCTCTCATACCATGCTCTAGGAGCTTGTTTCAAACCATACAAAGCTTTAGACAATTTGTAGACATGATTAGAAAATTTAGGATTTTCAAAACCAGGTGGTTGCTTAACATAAACTTCCTCCTCAATAAAGCCATTAAGAAAAGCACTTTTAACATCCATTTAATACAATTTAAAACCTTTAGATATAGCAAAAGCTAAGAGGATTCGAATAGCTTCTATTTTGGCAACAGGAGCAAAAGTTTCACCAAAATCAAGACCCTCCACTTGAGAAAACCCCTGAGCAACAAGTCAAGCCTTATTTTGGGGTTTCCAAAATTGGAAGGCTAAGAAAAATTAGAAACTAGAATTTTAGGCTGTTTGGGCTGTACATGTATTGTGCGGCGGGTGTACACGTTCTGAATCCTAGATCTATTTCATGCCATGTGTGATTAGGCCACGGTTGAGTTCCTTGGGTATAAAGGGCTTGCGTCGTGATTTGTAGAAACTGAAAAAGTAAGGGACGGCGACTGTTGGTGTTCAGCTCCTGAAAACCGATCAAGGGAAGGCTGCGAGAGGTACGATTGTGACAGATTGTCTTTTGGGCATTGATGTTGCATGTATTAAGTACAGGAGGTTGGTGATTTAGCATGAAGTAGCTTCACCTTTTTGTTTGGTGCGTGATGAGTTTGATGCATTGATCGCTGCTGGAAATTGGCTATGCTGCTTGTACGTGAGCATAGATGCTGTGTGAGATTGTGCATGCAGCGGCTTGAACTTTTAGGCTGTGTTTGTGGCGGCGGAAGAAAATTGCTAGCAGCGGCTTGATCTTTTGGGCAAAGGACAGGCTTTGCGGGCGGGTGCTAGCGGCAGGCATTAGGAGCGACAGGCTTTGTAGGCTGCAGGACACGCACGCATGGCGAGGAGGCGCAGAAGGCATAGCGTGGGACTGCCTTGCTTGCTGTATGCGTTGTGCACAAGGGGATTAGGTGCAGTGGCTGGAAGGGATTAAGGACAGACGCTGGACGTGAGTAGTAGCAAGCGGCGGCTGAAATTTCTGGACGTGAGATTTTTGGCATTGAGTTAATCTAGGGATTATTGATGTGCGTGGTACGATCTACGAAGAAGACATTAGATTTGAGGAAAAAGTTTCTGCTGTGAATTACAATCATTCACCCCCTCTGATTGTCATTAACGATCCTACAGTAGGGTTCCCCAGATTAAATGGTTGCCTGGTTGGCTGAGCTAACGCATGATGAAACTAATCTTTCCATAGCTTTGACCCTTTTCGATCCGAATGCAAGTTGTATCAAAACCGAACCAAATACGAAAACGATGATTGAGAGGAGCTCTTGGTCGGAATTGTAGGAAGGTCTAATTGCTCACGTGATTGTCTCCTTGTATTGCATGTACCATATATAGAGTTACACGTACAAAGGAAAGTGATCCTTAATTACAGGAGATTAGAGAGAAAAGGGGAAGTCCTTAATTACAGGAGATTGGAGATAAAAGGGAGCCTAACTATGGCATATACAGCTGTATAAATCGTATGCACAAATGTAGCTGTGATTGACATGCTAACACCTCGCCGCAGTTTGAGCATCGTCAAGTCGAATGCTTAAACTGGATCGGAATTCACTGAATGTTGTCGACGGCAGTCCTTTGGTCATAATGTCGGCAAACCGAGATGTGGTAGGAACATGCAGCACATGGAAATCTCCCAAGGCAACTTTCTCGTGAACGAAATGAATGTCGAGCTCGATGTGCTTCGTGCGCCTGTGTTGTACTAGATTGGACGGCATGTAGACGGTGGAGATATTATCACAGTAGACAACAATGGCCTTGTCGATTGGTTGATGTAGCTCGGCAAGGAGTTAAAGTAGCCAATAGAATTCGGTGACGGTATTGGCCACACTCCGGTATTCAGCCTCGGCGGAGGAGCGCGACACTGTCGGTTGCTGTTTTGAAGACTAGGAGACAAGATTGTCGCTTATAAAAACGCAGTAGCCAGAAGCAGATCTTCGAGTGTCTGGGCAGCTGGCCCAGTCGGCGTCAGAATATGCGATGACGTTTGAGAAAGGCGTGGCATGAAGATGTAGATAGTAGTTGGTGGTGTCGCGGACATAGCGCAGGAGCCGTTTGATGATGGCGAGGTGACGATCTCACGGTGCATGCATGTGCAAGCATGCTTGTTGCACTGCATATGTGAGATCCGGCCGCGTCATGGTGAGATACTGCAAAGTACCAACCATGCTCGGGTAGTATGTGCCATCTGGAAGTAGCTCGCCGTCGGAGGCCGAGGCCTCGGGCAATGTGTTGACGGGAGTGGAGGCCGGTGCACAAGAGCTCATGCCAGCCCGCTGTAGAAGGTCCTCCGCATATTGCCCTTGAGAAAGAAACATGCTAGAAGAAGACCTTTTGACAGTGATGCCAAGAAAAAAAATGCAAAGGTCCTAAATCTTTCATAGAGAATTCACTGTGTAGACTGTTAATGATGCTCGATAATAAGACGGTGGAGGAAGCCGTGAGTATGATGTCATTAACTTACAACAGAAGATATGTCATATCATTCACTACTACAAAAAGGCTAATACTGGACGCCTCATCATAGACGGTTGATCAAAGCCATCTGTATTAAACACAATCATAGACGGTTTTGGTTAGCGACCATCTGTGTTACTTTCTGTGCTAAAAATCGTCTGTGAAGAGGTAATATCATAGACGGTTCATATTAAAAACCGTCTGTGGTACTTCACAGACGGTTCTGAACAAGAACCGTCTGTGATATTACCGACACCGACACCCCTTTCCCTCACTCTTTCTATAAATAATATGTCATGCTGTCATGGTCCTCATGGACTCATGATAATTGCGCTGGTATCTGGTTCAAACACTGAGTAGTATGAGGTTACTTGTTTTAGGAATTTGTATTTGTTCTAGTCAGTGATTCATATGATATTTGTTTTGATACTGCTACGTACTGGACTATATTGCAATGTGGTGTGGTGGGCTTGAGATGAATGCTCTGTGATGATAATAGTCTTGTGCTAAAATTGTTTTGATAATCGGGTTTGAACTTGAGCTCTAATTGGAATACTTACTCTGCATCTGAGAGCAATATAAAAATATTAAATCTTAGCTTTATGCTGATTTCATTTGTTCACATGATGTTTGTGTTGAGCATATTATTTCTTTTAAATGACTTGGGATTTACATGTTTATATGTCAATTATGTCATTGTATTGGTCCTAATTTCTTCCTTACATATCCCAATTATTTATTAATTGGTGTGTATACCAATACATATAGAGATTGAATTTTATGATAATATGTTTATGCGTGTCAGAACTTCTATTTCTTGTGAAGACGTCTTCCGCTCATTCTTCGTCATCGTCGCCTCATGTGTCTCATGCGCCATCCTCTAGAATATTCAAGCGCGGTAGAGGAATATCAAAAAGACCCAGGGGCCGATTTACCATCACGGAGGTTGATGAGTCTGGGACCCCTATCAATCCTCGCTGAGTAGCGTCTGCATTCCAGAGAATGATCGAAACAGTTGCATGGGAATGGGTCAACATCGCCTACGATTCGTGGAAGGATTTGACCAAAGCTCAGAAAGATGAGCTGCTGATGGATATTTTCAAATCGTTCGAGATCCCAGAACAACACCGGGACTCCGTGCGACGACACACGTTGCTACAGGCATGCAAAGCATGGAATAACTTCAAGAGCACGCTTGTCAAGAACTACGTGGAGAAGGATCTGAGGCCCTTCCACAAGTATTCGTTCTTGGAAGAATATTGTGAAGACTTTGTGGCAAATAAGACGACAGATGATTTTAGGAATGAAAGTGTGGTGCACAGGGCCCTCCAGGCAAAAAACACGCACCCCACAGACTCGGCACCGCTGGGTATGCGGGTAAACTCCCGCAGTGGAGGGATCAGGACCAGCGGGCAAACCTTTCGAATGCCTCCCTACCATTTGCCGAGATCCCTGATGAGCGCACCCGACAGTGGCTAAGAGTGAGGTTAGTTGCCGTTTCTTCGGGGAACATCTCCTTTTCAAACCCCGCAGACGAGGAAGTGTCCGAGCGCCTGGTAAGATATCGAACTACCTAGTTTGTAATTACTCCATAACTTCATAGGAAGTGAAATGACATGTCGGGCTATTGCAGATCTGAGACGTGACAGTTGATGGAGAGCCTTGAGGAAAGGCTTAGGGAAAATCAGTTGCAAGCCCTTGCCCCTACTGTGCTAACTAGCCCCCCCAAACTTCCAAGTAGCTGCGTGTCCAACCCTAACCCTACCCCAAAAGGCGACGACAGATTTCCTGTCGATGACATCTTGGTAATAATTATTATCTCTGGAATGCTCAATCCATTGTTAGGCCTGTTGGAGTAGCTAATTTTGTATCGTTATGTAGGTGGCGATGAAGTGTAAGCTCCAAGTGAGATATGCCTCCGTTTCCCTAGATGCTGCTTGGGGCCAAGTGTATCCATCTGGTGTTGGGGGCATTGGTGCACGGTGTAAATCCAACGCCGGGTTTCGCCAAAGTGAATGTGGACGGTGTTTATGATAATTTCACGGTTGTCCCAATGTAGATTCCCCCAGACGACGAGGTCATGACTCTAGGGCAAGCCATTGGAACATTCATCCAATGACCCAAAAGGGACATCTGTCTGGAGCTACCTACTCTGGTGTCAACTTCACGGGAATGTCCTGCAGCTGTGTCAAGTCCACGGGAGCTACCTGCACCAGAGCTACCTACATCGAAGCGGCAAGGGCCCGGTGCATCGCATGCATCTACACCTCGTGCTTGGTCGACTCTCATGAAGTTGACCTCTAAAACGTGAGGCAGCAAGGGCAAATCGAAGACGGTCGACTCCTATTCTAATATCCCCTTCTTGTCATTGGCCTAGAAATTCGTGTTAGGCGAGCCGTTGGTCGAGAATATAGAGCGCCACCCTACCGTAGGAATGGCTTGCACGAGATTGCATACATGATACATGGAATAGGCCAACAAGACGGATGAACAATGACGCTCGGGTGTCACCGTCAAGTTCAAGAAAGATAATCTTAAACACGACCATCAAGATTGTGTCTTCACGGCGACCTTCGAAGACTTGTTCTTTCTCTTCAACCTTGGTGCCCTCGATGTCTCACTCATGCGATGTTGGACACTGTAAGTGTGTACAATCACGGTCAACGTTCGTATAATACCGATAAATGTTATATATAACTCCTTGCTTTTGTATATATATAGATACATGATTTCTGAAGCTGAAGTAAGAAATTCACCGATAGGTTTCCTCGTCCCACACTTGGTCTCCTGGCAAACCATCATGGCGAATGCAAAATTCGTCGAGGATTACATGACGGAGTCATTGCTGGCTCACCACGACAAAGAATTCATACTTTTGCACTGCAACCAGGAGTAAGTGCTGCACTAGTGGCTATACTTGTTGATTTGTACTTTTAAGCAACACAAACTTAGGTTTAATGACCATAGCGACATACCTGTGTAGGTTCCATTGGATTCGAATTGTAATTATACCAAAATAGAACAAGGTAATATACCTAGATTCCCTAAAGAGGGCCACACACGACTTCACAATCGTCCGACAATTAATCGACGGGCAAACACATTTTCTCCATAGATAACTATATTGCACAGTCTTTCCTTCCTTTGCAATGGCTAAGGCTAAGTTCTTTGAATCACGTAGGCCGTTCAAGACGTACTTTGCAAAAGGTGGGATATGCAAGGGAGGGACCTTGGGACACGATCTAAAATTCCAGGTATTCGCTAGTACACATTAATCCTATATAACACTTTGTAGTAATGCCTCTTGAACTAACCAATTCTATTTTTGCAGTGCCTCTTGAACTGTGAGGTCATAAATCTAGATGGAAAGTTCCACAATGTAGATTAAACTTGATTGGGATAAGATTGAATTTAATGGTCCATGTGTGTAAATGTACATGAATGGTTAATTTTAGTTAATTGATTGCTGAATTGGATGTGCTTGTTTTTGAAATGAATGTGAATTGGATGTGCTTGTTTCTGAAATGAATGTGAATTGGATGTATACATTTACTTGTTGTGTTTCATCTTGTTTCAGAGAGCATGACTAGCATTTCCTGAGGCTAGCCAATAAACATAATTAGATTTAGCAATATAAACGAATATCACAGACGGTTTGTAGATGAAACCGTCTGTGATAGGTCACTATCACAGACAGTTTGTAGATAAAAATCATCTGTGATAGCTGATGTATCACAGACGGTTTCATCTACAAATCGTCTGTGATAGCTGATGTATCACAGACGGTTTCATCTACAAACCGTCTGTGATAGTCGACTATCACAGACGGTTTTGAGTTAATAACCATTTCAACTACAAACCGTCTGTGATGGTCGACTATCATAGACGATTTTGAGTTAATAACCGTTTGTGATAGTATGCATTACAGACGGTTTGAAAACCGTCTGTGATGACCTCATGTCATTACTAACCCATAAATTCAGACGGCTCACGAAACAGTCTGTGAAGATCTTTTCTGTAGTAGTGATTGCCCCGTCGTAAAACGAACAAGGAGGAGTCGGACTTGGTAGGGATGAGCCCAAGAGAATGAATGAATGTTGCAAATCGTGTATACTAGGCCCATGGAGCTTGTTTAAGTCCATACAGGGATTTGTTGAGGAGGCATACATGATCAGGAAAGGAGGGATCCACAAAGCCAACCAACTGTTGACAATAGACGGTTTCATGAAGAATACCATTAAGGAAGGCGTTCTTAACGTCTAGTTGATGTATTGGCCAGTGGCGAGAGGTGGCAATACTGAGAACGGTGCGAATCGTGGTTGGTTTGACAACCGGAGAGAATGTTTCATCAAAGTCAACTCTAGCACGTTGAGAGAAGCCACGAACGACCCATCGCGCTTTGTAGCAATCAAGGGTGCCGTCGGGAAGGAGTTTGTGATGGAAGATCCACTTTCCGGTCACAATATTGACACCACTTGGACGTGGCACAAGAACCCAGGTTTGGTTGTCAAAAAGAGAACGATATTTGTCTTGCATGGCAGCAAGCCATGATGGATCCTTAAGTGCAGAGCACACTGTTTTGGGAATGGGTGAGGGAACTGTGGTGGTGGCAAGTTGCGCATAGTGGGGGTTTGGTTTGACAATGCCATCACAAGTACGCGTGATCATATGGTGGTGCGGCACAACAGCAGGTAGAGGTGGGGCGACAGGAGGTGGAGAGGGCGAGCTCGGTGGGGGAGCAGCTGGACTGGAGACAGCAGCAGCAGGTGGACGTGGAGCGGGAGGCACGTCAGGCGTGATGGTGGGAGCTGTGGGAATAGAAGGTGGACATGGGTGGGTCAACGAGGTTGTTGGAACGTCATCATCAATTGAAAGAAATTCAAGAGAATGTGGAAGGGAAGAGGAAGATTGATGTTGTTGAAATGGAAAAGAATGGTCATCGAACGTGACATGGCGAGAAATGATGATCCGACGTGTGGAAAAGTCGTAGCATCGATATCCTTTGTGGTCTGGAGGATAACCAAGGAATGCACATGCAACCGAATGAGGGGCTAGTTTATGTTTGGTAGTTGCACTGATGTTGGGATAACATAAACAGCCGAAGACACATAGATGAGAATAATCAGGAGGTGTGTTATAGAGGCGTTCGAAAGGTGTTTGGTGATTCAGAAGTTTGCATGGGCATCTGTTGATTAGGTAGGTGGCTGTGGCGAGACCTTCAGCCCAGAAAGATGGTGGCATATGAGCATGAAAGAGAAGTGTGCGGACAATATCATTGGTAGAGCGAATTACTTGTTCGGCCTTCCTGTTTTGGGCAGATGTGTATGGACAAGAAAGACGAAAGACTATGCCATGTGATGATAGAAATTGACGCACGGCCTTGTTTTCAAATTCTCTACCATTATCTGTTTGTATGGATGTCATGGAAAGGTTGAACTGTGTGCGCACATAGGCATGAAAAGAGACTATGGTGTTAAACAAATCGGATTTCAGCCGTAATGGAAAAGTCCACATGAAATGAGTAAAATCATCCACGATGATCAAATAGTAATGATATCCGGAATTGCTCAAAACAAGCGAGGTCCATACATCGCAGTGAATAAGTTCAAAAGAAAGATGTGTAACTGAGGTAGAACTAGAAAAAGGAAGACAAACATGTTTCCCAAGTTGGCAAGCATGACAAAGACTTGCAGATTTATTACAATGGAAAGAGGAAGGTAAAGAACGCGCTAAAGCTTCACGACCAGGGTGTTTGAGACGCTGATGCCAAAGCTTGACGGAGTGATCGGTGGCATGAAGCACGGTGGCTACAGAGTTATTTGTGGAGAGGGGATAGAGATCGCCCAGACTGTCACAACATAGGATCTCCATTTTGGTGCACATGTCCTTGACAGAAAAACCGAGAGGGTCAAACTCTATCTACATAGAATTATCACGAGTTAGGGAACGAACGAAAATCAAATTTTTAATAAGATTGGGTGCGACTAAGACATTTGAAAGATGAAGTGGAGTGGTTGGTATGGAGATGGATGTATGATCGATATGAGTAATGGGAAGACTAGATCCATTACCAAAGGTGATACGAGAGTTAGAATCGAAAGGAGAAAGAGAGGAGAGATTACCACCATTGGCTGACATGTGCGACGTTGCCCCGGTGTCCAGAAACTAGTCCCCGCCGGGCTGGGTGGACTGCACAGACATGTTGTTCAACGCCGTGATGAGACTGGCCTAGTCTCAAGTGGATGTGAAGGATTGCATCGGTGCCATGCCGGCAACACCGCCGATGAAAGCATTGTACGCCGGCACGGTCGGACGATACATCTGCTGTTGGAGATGCGGCTGGCCGTCGGTGGATGAGATGCAAGGACACCGGGCACCGGTGGGGGCGCATGCCACGGGGTACCTGGAGCGGCACCCTTGGGACGCGTGGCGTTGTTCCACCCCTGGAACTCTCGGGTCTAGGGTTTGAATGGGTACCTATTCTTACCCTTGCCCTTCTTGTCGCCCGACGCGGAGGAGAATGAGCCACCGAAGGAAGGAGGATGCGAAGGGGCGGTTGCATCGGACCAGGGTGCACCATGCTCGGGCGCATGCGATCAGAATGCACTGGCCAAAGCTGGGTTCTCGATGGGCCAGGGCATGCCGTGTTGAGGCTACGGAGGTGAGAGCACGCCGGGCCATGGCGCACCTAAAAAGGGTACGGTAGCAGACCACAGGGCTGTGGCGGTCATCATCTTGGATGTTTCAGCGAAGCAATTTTCTTCAAGCAGCAGGTTGGAACACGCCTCCATGAATGAGGGGAACGGAGCCCACACCAAGAGGATTGAGGCCGCGTTGTGATACCGCGGGTTGAGGCCGCGGATGAGGTTGAGGACCAGTGTGTTATCGGCGATGGGTGTGTCGACATCACGAAGCTGGTCGAAGAAATTCTTCAGTCGTGCGTAGTAGTCGGCGATGGACAAGTCACCCTGGCATTGACGGCGAAAATCAGAGTCGATGTAGATGGAGTGAGTTCGCTTGTTGTCGTTGAACAAGCCCTAGATGCGCTGCCAGACAGAGCGCGCCGTGTCGTTGGGAGTGAGGACAAAGGCGAGGATCTCCAATGAAACAGTGGTGTAGAACCATGAGACGATGCTATAGTGTGGGATCGTCGGGAGGTGGCACACCGTCACGAATGTGGGAGAGCAAGTCGAACTTACTGAGCACGACTGTGAACAGTTGACTCTAGGTAGAGTAGTTGGACTCCTTGAGATCCAGAGTGATCGGAACATGACTCCGGATGTTGACACTCTGGATAAGAGATGAGGGGAACGTCGCCGAGGAAGAAGAGCCGGTGGTGCCTGGTGGGAGGGACTTTTCTGGCAGACTCATGGCGACGGCGGCATCAGAGAGCAGCAGAGAGGAGGGTGGTTTAGTGTTAGATCGTTTTGGAGTATGATACCATGTAGGAAGGTCTGATTGCTCACGTGATTGTCTCCTTGTATTGCATGTACCATATGTAGTGTTACACGTACAAAGGAAATGGATCCTTAATTACAGGAGATTGGAGAGAAAAGGGTAAGTCCTTAATTACTGGAGATTGGAGATAAAAGGGGGCCTAACTATGGCATGTACAGTTGTATAAATCGTATGCAAACCATATGCACAAATGTAGCTGTGATTGACATGCTAATAGGAATTAATCTAAGATGGCTATGGATGATTTCTTATATGTCCTAGCACCCTCAATCACAACAAGAATCAAGCCAAAAGCCCTTAAGAGCAAACCCCTCAAAATTCACCATTTCTTTCATCACAACCGGGCAAACTCCATAATTTACAATAGAAGGTGCCTAAATGGATAGGATCCAGTCTCTAAGAGATATCTTCATCACTTACACGTCCTATGTATCAAGCAAGATCAAGTGGGGAGGAGGAAACACAAAAAACCAAGCCAAATCAAAAATCAACACTCGAGCATATGAGAGAAAGACTTGAACGAATTTGGAGATTTGATTTCTACTTGGAGATGAATGTTTACAGACACTCTCTTGGGACGACAAAGCCACTAGGGCAGCACACATACAAGCACTCTAATCTCTCTCAATACATCTCTCAAACTCTAGTTTCCACTTTTTTCCACTTTCTCCAAATTTTCCAAATTAGGGTTTCAAGATTTGGTTGGTGTGCAAATCCTACACCTCCCCTTATATAGTGGAGGCTAGGACTAGAGAGAAACCACAAATAGGTCTCTCACTCACGCACACTTCTCAAAATGGATGATGATCCAGCACTCCTGAATCCGTCTCTTCGTGACCTAAACTGCTTCTCCTTTGCGTCATCATGCATCATGGTTTCTCCAAGGTCACCAACCCGATATTTTGATGAAGATACCAAAATACCCCTTCCCGATCCTTCCATCCTTGACAGAGTCCAATCTTGTGAAGCAATCCCATGCTTCTCACGCGTAGGTTCACCAATGACTTTTCTCATGCCGACAAGTATCTCCCATTTGGCTCCCACCAGACCGCTTCAACACTTGCACCGGTTCAAGCCACTTGATGCAACTCGTTGCACCAAACTTCTTGTTCTTGTCCATCTTGCACCTTGCTTGAGACCAACCATCTCACCCAGCATGTTTGATCGTTTTGGACCTTGATTTCACCAAACCATGTCCCGATCATCCCCGTTGTTGATTATAGTTGACTCCAAGCTTCTCTGCACGACAATAGATCAAGAAATCGATTTCGAACACAAGTTCTTTGTAACTTGACCCACGTTAGCCAAACACATGCATCATACGACAAATATGCAATAATTCCATGAATTTTGGCCAATTCCCAAAATTTAGCACACCTCACTGTGTACTGAAAACGCCACGACGGCCCGATCATTGTCAACCCTTGGTCGATCCGATCACGCTTAATCGGTATCGTGGCATCGATTTGATCGCCATGGTGTGGCTGATCCGACCTCTTTCCATCACCAAATGCAACTCTCTGGACTTTTCAGTTAATCTTTATCTAGCTTCGCGTTTAGTTTTTATTTTCAATGGCACCTAGTCCAAGCACATCTCCAAACAACCCTACAAAAGTGTTTGGTGTCCATTTACCACAAGTTTGCACCGCTGGTTAGACTACCTAGCCTCTGAATGCATACCAACTTTTGCAAAATAGAGAACTAAATTCTCAAACTCCTCGACAATGATGTCAATTGTTTATTACCTAATCTAGGACCAAATCACATGGTCTCTACAATAGCCTCTTGTTAAAAACTCCCCATCTCCAAAAGACAAGGGTACATGAGCAAAATGCATAGCTGGAAGATATTTTTTTTTAAAGTACTTATAGCTTGTTTTTGTTGCGCAGATTTACACTTTTAACAGAGATAAATATAATCCTGATTCCTGGATCGACCATGACCCACAAACAAAGCTAGAATTTCATTTATCTCAAGCACATGAATAAAAGCTGAAGACAGAAAAAGCTACAAACCACGATACAACAAAACCCATGGCCATAAAACGTGTGCCATTCACAAACCTCCGTACCACAGCGAGCCAAAAAATGGTTCCACTTGGTTCACAAACTTGCGTAGTTATCCAGTAAAGGTTTCATTTGCCAAATACTAGAGCAGAACAGATTCACACAAATGTTGATCACCAAACTAGCAAAAAAAAGGGGGGACCTTGGAACGCGTGATGGGGGGTGGAAGCAGCACAAGAACTGCACCTCCTTGATTCTCACATACGATTAGATTAACAGAGCATCCCACTCGCTTTTGCTAAAAGGAGATGCAGATATGAGACTACACAATTCACAAGAACAAGATGCTACGAGTAGGGCTGGAAACAAGCCGGCTCGAGCCAAGCTCGCCCAGGCTCGGCCTGAAATTCGGCTTGGCTCGTTTGGAAAACGAGCTCGAAAGACAGCTCGGTTCGGCTCAAAAAAAAGCTTGAGCCGGCTCGAAAAGCTCGTTCGAGCCAGTGACCCCCCAAGCCCAGAAACAAAGGCAGAATGTGATTATGTGAACCATTCATCCTAAATTTATAATCCAATCATCGTAAACAAAGCCAGAAACATAACAGTCCATAATCCATACAAGCATTCATCATAGATTCATAATCCATTCAATTGAAAGACCAACACTTAATATTTAACAGTCCATAACTACATATAACAGTCCATAACTCCATTCTCCATATAACACAACAGTCCATCCATTGATTCATCATCCATATAACAGTCCATGGATCTATGCTAAGTAGTAAGCACTAAGCACTTAATGTACAAGAGTTCAAAATAACAGTCTAAAGTCTAAACTCCAAAATAAAAGGTCCTCTTGGCCTGATGTCATGGTGTATTGGTGTCATCTTGTCATCTGAAGCATCCAATGATCCTACAAAAACAATGCAGAATCAGCCGAAATGGCACCAAGTTGACAACCACATGAATACTACTAATCTACCATGACAGGACAACAATATATTTTTGGGGAAAAAAGATGTACATATGTCCAAGTTGGCATAAATCAGAGACAATATCATTTTTAGCTTCTGGAATTTAAAGATGTACTCTATATAATTCACATCACATATATTATGGTTTCTTTTCTCCACGGTAAGATCATTGTCAAAGGATCATTATCTGTTCAATTGCCAAAAAGAGATGAGCCAGAGTTTCGTTTGCTAGTCCAACAGATATGTACATTACATACGCCCTTGGATTCTTTCCAGATCTATCTAAAAAAAAAGCATCGAAGGCTACATCAGAGACGTAGCCTAGCATTAGGAAAACTTCATATGATTTTGAAACAACGCTGGAGTCAAGGGATTTGTAGTTTTGTACTCACTGGGAAGTTCCTAGAGAAGTATAGTAAATTCTCCAAAGAGATAAAGCCACCGCCCCTGTAATTCCAACACAACATATGATTTCACATCTGAAATTTAACTGACAAATTGTTTTCTAAAGGGAACCCATGGGAATAAAAGGGAAAAAAATCAATACCTGAAATCTGTAGATGGATCTTTCCCTTGCCATCCCATCTCCTTCCACTGGTCTGATACTAGTCCTCGAAATTCAGTTCTAGGAAAAGAAGCATGCCAAAGGGCTTTCAGTGCTTCCTAATGGACAAAAAGTGTGATGATTGATGAATGGGTAAGTAACCTCTTGCAGACTAGCTAGTGCATGTGATGACAAATTAGATAGAACTAAGGAAATGGAGCATCGAAATATATGCTCTAGATTGCCATATCAAACTACAAAAGCAGAAGGGTAAAAAATCAGATAGCTTTAGTCTTTAGGGACCAGAAGCAAAAGAAACAATTAACAGTGCCTAGGAAACAAACCATAAGCAAGCATGTGCTATTGCATTGTAGGATCAATTGGCTAATTTACTCATACAAAAAAAATCCCTATAAAAAAGTTTTTGAACTATACCTACGGCTACGAGCAACGGTCAGTCTAACTATACTGATGGATTGAATTATGCATGTCCAGTATATCCAGTTGGTTTCGATGTCCTTATACTCTCTGGACACTTTAGATCATTCTTTTTTCCAGTAATGCAAGCATGAGCACACAACTGTTTTGTTAGGAATCTCAATGTATACTATGTCAACCGATGAGGAATTGAGTAAAACGTTTCACCTGAGACGAGCTTAGATCAAAGGAGAGGCGCACGTCGCTCTCCCTCCTCTGTGCGCAGACGCACGAGAACCCCCTCCTGATCCACGCTGTTGACCCGCCACGACCTCCATCAAGGGCGCACACACGCGGGAAAAACATCGACGTCCACCTCTTCCTCAAAACAAGCAAGGCGATTCGGCGAAATCACTCACGACGCATGCCGGTGAGGGGTGGTGGCGGCGGTGTCAAGAGGTGGCGGACAACGAGGAAGGAGCCAAAGATTCGCCCATGTGGCGCCGGCCGCTTGCTCTCCTTGTCGACTTGCAATCAAAAGACTCCGATAGCATTCAAACCAAATCGAGATGAGATGACGTAAACTAAGATGCTAAGAGGAGAACAGAGATGAGGCGGCTAGGGTTTTCCTTATCAATAATATTCGATATCCTCTTACAAGCCACACTAGCCTTTATATAGCTTAGTGATCAAACCGCATTAGCGTAAATGTTCTTAACTACAACTTCTAAACGATAAACAATTGCATTAACAGCTTGGTTGTTGCTACAATGTCTACTTCATTGCTTCAAGACCGTTGGATCACCATAACTCTTCATCCAAAGGCCCTCGTGCTTCTTCACGTATCACCACTTCATCAAGTTGAAGTCAAGAATGTTCCTTGGTTTTGAGACTAGACTCGAAGCTTTCTTCTTCTTGATCTTACGGCCACTCTGACTCCCGACAACTTCTCCCCCCTTCAAAACATTCTTGTCTCAAGAATGGAAACAAGGAAAGATCCTCGATATGAAATCCACATCTTCCCATGTAGCAGCTTCCGCCGGTAAATTAGTCCATTGAATCAACCACTATATCACTGGCTCGTTGTTTCTAGGCACCATCCTTCTCTCTAGAATTGTTGATGGGTAAACCTTAATATTTCCTTCACTGTCGACCAATGGAAGCTCTGGACTAGGAATTACTCTGGGCTCTATGTGTTTCTTGAGCTGGCTAACATGAAACACTGGATGCAAGTGACAACCTTCTGGCAAAAGTAGTCTATAAGTAACTTTGCCAATCTTCTCTAACACCCGGAAAGGACCATAAAATCTGGGATGTAGCTTCAAAGACCTATGGACACTGAGTGAAATATGTCAATAAGGTTGGATCTTTAAGTAGACCATATCTCCAACAGAGAACTTTCTCTCTTTTCTCTTCTGATTAGCATATTTGCTCATCCTCTCTTGTGCCCTCATCAAGTTTTCCTTAATAACCTGGTTGGCTAGTTGTCTTCTCTGCATTAGTCCCTTCACTTCTTCACTTGCATCATCAGGTAATATTACATCAGCGAACATAGGGGGAGGAAAACCATAAAGGGCTTGGAATGGTGTAATTTCTAGACTGGTATGGTAACTTGTGTTATACCACCACTCTGCTAGAGTCAACCAATTTTTCCATTTCCTTGCGCTAGCAAAGGTAATGCATCTTAGATAACATTCAAGACATTGATTTACCCTTTCGGTTTGTCCATCACTTTGGGGGGTGGTATGCAGTGCTAAACCTCAATTTGACATTCAAAGACTTGAACAATTCTTGCCAAAGGTGGCTGGTGAATATCCTGTCCCTATCTAATACAATCATTGATGGCAGTCCATGCAACTTATATACATTATCTAGGAACTTGTGGGCTACTTGATGGACTGTAAAAGGATGACTCATTGGTATGAAATGATAATATTTAGTAAATCTATCTACAACTACTAAAATTACCTCCTTTCCTTCTGATCTTGGCAAACCTTCAATGAAATCCATGGATATATTGGTCCATGCTCTGTCAGGGACAGGGAGAGGTTGTAATAACCCTGGGTAAGGTGTATATTCAGATTTATTCTTTTGACAAGTAGGACATTCCTTGACAAACTAAATTACATCTTACTTCATCCCCTTCCAGTGAAATATGAGTTTTGTCCTCTGAAGTGTTGCCCTCTCCCCAGAATGACCTCCTAAGGATGAATCATGGCATGACATAATGAGTTGCTTCCTTAACTTAGGATTTGTTCCTACTACCACCTTGTTCTTGTACCTCAAAATACCACCCTTTAAGGTATAGTTGTGCTCAGCATTTGGGTCTATACTTAACTTAGTGATCAATTCTTTACAAAATTCATCCTGGTCACAACTAATCATAACTTCAGTGATCCACACTGGTATAACTGCAAAGATAACACCCAATTGCTCCAATTTACCACATCTTGACAAGGCATCAGCAGCTATGTAATTGTATCCCTTTTTGTACTCTACTATGTAATTGTATCCCATCAGTTTGACTAACAATTTGTGCTGAATTCCTTCATTCAATTTCTGCTCTTCAATATATCGCGAGCTTTGCTGATATGTCCTTATTATCAATTGAGACCCAGCAAAATAATGCTTCCACTTCTTGAGTGCTTCAATGATGGCTAATGCTTCCTTCTCATAGGTAGATAATGCAGTAGCTCTAGGCCCTAAGGCTTTGCTCATAAATGCAATGGGTTTTTGGTTCTGCATCAATATTGCCCAATACCATATCCACTAGCATCAGCCTCTAAGATAAAAGGTTGGCTATGATTAGGCAAAGCCAATACTGGAGCCTTGTTCATGACCTCTTTTAATTTATGGAATGCTGCCCTCTGCCCTTCCTTCTATATAAACCCCTTCTTCTTGAGAGCTTCAAATAAAGGCTTGCAAATCATACCATAGTTTTGTATAAACCTCCTATAGTAGCCGGTCAAACCCAGGAAGCTTCTCAGCTAAGTGATGTTCATTGGTGTTGGCCAATTGGACACTGCCTTAACCTTTTCTAGATCAGTGGCCGCACCTTCCCCACTAATGATGTGCCCCACGTATTCAATTTGTTTATGCCCAAAAGCACACTTGCTGATCTTGGCAATTAGATTATGTTTCAATAGAGCTTCCAGCACTTGAGTCAAATGTGGTCCATGTTCTTGCAGTGATTTACTATATATTAAAATATCATCGAAAAATACCAATACAAACTTTCTCAAAAAGGGTGCTAATACTTCATTCATCAAGACTTGAAAGGTGGCAGGAGCATTAGTTAGCCCAAATGGCATTACCATAAACTCATAATGCCCTAAATGAGTGCTAAAAGCAGTTTTCTTCACATCTGCTCTCTTCATTCTCACTTGATGATACCCGGATTTCAAATCAATCTTTGAAAAGATACAAGCCCCATGCAATTCATCCAACAAGTCTTCAATCACTATAATAGGATATTTATTTTTGATTGTATTAGCATTAAGCTGCCTATAATCAACACACATCCTCCATGTTCCATCCTTCTTCTTGACTAGTATGGCAGGTGATGAGTAGGGACACCCGGCCTAATTGTTTCTGAATTTAGCAGCTGTTCAATGATGCTTTCCATAGCATTCTTTTGATGACAGGGTATTCTGTAAGGTCTTTGGTTTACCAACTTGTCCTCATCTCTCAGGGGTATGGAGTGGTCACAATTTATGTTAGGAGGCAAGCCAATGGATTCCTCAAAAACCTTCTTGAACTTCTTTAATATGGCGGCAATGTTATCTGGAATAGCAGCAGTTTTGTGATTTTCGGTCTTGGACTCACAAACATAGATCACTGCTCCTACTACTCCTTTTTCCATCAATTTCTGTAGCTTTTCTTTGGCACAATGCAATGTTTGGCTGATAGGGTTTCATCTCTGAAAGTTACCTTGTCCTTGCCCTGGTATGATATGCATAATTCTCTTGTCTTAAGATTAAGTCTAATAGGACTGTGTAAATAAATCCAATCAGCCCCCAATACGAAATCATAACCATTTAAGTCCAAGATTCTAAATGTATTTGAAAATTCCTTTCCTTGAATACTGTAATTGCACTCTTTGCACCGAGCTTTGCTCCATAAGGTGTCTCCATTAGCCACTACTACCTTAACAGCAGGGTTGTTATCAATCCTACACCCAGCTCGAATGGCCATGTCAGTGTCAATGAATGTGACACTACTACCACCGTCAATTAGAGCAGTTCCTTTAATTTTGCCCAATTTAATTATCAAAGTAAAAGTTTGATTTTCAGAGCTAGTGCCATGCATAGCATGTACAGATAATTGAAAAGGAGACTACTCTTCCTCAATTACTTCTTCTGCTGTCGGTTCATTGTCTGGGGGTTTCTCTTCCAGGTTATCACCTTCTTCCTCCTCTAAGTCCTCTTCCTCTTCTTTAGTTAACATAGATCTCACTTGTTGACTCATCTTATACTCCTGTTTATGGCCAGGATACCACCTTTCATTACACCTAAAACACTTACCATCATTCTTAATATTACCCGAAACAATTTGACCCTTTCCAGCATTTGCCTTCTATTCATTTCCCCTATTTCTTTGAACATTCACATTTCTGTTACTAAACCAAGGCTGATTGCCCTTGTAATTCTCTCTGTATACCGGTTGTGCCTTCTTGAATGGGTTAGAATGTTCCAATCTTTTAGCTAGCTACCCAATAAGCATCAATCAGTGTCGTTGGATTTTGCAATTGAGAATGACTTTGAGTATAATCTTTCAACCCTGCTATAAAGCTTCGGATGTAGTACTCTTCTGTTATTTGAGGATTATCTCTTCTTACCAATGCCATTGCTTCTTCGAATTTGTCAATGTAAGCACTCACTGATGACTGTTGCTTAACTGAATGAAACGAAGCTACCACATCATAAACAGATTGGTCAGAGAACCTCTTCCCAATTACTATGCAGAATTGAGGCCAGGATAACTTTTCCATAGGAATGCCTGAATCAGACCACCATGTTTCAGCTCTTTCTACCAGATATAGCACTGCTATCTCCACTCTCTGATTCCAGGGCACATTAGGTATTTCAAAATATTTGTTAGCTCTCTTGATCCACGAATCAACGTGATCCCCATTGAACTCAGGAAAGTTGAGCTTGGGACCCCTAGCAAACGACCTGTGATTGTAATTATCTGGTGTGCCTCGGCTTCCCATGAATCCCACAGGTTCATCCATATCTGGCTGAGCAAAATCATGAAAGGTAGGAGAACTAGTGACTCTGGTTGCCCAATATGGATCTCTTGTAGCTGTTTGTACAAGGCAATGTATGTTCCCAAACGGTAGATTAAATCCTTGATTGTTCATAGCTACTGGATGCAGCAATAATGGTCGAGTTTGAGTACTCATTAACACAGGAATAGATCCAAAGTTTATCATCCCTTCTGAATGTCTACTAGTGATCATTGTATCATTAATTCTAATAGCACCAGTAGAAGCGACATTATGAACTGTGCTCATCGAAATCTCCCCAGTGTGCAAAGCTAACCCAGAAGATCTAGCGATGCTAGCATGGGATGAAGCGGCTAAAGGGGTTGAAAAGTTTTGTTCATAGTCACCTCTGAATATTGAGCCTCTGTCAGATGGTCCTCCATTACCATGGTCCTCCATTACCATGATCCCTCTGCGTAGCTTGAACCACCAAAGCATTAACAACTAATGTAAGTTGTTCTATCTGCTTGTTGTACTATTCCATATGCTGATTTTGCTCCACTTGCCCTTTTCGGATCATGTCCACACTATTCTTAACTTCTTCCAACTCTCCTTTGGTAGCATATGGCTGGCTTCCCCCTTCTCCTGCATCATCTTTACCAGGCTTACCCATGATCAACTTCTAGACCAGACTAGGGATTTTACTTAGGGAACAGCAAGTTCACCCCAACCCAGTACAGATCTACAAGCTTCACCCACAACACCCTCGGATCTTTCTCTGGAACTACCTTAACTTCGGAATTTTATAGGAAGAACTAACTTCCCAACCCTTGTTAAGACTACTCTCGATTAGATCTGAGACCAAGAGCAGCAGCTCTGATACCAATTTTGTCAGGACCTGCAATCAAAAGACTCCCGATAGCATTCAGAAACCAAAATCAGAGATGAGATGATAGAAACTAAGATGCGAAGAGGAGAACATGAGATGACACTACTACAAAAAGGCTAATACTGGATGCCTCATCACAGACGGTTGACCAAAACCGTCTGTATTATATGCAATCACAGACGGTTTTGGTTTAGAGACCGCGTATTGTTATCGCTAAGCGCTTAAAACCGCTCGTGAAAAGGTAATATCACAGATGGTTCATAGCTAAAACCATCTGTGACTTATCACAGGTGGTTATTGTTAATAACCATCTGTGATAATTCTACATATCATAGACGATTTTCAACAAAGAACCGTCTGTGAAACATCACAGATGGTTTTTTGTTATAACCGTCTGTGATAATATCGCTACAGCTCCCAGTTGAAACCCGATGAGTTTCTTTGTCGTCGATGCATCTCAATTCGTCGCATCAATGCCGCTTCGGCTCCCTGATGCATCTCTTCGTCTCACGCTCCAAATTTATTCCTTGTTTTATAAAAAGGATCATCCGCTATCGAAGATGATCATCCCCACTTATACAAAAAAAAAAAAACAGAAATGGCTGCCTCTTCTCACTACTACAAAAATGCTAATATTGGACGCCCGATCACAAACGGTTCATCGAAACCGTCTGTGTTAAAAACAATCTCAGACGGTTTTTGTTTACCGACTGTCTGTGTTATCTTCCACGCTAAAAACCGTCTATGAAGAGGTCATATCACAGACGGTTCATGTTTAAAACCGTCTGTGAAGTATCACGAGCGGTCTTGACAAAAATAAATCGCCTCGTGATATTACTACATATCACAGACGGGATTTTGTCATTGATGGCCTACCTGGCCGCCTTGTCTGAGCACCTCTCTCACAGACGTTGAACTGTCGGCGCGAAGAACACTGTTTCAACAGTGTCTTCACTCCTCTGTCTGAGAATTTGCCAGAGTAGATGACGGCCACCTTCTGCCGTCTTGACATCCTCCTCCGCCGTGTCTTCTGGGTGATCTCCCACTTTCGACGATTTTACCATGTCATCGACGTGGTCCTCCAAAACGATGTTGCACGTCTCCAGGAGGCTTGCCGTCACTTGGACTACGTAATCGAGGCGGCAAGAGACCGAGTCGACCAGGCCGAGACCCCTCAAGCAAGGGAAGAGAGCCTATGGGCCTATTTCTTCTTGGTTCAACAGTCCGAGGGTCTTCGGGAGACACTCGAACGAGCGCGTCAGCGGGTGGACGCATTTTAGGCTTCGTTCGATCACGAACCGTCCGAACCCGATGCCGCCGCCTATGAAGTATTGAAGACAGAGATAGCAGCCTACCTCCGCCACTAGAAAAACTTTGTTTATTTATAGGTTTCTACCTTTTTTTTATTCTTTTTGTAAGCGACTGGCCACGCTGTTTGGCCATATGAAAATTCCAAAATTAAAAAATTAAAATGTTTGGAGGTGAAGTTACTATATTAATTATATGTTGAATTAGTACTATATATATATATCGAACTTTTTTTATTAATTAACCTTTTTTAAAATTTTATTTTAAAGTTAACCCCCGACGCACTTTATTTTAAAATTTAACCCCTTTGGTCACGTCACCACCCATGGCATGACAAAATAACGTTGTCACGCCATAGGATAAGTTCGCAAAATAGCACTTTTGGTCACGCCACTGGTCGTGGTGTAACCAAACAACACTGTCACGCTACCACCCATGGCGTGACAAGAGTTTACCCTAAGCGTGTGACGTTGTTATATCAAGCCATGGGTGGTGGCGTGACCAAAGGGTCGATTTGGAAATAAAGTGCGTCGGAGATTAACTTTAAAATAAAATTTTAAAAAGGTTATTTAATAAATAAAAATTCATATATATCAGAGACGCGATTTTGTGGAAAAAAATCTAGTTTGGAGGTGAAGTTACAATTAATATTAATTATATCGAGAGACGGTTTAGTGGAACAAATTAATTAATTATATATATCCGATCTATATATATATATATATATATATATATATATATATATATATATATATAGTTAAAGCAAATTTTCAAATTTTCAGATATTTAAATGACAAAATTGACATATAAACATGTAATTTCTTCATGTCATGTAGGTGTATATACAAAATAAATATACTTGAGAAAAAACCATTTCACAGACGGTTTCACAATGGAACCGTCGGTGATATGTCCCATATCACGGACGGTTCCATTGTGGAACCGTCTGTGATAAGTATCACTGACGATTCCATAATAGAACCGTCTGTGATAAGTCTCTTTATTAGTAGGAGCTCAGCCGCTAGGGTTTGCGCTCTAACTCGTCACTCCCCAGCGCCGCCCTTACTCTCGTCCATTCCCCTCCCCACCCGAGTGACCCCGTCACCAACGCCGCCATGCATTCTTCCCGTCGCTAATCTGCCAGACACCACGGTTCCATTGCACAAGACACTCGTATGATAAGAGTGTCTTTTGCGATGTCATCGTTAATGCCACAACCACTGACGACGCCGACGCCTTCCCTCTTCCTCCTCCCCACGTCGCAACCCGGCTACCTCTCCTTTGGCGATGTCGAGGTAAGACAGATCTATCACCTATTGGATTGTCTTTGTTGGTATTCATGTGAACCGAGCTCCTCCTCCCTCGCCGCTTGACTCTCGCACCTCCGGATCAAGCTCCCTCCTCCTCAAGGCCACGGATCAAACTCCAGTCACCCCTCATTGCGGCCCGGCCCAGCTCCTCCTTCCTACACCGTAGCTCCAGCTCCTTCTCCCTCTCGCCGCCAGCTCGTTGCGCTACCTCGGACCTCCCTCGCGTGTGACGACCCAACTCTAGGGCACCCGAGAGGTCCTCTAAGACCTCTGGAAAGTCCATCAGGACCTCCCAGGAGGTCCACAAAGGACCTCTTGGACCGTCCACCAAGACCTCCCAGGAGGTCCAGCAGAACCTCCTGGAGGTCCAGGAGAACATGACCCGAGAGGGTCGTGGAGCCAGGGAGCACCCACGGACCTGTCACGGCCACAGTCAGAGAGAAACGAGGAGGTCTGAGGGCACCCCAAGACCACCCGCGACCCTCCAGAGGAGGTCGTGGAGGTCCGAGACCACCTCAGAACCTCACATGTTCATCCCGTTGTGAGGACATAAAGGTCCGAGCTTGCTCCAGGTTCCTGTGAATCCGAGCAGATCCCAAGGATCATGGCTAGCTCTTCACAGTAATAACACAATGGTGATGACATCCAAAACGCATCTTTATTAAAGCAAAATATCTACAGAGGTTGTTTACAAAGTGGCCTTGGGCCAAGCACATATACACAAAAGAGCAAAAAGAACAAAAGGTCACAGGGTCCATCAGCACACCACAGGCAGCTGACTGGAAGGCGCAACCTATTCGCTTTGATCTTCTTCACTGCCAAGGTCTTCTCCTGGCAAAGATTGTAATGAGCAAGAGTGAGCACAACAACCGTGCTCGCAAGTTACACCCGTGGGTTAGCAAAGTGACATGCATATATGGACAATCAAAGGATGTCATAATATGGTTAATTTGCACAAAGCCAATTTTCTTTCAAATACCATTACTAAGTTCCAAAGCAGGTCTTTAATAACTAAAATTCATTTTAACAAAGCAATTTTTCAGTTGGATAACATTCATCAACAAGTTGGTGAAGGATACCCTCCTGACACCAGGCTCCCTACCCAAAATCCATGGGATAGAATTCCCAAAACAGATTTGAAAACATTTCTGGAAAACCCAAAATCAACATCTAACTCTGAGTGGCCTTTGCCAGCACGTCCATGACCGTGGACACGGCTATTCGAATAGATTTAACTCTGCAGAGGTTGTACACTTTACCCACATGACATGATTTCTCTAGTTTATCCAAAGATCCGTCAATGCCACCTCTCACTACCAAAGGTAAGAGGTCTAGAGCTCATGACAAGGCCTTTACAATGCATTGCCCCACCACGCCTTTCCTTGCTAAGGTTTCACTTTCCTATGGATCGCAATCCGTGAAAGCCCCTCTTGCACCGATGGGAACGATGGGTCATAAAAGACCATCAACCCTACAAGACCTCCCACACCTCCAATGGAGCAAAGATATGGTGAAGTTTTGCAAATTACTCAGCCAGGTCCCACGCCCCATTCTGGAGACATGTGGTTGCACGATTGTGGCATAGCCCATTATAGGCATGGCATTGGTCGCTCAAAGACCGGTCCTCACATGACTAGGGCGACTCTCACAAACCCTTGGACCTCCACCTTAGCCAGGATAGAGTCCGTGCACAAACATTGCACCAGCCAAGCCAACCAATTCGCCCCAGTCTAAATCCAATTTCACTTTCTTTGCTTCCCCAGCAACACTTTCACATTCCCATGACACCCCAATGTCATGGTCAAAACATTTTAAGCAATATTTAGTCATGTTGGTAAAGATTTCCCCAAATCAATATTTTTGGTCTAAGCCTGACTAAGCACAAGTTTTTCAAATGGTTCTGGCTCACACTATTGCATGACCCAAGTTTAATCTAAAGGTGACAATGAGTTTAGTCCAAAGTCAACAGTGGCCATACAAGGAAGTAGGCATAACTATGAATTTAAAACAGGTATTGAAATAACTTGGTAGAGATAGGCATGCATTAAACTTTGAAACTGAACATAAATAGATTGAATTATTGGGTGCAATATGATCAAGAGTGCAACTTGCCTTGCTCACTATCCTGAGAATCTTCCTCTTCAGAACTCTCAGACTCCCTGGAGTTTTCGCAATCTACACGGGTAAGAGAGCAAGTTCAAGGAAAACTCAAGTAAAGAATCAACTGAGAACAACAAGAAAATCGAGGGGACCCCAGAGGGAGTCCAAAACTTAATCAACAGGAAAGGTCTATATTTTTAGAATGGTTCTTTTGGAAGAGGTCCAAGCTTACCAGAGGAGGTGGTCTTTGGCAAAAGACCCCAAAGGAGTGATTTCAAAGAATAAAATAGAGGGTCTAGAGCAATGGTTCTTGCGTAGAGACCAGGGAGGAGGTCCTCACGCAAAAGCCCTAGAAACCCAAAAAGGAGTCCACCAGAGGAGGTCCTGAAATGGACACGACCAGCTTAGTGCAGTGGCAAAAACCAGAGCGGAGGAGATCGCCAAGGGACTTACCAGGAACAAAAAGGAACCAATAGATGGAGGAGAGGTCGTGAACAACAAGGTCTTCCCTGGAAAGCCACTGAACGAGAGCCAAGATAACAGAGTGTGGAGAAAGGTGATGTGATAGAATTTCTTGGTCTAATTGTAGTCAAGGTGGTGAAGAAAACTAGAAATATACGTGTCAAGGATAAGTATAGAAATGGGTCAAAGGTAGGTGAGTGGCAGAGCAGGTGTCACTACTACCCTGGGTAAAAGGTATGAGAAAGGACAATGTATGTTGCTATGGGAAGGAACAAAGAAAAATGTCAGGGTACGGTTAAGTGACCAAATTCAAAGTAAACACCACGTATATGGATACATTTAATGTGACAAGACATGCATTAAATGCCCAAGATATTAACGTGGCGGAGGAAATGAGAATGACTAAGTCTGGCAAGTGGGGCCAGTCAATTTAGAAATAGTCGGGTCAAAAGGGGAGGTCTTGCCCCGCAGAGGAGGTCCTCGAGGAGGTCCGAAGGCTAAGAGGTCCCGATATACACAAAGGAGGTCCGAACATGGGGAGGTCCAATACACATGGAGGAGGTCCACGTGACTAAGGTTCGGGCAACCAGGACTTCATCAAAAGAGGTCCCGCGGCTCAAGGAGGTCTGAAGGTTAAGGAGGTCCAGGCATACAGAGGAGGTCTGGACACGCAGAGGTCCTGACGGTCAGGATCTCATCAAGGGAGGTCTGGCAAGGAGGTCCAGAGCCAATGTAAAAGGCCACGGAGAGGTCTTGGACAAGAGGTCCAAAGAATTACAACAAGGTCCTGCGGTTGAGATTAAAGGCAAGTTGAGGTCCGGGCGGTTGGATCTCCAAGAGGGAGGTCCAATGGCCAAGATCAAATGTGCAGGGGAGGTCTGGGCCTTGAGGTCGGAAGTGAGGAGAGGTCCAACCGTTAGAATCAAAACAAAGGGGAGTCCACAGAGGGACATAACGCACGGGGAGGTCTAGACCTTTGGATTGGAGATGGGAAGAGGTCTGAACCGCCAGATCCAAATGAATGGGAGGTCCATGCTGAGGGTTCCAAGAAAGTGAGGTCCTAGGGAAGAAATCCCGACGTGTGGTCCAACAGAGTTCGCAAGGATCAAAGCAACCCTAGGGAGGTCCTTTCACCAAGAAGAAATGCCAAGGGGTTCAAATGAACTCGGGAGAATCAAAGGCACACAAGATAAGGGGTCCACTGGA
Source organism: Phyllostachys edulis (assembly GCA_036346405.1). Lineage (NCBI taxonomy): Eukaryota > Viridiplantae > Streptophyta > Magnoliopsida > Poales > Poaceae > Phyllostachys > Phyllostachys edulis. Next base: position 76,729,100 of record CM070561.1, read on the forward strand.
ATGCATGGAGGTCCAAATGAAAAGAGGTCTGGGCATTGGGAAGTGCCCAGGCAACAAGGGGGTTTAGACTTAAGAGAGGTCTGAACAGAAAAGATGTCTTATTCCACAGAGATTCGAACCAACAAAGAGGTCTGAGTGACCAAACTCAAAGGAAAGGCCCGGATGTAAGGATACGTCCAGGTGAGAAAAGGTCCAAGCCTCAAGGGAGGTCTAACCTCATGTACCACTGGGGAGGTCTAGGCCACAGAGAAGGTCTAAACCTACATAGCCCGAAAAAGATAAACTGAAGGGAGGATCTACCAAGCATACCAGTAAAGAGATATCAACAACTCAACCTTTCCACAGAACCAATCTTTGAATTCTCCTTAAAGTAAATAGTTTTAATTTATTTTACACATTTAAAAAGGATTTAGAAAATCAGAATATTACATCGCGCCTCCAACCTCTCCGGCTCTCCCACTAACATATAAGTCCCCTTCTTGTCTTCTTGATGTTGTCTGGTTGTTGGTTAATGCTGATGGTGATGGCCATTGGCCAGAGCCCAGATGCTCAATGTGTAATACATACATACATGAAGAGAAGTGCATCATTGCAGAGAAGTGTAAATGTGTAATACATACATGTAGAGAGAAGTATAGAGAAATCGTAAATATAAATGAATGCAATGATCATGTAGATGCTTGTTGGCTAGTGGCACCTTGCTAGCTGTTGAACTGCTCAATGATGTTAATAGTCTTATGCTGAAATTGAATTGATAATTAGTTCATATTAATAGTCCCCTTGCTCTGTGAAATGTAAACTGAGGGCTATTGGTGTATGTGCATTCTATATATATGCATCTTGCTTAGTTCATGTTGTGGGTTCAGATTGACAAAAATGAATGGGGATGGTGGGTTTGGTTAATGCTCTCTGATGGATACTGAGGGTTATTGATGTCGGTTTTAGCTTTGTGCTTGGTTGGCTTACATTGGATGTGGTTCGGATGGGGCTTGGCTGCAACTAACTTTTCAGATTTGTAAAGGTTTAGACTTGGTGTGTATTGTATTAAAAAACAAGACCAAATTAGTCAAAACTACTACAACACCTCTTCACCTGTCTCTCACCATTCATTTCACCTTTGTCTGTGTAACTGTGTTCATGCCGGTTAAGTTCTCCTACCTTGCGTCCCAGGTACGTCCTACCATTCCATTCATAATCTCTTCTCTATAAAGTCTCCAAGTAGTATTGCTTGTGCCATTAAAACCGCATATATATATATATATATATATATATATATATATATATATATATATAGGTCATTTAGGGGGTCGCATGACATGAGAAAAGATGAGACAGTAGCCACGGGCAACCTCATTGAGCCCCTGTAAGTTTAAAAAGTATGGATGCAAGGAGATCGTTAGGACATCCAATTACCTGGATGTTGTCGATAGGTAATTGGACGTCGTTATGTTCAGAAAGTGACGTGGACGCGCAAGTATTCTGACTAGGAAGTGGCATCATCTATCAGCAACCAACAATTCTTGAGCATGTAATTATCTTTGAACCCAACAAGAACACCAATCAACAAGTTGAGAATTCTTTTGAAATGTGAGAATGGTTGCTTGGTGTTCTTGTTGGGTTTAAAGACGATTACATGCTCAAGAATGGTTAGTTGCTGATACATGATGCCACTTTCTAGTCGGAATACCTGCGCGACCATATCACTTTCTAAACATAGCGACGTCCAATTACCTATCAACAACATCCAGGTAATTGGATGTCCTGACGATCTCCTTGCATCCATACTTTTTAAATTTGCAGGGGCTTAATGAGGTTGCCTGTGGCTACTATCTCATCCTTCTCATGCTGCGTGGACAATCCCCCCAAAGTGATTGAGAGAGTATGAACAATATATAATATATATATATATATATATATATATGATGCCGGTTTTAATGGCACAAGCAGCCACTGCTTGGGGCTTTATAGACAAAAGTCATCACAGACGATTCCAGCCACAAACCGTCTATGATACATACTTATCACAGACGGTTTAAGACACAAACCATCTGTGATAGGTTCCTACTACAGATGGTTCTCAGTTAATAACCGTCTGTGAAAGTATGCATCACAGACGGTTTGAAAACCGTCTGTGATGACCTCATGTCATCACTAACCCATAAACTCAGACGGCTCACGAAACCGTCTGTGATGACGTTTTTGAACCGTCTGTGAATACCTTTTCTGTAGTAGTGTGAGGCGGCTAGGGTTTTCCTTATCAATAATATTCGATATCCTCTTATAAGCCACAACTAGCCTTTATATAGCAATCAAACTGCATTAGCGTAAATGTTCTTAACTACAACTTCTAAACGATAAACAGTGCATTAACAGTTGGTTGCTGCTACAATGTCTACTTCATTGCTTTAAGACCGTTGGATCACCATAACTCTTCATTCAAAGGCCCTCGTACTCCTTCACAGAATGCCACTTCATCAAGTTGGAGTCGGCAATGTTCCTTCAGTTTTGTAGACTAGACTCTGAAGCTTTATTCTTCTTGATCTTCTGACTCTGACCCGACACTCCTCGTCCGCCTCTGGAGGAGCAAGTCAGAGGCGGGGGGCGGCAGAGTGGACAGGCGGCGGCACTAGGTGGACTAGGAGAGCCAGAGAGGAAGTGGATCGGGAGGAGCCAAGGACGGAGGAAGCCACAAAGCACAAGGGGATCGGGATCGGGAGACTTGGAGAGACTCGGTCAAGGCTTAGGTCAGGCCGTAAGCCCGTAAGGATGTAGGTCACGTAGGATTGGGCCGCTCGAGCCAAATGGCTCGACGAGCGGCTCAAGCTCGGCTCGTTTTTGGGCTGAGCTGAGAATAGGGCTCGGCTCGGCTCGAAAAAACCGAGCTCGAGCTCATAACGAGCCGAGACGGCTTGCGAGCTCCGAGCGTTTTTCCAGCCCTAGCTACGAGAGTAAAATTAAAGGTAAAGGCAGCTCGTAAGCTATACCTCCTACACAAGCATGTATACGCGTCCTAAGCTAATCTCTAGATTAAGTGTAACACCCCAGCCCAACGCTGAGCCTAGAATGCCACTAAACTACCATAACTGTTAATTTTAACATCAATTAACAATAATTTTTAGCAAGTAATTCAATATTTAAACCTGTCCACGAGGCATAATAACATATGAATAATGACATGAATAATAGTCCAAGAATTAAGCAAACCAATCATATATAGACTATTGAATAAATAAACAAGCTCCAACCGATCATCTAGAATTATTCAATGTCTATCGTGTCTTAATAGAATAAACCATCACACTAAGGTAAAGTTTTCTCATGACAAGTGTTAAATAATTAAGTGTATGCTGTGTTTCAAGTGCTATCCCTTCCCAAGAAGCGTCGTCAATGATCACCTAAAAACAACAGTAAAGCAAGGGTGAGTACACGACTCACAATTACAGTAATAAACAGTGAACAATGCTTAAAAAGTAATACACAATGTCATCATTAACATCAATTGTTCACTTTTCTTTATTCTCATGCTCAACCATTCAATTCTCTTTCTTTATTCTTATACACAATCATCAAATACTTTTCATTCAATGCATCTCTACACTACATGTCCACATGTACTTCTTTCACGTATACCGATATAGCGTGAGTGAACACCCGTGACAATGTTCACTCTTAAGACCGTCCTCCTCAAGAATCAGAGACTTCTTCTACTCCCGTGGAGTTGTGATCACCATGATCACCTTCTTATATGCAATGATGTTTATGAATACACAATTATTCATTGATTCATCACTATTAATATTATCCAACATTCTCATATCCATCAATAAGAATAAAATTATGACCATTCACATTGTTTGTAATTAAATAAAGTACAAGCACAAATAATATAATGGTAAAGAATACAGTGATCAACCAATGAACACTGTCTACCATGTATTTGCCTCTTTATCCTTGTGACATTGGATAGCGAAACGACAACATTGCACAAGAGACCGCACTCCCTGGACAAACAATTCAAAACACATCTAAAAAATCATACATTATAGCATCGACACTTTACTGTAATCTTCATCGCACGTTTACACCAAACCGACCATTTTAATCTGAAACTACCAAACACACTACCCGCTATCTCAGTAGTAAAACGGTCCTATCATACTCATCTGAACTCCAAATGCGGCCATCCAAGACTTTCTGGAATCCTCACGAAACAACCTACATTTTTCTAGTTATGACGAAACTCTTATTCTACCATTTCCTATCCCTTTTCTTTACCAGAAGACCGTTCCAAATTCTGTCAGAACAACCCGTTTCACAATTTTATAACTTTAATTAAAAACCTGAAAATATATGAATAATATAAGTTCTAGAAACCACACAATGTTTTATACACTATTTAAGTTGACACCAATATTTAATTTTACTAATTTCTACACGAAATCGACCCAACTTCACAAAGTCCACCATCTACGTCAAGAATCTGGATAGCAACTTTCCAGAGGCTTTATCTTTTTGCTCGCTACTCCGATTTTAACGATCCAAACATTCCTGGAAAACTAGCACGATAAACTAATTTTTCTCTAATTATACTAAACTCTAATTTCGAGTCTAAATATCTCTAATCAACCCCGCAATGTTCTACGTCGCAATTTGATGAACTAGGGCAGAACAGCAACTACTCTTCCTATTGACCAAACATCCCACAACTCGAACAATGACTAAACTAGGGAAATCTAAAGGGTTTCAGATCATTACTCTCAGAGATAACGAAGCCAAAACATGAATTTTCCGCGAGATCCTCCTCTCTTTCTTTCTCCTTTCCTTCTCCCTCTCCTCTCCTTCTCCTTGCTATCCCTTTTCTTCCTGCTGGCCTTCCTCTGCCCTCGGCGAGAGCTAGCGACCACTGCGTGGCACTGTGATAGTAGGGGCAACAATAAGAAGAAGAAGCGGCGGTGGCCGTGAGCAGTGTGACGGCTCCAAGGAGTGGCGGTACCAGAAAGAGGAGGGTGAGGCGCAAGGGGGCAAGGGCTAGGGTTGTTGCTGCCCCCGGACCCTCTTAAGGCGCCAGCCCACCTTGGGCCTTGGTGCCGTGTGTCTGATTTAATCTTGTTTAGAAAGTATTTTTCCGTCTCTGTTTTTACTTCCGTGTCCAAGTAGCAAGTGCATAGAAACTGAGTTGTGTCCGAGTTGGATCAGGCTGTCCATGTAGTAGCCTATAAAGGCAAACGTGTGAGCAAGCCAATGTAAGCGAGTCGAGTTGAAGAAATAAAAAAACGAAAAAAGAGGAGCACCGGTTTCGGAGCTCCCGAGAGAAATTGATCTGTGTATCGTGTCTTCTGCTTTGGTGTTCGTTGTCTCAGAGGCTTGTCTCTCCAACAGAAAAGAAGAGGCAAGAGAGAGAGAAGGCATTATATTTCCAAAGAGCTGAAGCATCACGTGAAGCAAGAAAGCAGGAGGGCTGTGCTGCATGTACTCGCATCATGTGAGGGCAAAGGGCTGTTGATCCATTACTATCCTCACGGGACCCACGAAGAGAAGGGACGTGCATCGACGAAGCAACAGAGAGCTGAGAAATCTCACAGAGAAAAGAACCGAGTGTTGATTTTTCTCTGGAATGAGCGCACAGACAAAGGAAGAAATTCCAACAATTGGTATCAGAGCTTAGGCTTCGTTGGCTATGGCAGAAGATCAATTATCAAAGAAGGGACTACAGCTAAAAGAAGAAGCGACTGCAATAGAGTCATCATCAAAAGAAAAAATCATATCAAAAGGATTTTCTATACCAATTCAGTATCCGTTACTTAATGATACTAATTATGGATTATGGGCTATAAAGGTGAAGATTATTCTATGTGCTCTTGGTGTATGGGCGGCAATAGAAGGAGAGACTCTGGTCGAAGAAGAAAAGGATCAGGGTGCTTTGGCTTTGATATCTCAAGCTGTGCCAGATGATGTAATGATGGCAATTATAGACAATGAATCAGCAAAGGAAGCATGGGAGGCTATCTGGAATATGCGAGTTGGCGAAGATCGTGTCAAGAAAGCAAGGGTACATGTGTTGAAACGGCAATTTGATCCTTTGATCACGGAGGATTCCGAAAGTATTGTTGAATTCTCCCAGAAGCTCACTAGCATGGTGGGTGAAATCCGTTCTCTTGGGACAGAACTAAAGGACACAGCCATTGTGGAGAAATTATTTAGTGCTGCTCCCGACAAATTCCTCCCGATAATCGACACAATTGAACAATGGGGAGATGTGTCATCTATGTGCCTGTCTGAGGCACTAGGGCGTCTGTGGGCATTCGAAGAAAGTTTAAAGGGGAGGCGACATCGCAAAGAAGAAGAAGGTGAACAGTTGTTGTTATCTCATTCTCAGTGAGAGGCAATGTCTACTCAAGGCAAGAAATCTTGTGATAGCCAAGGTGGCAAAGGAGGACGTGAAGACTAGGCTGGGCAAGGCGGTGGTGGCAAATCACGTGATAAGTCACATGTCAAGTGTTTTAAATGTGAAGAATTCGGTTACTACACGTCGGAGTATCGCAGCCACATAAAGTGCTTCAACTGTGACAAGTATGTGCACTATGCTTTGGATTGCCGAAACAAGAAGAGGAACCAGGAGGTAAACCTCAACCGAGTCTGTGAAAACGACGACGATCCTACCCTGCTTCTCTCCTTATGTGTCAACGAGACGCCAGTCACGGTGATGTTGAACGAGGAGAACGTAGTTCCTAAACTACGCACGGAGGGAGAAAATCACGATCATACTGATGAGTGGTACTTGGACAATGGAGCAAGCAATCACATGATGGGAGATCGCTCCATGTTCCATGAGCTCGACGAGAAGATTTCGGGGAAAATCAAGTTTGGCGACGGCTCCACGGTACAGATAAAAGGCAAAGGTACAATATTATTGTGATGCAAGAACGGTGATCAGAATATGCTGCCTGATATTTACTTTATACTAAGTTTGTGCAACAACATACTCAGCCTCGGGCAGTTAGCGGAACGGGGGTACAGGGTAGAGCTGCAAGATGAGTTCTTGAGTATCTATGACAAGAACAAAGATCTGTTGATGAAAGTGATAAGATCTCCGAACCGGTTGTACAAAATTTTTCTCAAAACTTGTAAACCGGTTTGTGTGAAGGACAGTCTGGAGGAGCCAGAGTGGAACTTAGATATCGGCCAAGAACATGGCGGAACCCAGGAGTGGCATGCAGTTGGCGCAGGAGGCACAAGAAGTGAGCCTTGGGAGGTCGAGACGGCGCCTGACAAAGCGCCTGAGGAGCTGCGAGGCGGTGAGTCCCACACGCATGAAGGGCAAGGTGTACACAAAATTGACGCGGGAGGAAGAGGCGGTGCAGCCTTGGCTGAGATGTACGCAGGAAAGCAGACAGACTTGGTCCAAGAGAGAGGAGCGAAAGGCTTAGGTAATGGCGAAGCCTAGGCGGTGGTGGGAGCAGGTGCTCTAGCCCAGGCGGGTGTGCAAGGAAGGACGAGTTCAGTCCAGGTGCGAGGCGCGGCAAGCGTTGGTTTGTGTATAGCTCAGGATGGAGCAAGCACAGGTGGTAGAGCGGTATCGGCCCAGGAAGGAACGGTGCACGAGAGTGCAGGTAAAAGAGGAAGACTTGGAAGTTCAAATGCGTGAGAAGATCGGGGTGATCAAGATGAAAAAAAAAACAAGATTAAGGAGGTGATTGTTGGATTTAATCTTGTTTAGAAAGTATTTTTCCGTTTCTGTTTTTATTTCTGTGTCCAAGTAGCAAACACGTAGAAACTGAGTTGTGTCCGAATTGGATCAAGCTGTCCATGTAGTAGCCTATAAAGGCGAACGTGTGAGCAAGCCAATGTAAGCGAGTCGAGTTGAAGAAATAAAAAACAAAAAAAGAGGAGCGCCGGTTTTGGAGCTCCCGAGAGAAATCGATCTGTGTATCATGTCTTCTGCTTTGGTGTTCGTTGTCTCAGAGGCTTGTCTCTCCAGCAGAAAAGAAGAGGCAAGAGAGAGAAGGCGTTACATTACCAAAGAGCTGAAGCATGACGTGAAGCAAGAAAGCAGGAGGATTGTGCTGCATGTACTCGCATCATGTGAGGGCAGAGGGCTGCTGATCCATTACTGGACGTGCATCGACGAAGCAACAGAGAGCTAGGCAATCTCACAGAGAAAAGAACCGAGTGTTGATTTTTCTCTGGAACGAGAGCACAGACAAAGGAAGAAATTCCAACACCGTGGGACGGAAGCCTATAGCCTAGGTTTTGATAAATTTTTAGAAAACCCCTCTAGTTAAATTTTGTTTCATCTCTAACGCGTAGCAGAGTATTACATTAATTAAGATCATATAGATTGTCGATCAGCATGTGTGTGCAACGAAATTAAGCAATTCAAGCCTACGTCCCTGTATGATCAATTTGTAGACAAACAGCAAACAAATTAAAACTACCAACAAATTAAACACTGTATATATGTATACATACCAAACTAATGTATACATGTGTACAACCGTACGTGTGTACATACACAATCAACGAATAAATACCAGTTGAATCCCACCCGTATAAAATCTCAAAAACATCAAAGAAGAAAGGGAAAAAAAGAAAGAAATTATAATTAACCAAATAATTTAAAACCCATACACGTATACATGTATCTCCCTCTCATGCAGACCTAATTAAAGGGTTAATCTTCGGTGTACTCTAGCACGTCGACCATGAGCTGCATCACCTTCACCTGCACCTGCAGCCGCACGATGTAGTCGGCGGCACGGAAGAGGAGCTCGTCGACGTCAAGGCGCCCGCCGTCGCCGCTCGGCACGAGCCGCCTCAGCGCCTCCATCTTCCTCCCCACTGCCACGCAGCGCCTGATCCTCGCCTTGCCGTTCCCGCCCGCCTTATTTCTCGACGTCGGCAGCGGCCTTCTAGGAGCCACGGAGGACGTCGGTGGCCTCGTCGTCCCCGGGACAACAGCACTCCGCCGTATCCTCCTGGTCGTCGACGTTGAGACGTTGCAACAGCTGCTGGTGTGAGCAACCATGGTGAATGTTGCTTGCAATTAATGGATACTTGAATTGCAACAATAAGATAGGTAGATAGATAGATATATATATAGAGAGAGAGAGAGTTGTATAGGAGAGATGATGATAGTGGCTAAGTATGCTAGAGAGAGGGGCAAAGGTTGTTTATATAGATGGATGGTTGGAGCTAGGTTGGAAGGGGGATATATGTGGGGGAATTAGGTGGCATGCATTGGCATATGGCAAAGATCAAGAATAAACATTGTTGTGATCAAGCTTGCATGAAACCTAGTTATATAATATATACGTGGATGTGCTTTATATGATACAACATGTTAGAGAGAGAGAGAGCATGCAATTAAGTGCAGGCATGGGAGGCATTGCTTGAGGGTGAGGGCATGTTCTCCATACTGAAGGCCACATGCCACCACATGTTTCCTTAAACAACCAGCATCTCTCTAGCTTATCCATCCAAGCACAGGCAGACGCCTCTCATACACCACCAACCATGCTCTCTCTCTCTCTCAGCTTCCGTTTTAATTTCCTCATCAGAACACCCTGTAATGTATCCCTCTCTACTCTACCCATGCATGCATGATTCCCAAGCTGCGTAGCTCGTTGCATCCATGTGTGACGTGTCATGGGCCCACACACACCACCCTGCCACCTCAGCAAAAGTGCAGAGGAGAAAAGTCTCCTGCATCATGCATGTGCACATAGTTAGTGCACTGCAGCGTGGCATGATGATGTATCCTAGTTAATTATAAGATATAGTTTATTATACTTTAATGTGCCTCCATGTTCCCCCATGGGGAGCTGATCATGATAGGCACCTGTGTGTTCAATTAGCCATGATTTGGGGCTTGATTCTGCCATGTTCTCTCCTTCCTCCCATGACATATATTAATTAATTCTTCCGTGTAGTGATGCGCAGGGCACCTTCTCATTCCTGAGAACTTTTTTTATTTTTTAATCTATTTTTAAAAATATTTAAAAGATAATATCTCCCTAACTTTATTTCCAATTCTAACCCCTTTAGTTATGCCATGATTCGTGACGTGACCAAACTGTGTTGTCACGTCACCGACCGTGGCGTGGCAAAACCTATCACAAACTCACAATAGTCATCCGAACCAACACGCGTCCGTTTTTGAGTTAAGTCCTGTCACGCTAAGAGCAGTGGCATGACAGCACTCATTTGTCACGTTGAGATCAGTGGTGTGACAACGTGCTTTTGCTACGTCATACGTTGTGGCGTGACTAAAGAGGTCATATATGTTAGACATGCTGATGACACGTGTCGATAGTGAAACATCTGAAAATTTCAAATGAAATTCAAAAATCAAAATTTGTTCAATTTGAATCCAAATTCGCAAATTTTGCCAAAACCCAAACCCTAACCCCAAATCCCAATCCTGTTTTCCCTCCCGGTCGCGCCTTTTCCTGGCGCTTCTCTCCTTCTCACGGAAGCCCGCCGCCCAACAGACCGCCTGTCCCATCCCGCCACCGCCTCTCTCACGCGACCGCCTAAGCGCACGTAGTCGCCTGCGTCATGGCGCTGGCGCCACCTCGGTCGCCAGGCTCCACCTCACCCGCCGCCTCGCGCGGTCGCCTTGCCGCCCCCTCTCGCTCCCACCGCCTCCTTTGCCCTATAAAGCCACCCGGCAAGCCTTCCTCCTCATCCCCACCACCGCCTCCCCACCCACCTTTCCTCCACGGCCAGAGCCGCCGCCGCCGCCGCCACCCCACCAAGAACCCCAAAAAGCCGCTAAAAACCCTAGGTAAGAAGCTTACCGTGGATCCTCCCGCCAGCCCTTGCGCCGCCTCCTCCGTCGCTTGTTGTGCCGACGCCAAGACGCGCCGCAATCAAGGCCACCTCGCCGCACCAGCGTCGCCACAGCAGCAGACTCGTGGTGAGGCGCTTTGGCCTCAAGGCCAACGCCCCCCCCCTTTTCGGCCTTTTGGCTCGACCCGATTGGGCGGTTGGACCGGCCGAATTAGGCCTTGGGCGCCTGATGAAGGGCTGGCCCAATTTTCTTTAAAAACGGCGTCTTGTTTTGAGCACAATAACCTTTTTTCTTTGTTTGCCGATTAAAAATAGGAGTTATAATTCCAACAAATACACTGCTCATTAGCCAAAATATTAAACCCTAACCACTATCCATTCAGCTAAACACATAAATTTCGATATCTTTTCACGATCAATTGTCGTGTATGAATAGTAAAATAATACTATTCATTATCAAGCAAATTTTCGCTCGAAAACCCTAAAATGACATTTTATGTCATTTCGACCGCTTCGAGCCGTGAGTCCATTCTCGGCTCCTTTCAGCTATAGCAAGCTCCAAATAAATATTCCCACCTTCCTATAGATTTCTTTAATCCTCTACAATATTTTTGTTGTAGTTGATCCGAATCTCAAACTCCGCTCAATCCAAATAAATACCGATAAATCCCACCAACCCGCCTCCACCCTTCCTTTAAGTCTCTTTTTGGTTTTATTTACTTGCATTTTGTTCCCAGCTCTTTCCTTGTTGAGCTAGTGTTTACTTGTTTTCTTTTTATTGCATTGCTTCTCGTTAGGTTCTGATCTAGACGACTGACGCCTTGAAGGCGCGGACAAGACCAACATCCACAGGACTTTGTGCAAGAAGGCAAGTCGCATTCCTTGATCATTTTGAACCCACATGTCATATATTTATATTGATACTTTCATTAATATATTTGAGCCAATTACTTTAATTATCGAAGGAATACTTTGGAATGACATGATAATTAGATAAATCCTATAACCCCACAAACAAACCTACCCAAAGACTTGTAGGCCATATTCACCTTGACAAATTCACATAAAATGTTAGCTATATAGTAGCTTTGTCTCTCAAAATTGTGATCATCAATCAAAAGCAAGATAGCGGTTAGCCAATGGTTTGGAGTGGAGAGTTGAGGTTGTGTCCATTAAGTTGGACAACCCAATATACTTGGTAAAATGAGTCATCAGTGAGATCAAGAGGTGGGCAACCGCAGGTTGGGCCATCGCCTCACTGGGTGACAAGTAAGGACAAGAACCTTGTGCCAAGTAGCGACACAGTAAAACCGCTCAACCACATGCGTGGTCATTACTCCCTAGCTTAGTACACTGCTCGTCCAATTGAATATCTACTGTATCAAAGGTGAGACAGGGGTGGACCCTTACGGACACTCGCTGGTTCTTGCAACGGTATGGGCCCGTCAGCATCGGGGTGCAGAGTCCACTATTGGCCGGTGGTCTCCCGAGGGTCAGATGGATTTGAACCTCTGGGGTAGAGGCTAAAAGGATAAGCAAAGTGAAAAGGCTTTGTTATCTGACTCAATTGTGCGCAATCATGATGCGTGGCAATGTGAGTTTGTGATATCATGTGGGTAAAGTTGGGCAACTCTGCAGAGTGTATAAAATGTTATTGAATCGTAGTGCTTAGGTTAATGAAGTGTGTTAATGGGTGATTCCGAAGACACGAGGCATAAGTAGAGTTTGGAGATGGTAAGTTGGTAATTGTGGTTTGTTGAGAAACCCCCGTTGTTATTATGTATTATTGTTTCTTGTCTTATAAACTGCTTTAAACTGCAAATTGCATCCACATATGCCTGTTAAGGTAAAACCTAACCATCATTTGAACTCCTTGCATGTAATTATTTAGCCTTTCCATGTGGCTTGTTGAGTACGGTAGTTGTACTCATTCTTGCATAATCTGCAAACAATCTACAGAAGAAACCTGGGAAAATGCAGAGGATCTGGTTGATCAAGACTTTGGTGGACCCACGGTTGGCAACGATTACTGTTACTAGGTCTCAGCCGCACTCAAGTGTGCCTGTGGTTAGAAGTTCTTTTGTCTTGTATTATATTAACTTTGGGCTTGGATGCCCGTGGTAGTGTCAAAACTGGCTGTTAAGCCTTAATCTTATGTAATAAAATGTTGGCTTTTGTTGAAATCGAAAGCTTGCTTGAGACACTGCTTACTTCGCAACTGCACATCCTGGGCGGTTGTGAAGAGTTTAATGTCCCCAGGAATTTGGGGTCGTTACAAAAGTGGTATCAGAGCTTAGCTTGACTGTAGGATGAGACCTTAAGTTGGCTTTAGGAATTAGAAAGTGAAGACCTTCAAAATCCTAGTTTGAAAAATTAGAAAAGAATTTATGAAAACAAAAATATAAGTATTATTGCTGTCTTTTCCCTTCTATTGCTATCTTATCTAACTTAGATTTGTAAAATAGATTTGTGTTATAAAAGAGTTATCCTCTTCTTACCTAAATTCAACCTTTCGTCAGAAGTTGCAGTAGTGTTCAGAATACGCTAAAGTGTTATTAGATAGAGTAAACCCTAATTAGACGATCTTTTGGTTGTAAAACAAGTTGTATTATGTGCTCTAAATAGTATGTATACAACTTGTATAAAGAATTTGAGCTATATTATTATCTGATAATTTGTTTTTCTATCAGTACCTGTATATCATCCTTGTCAAAATGCAATTCCTTCTTTTCGTCTTGAACCTTACCTTAATCTTTCTTCACTTAACTCAAGTCTGAATCTTACTCACCTATCTGTATTTGGTCAAAACCGCTGCAGAATTATATTCCCAAGATGTCTGAAAACAACAACCCTGAGGCTGATTCAGCAAATCATCAACCAACCATGGCGGAAGTAATGGCCATGATGGAAAGAAATAGATGTCAAGCGGAGCAAAGTCAAAACCAGAATGATGGAGCAACACACTAGACTCCTAGAGCAGATAGCCACCGGATCACCGGTACCATCGAACCCTCTTCGGGAACAACAAATGGAAGAAGCATTGCAAGATCAAGATGGGTGATTTCCACAAGACAAGACCACCAACCTACTAGCTTGCACGGAACCACTAGCGGCGAGATGATTGGATAAGAGATATAGAAAGAAAGTTAGACACTATCAATGTCTTGATCAAGAGAAGACTCTTTTGCCTCCCACCAACTTCAAGGACAAGCCGCGACATGGTGGATAAATCACCAAACATTCCATCCTAAGAGAAATACCATGGCAAGAATTTAAGGATGCATTTCATAAGGCACACGTTCCCATTGGCGTGCTCGCCTCCAAATGCCGAGAGTTTCTTGCTCTCAAGCAAAGAGGACTTCTTGTGTAGTATTTACATCAATTCAATTATCCGCACGATATGCCCCACATGAGGTGGATCTGAAGCTAAGAAGATGGAGAAGTTTTCGCGAGGATTCTGAAGTCGCTGAAATTACACATTTCAATACGGATTTTAAGGATATGTCACTATGGTAAACAAAGCGCTAATATCGAAGAAGCGAACACAATTACAAGTCGTCGAAAAGAAGAGCAATGCAAATGACACCTCAACCAAGTGCACCCAGAAAAAGGATGATGACAGCACCACCAGTACAATATCAGCAGCAACCAGCTACCAATTTCAATGCAAGACCCCAACATAATATGAATCAGTCAGCCACAGTCCAGTGCTACACATGCGGAGGAAATCACTACCAAAAGGACTGTCCACAAAAAGCAATAAATGCTACCATTGCAGGCAACCAGGTCATTTCAAGTCTCTATGTCCAGGAAGCATATGTCGTGAAGCGACCAAAGCTCAAGTGAGGAGTCAATCACAGATCAACAAGACGCCACCAACAACACAAGCTAAGAAAGGAGGTATGCTACGACCTAGAGAACAGCCAAAATTTCAGCAACCAGGACCAAGTCAGGGCAAGATCAACTGTGTCACTACCAATGAAGCTGCGAAACCATCAACGACATTCTTGATGCGTTCTTACTTCATCAACATTGGTCTCAATTGATCCGGGAACTACCTTTTCGATTCAAAGGTCGAATCTTCGTCGCCGAAAGAGCTACATGGAAAAAGGAATTGAAAATCAACAGAGTTTTCCAACTTTGTCCCTCGACTTTGGGTGAATCTCGAGGTCGAGATTCCTTTAAGGGGTAGGTTGAAACATCTGAAAATTTCAAATGAAATTCAAAAATCAAAATTTGTTCAATTTGAATCCAAATTCGCAAATTTTGCCAAAACCCAAACCCTAACCCCAAATCCCAATCCGTTTTCCCTCCCGTCGTCGCCTTTTCCTGGCGCTTCTCCTCCTTCTCACGGAAGCCCTCACGCACAACAGACCGCCTTCCCATGCCCATCCCGTCCCTGCTCTCTCTCTCCTAAGCCCAAGCGCCAGCCAGCCCGCCTGCGTCATGGGCCACCTCAATCGCCCAGCTCCACCTCACCCGCCACTCTGCCATGATCGCCCTTGCCGCCGCCCCATGCTCCCACCGCCTTTGCCCTATAAAAAGCCACCCGGCAAGCCTTCCTCCTCATCCCCACCACCTCCCCCACCCACTCCTCCTCCGGCAGGCCAGCCGCGCCGCCACCCAGACCCACCGCAACCCCAAAAAGCCGCCAAAAACCCTAGGTAAGCTTACAGGTGGATCCTCCGCGCCCGACTCCTTTTGTAGCCTCCTCCGTAAACTTGCTTGTCGTTGCCGACGCTGCCTTGCCAAGAATCAGCGCCACCTCGCTTGCAGACCGCGCTCATGCCAGCCGCATGCTCGGCAGTGGAGCTTTTAGCCTCAAGGCCAACGCCCGCCCTCCTTTTAGGCCTTTTGGCTGACCCGATTAGTAGGTTGGACCGGCGGAATTAGGCCTTGGGCAGACATGAAACTGGCCCAATTTTCTTTTTAAAAAAGCCCAGATCTTGTTTTGAGCACGATAAATCCTTTTCTTGTTTGCGGAATTAAAAATAGGAGTTATAATTCCAACAAATACTTTGTTCATTAGCCAAAAATATTAAACCCTAACCACTATCCATTCAGCTAAACACATAAATTTCGATATCTTTTATTTGATCAATTGTCGTGTATGAATAGTAAAATAATACTATTCATTATCAGGCAATTTCGCTCGAAACCCTAAAATGACATTTTATGTCATTTCGACCGTTCGAGCAGTGAGTCCATTCTCGGCTCCTTTCAGCTATAGCAAGCTCCAAATAAATATTCCCACCTTCCTATAGATTTCTTTAATCCTCTACAATATTTTTGTTGTAGTTGGATCCGAATCTCAAACTCCGTTCAATCCAAATAAATACCAGATAAATCCCACCAACCCGCTCCACCCTTCCTTTAAGTCTCTTTTTGGTTTTATTTACTTGCATTTTGTTCCCAGCTCTTTCCTTGTTGAGCTAGTGTTTACTTGTTTTCTTTTTATTGCATTGCTTCTCGTTAGGTTACGATCTAGGCGACGGAGCGCTTGTAAGACAGGACAAGACCAACATCCACGGGACTTTGTGCAAGAAGGCAAGTCGCATTCCTTGATCATTTGAACCCACATGTCATATATTTATATTGATACTTTCATTAATATATTTGAGCCAATTACTTTAATTATCGAAATAATACTTTGGAATGACATGATAATTAGATAAATCCTATAACCCCACAAACAAACCTACCCGACACTTGTAGGCCATATTCACCTTGACAAATTCACATAAAATGTTAGCTATATAGTAGCTTTGTCTCTCAAAATTGTGATCATCAATCAAAAGCGATATTAGCGGTTAGCCAATGGTTTGGAGTGGAGAGTTGAGGTTGTGTCCATTAAGTTGGACAACCCAATATACTTGGTAAAATGAGTCATCGGTGAGATCAAGAGGTGGGCAACCGCAGGTTGGGCCATCGCCTCAGCAGGTGACAAATAAGGACAAGAACCTTGTGCCAAGTAGCGAACCTGAAGAACCGCTCAACCACATGCGTGGTCATTACTCCCTAGCTTAGTACCTTTGCTCGTCCAATTGAATATCTCTTGTATCAAAGGTGAGGCAGGTGGACCCTCTGGACACTCATTTGGTTCTTACAGCAGTATGGGCCGTCGACATCGGGTGCAGAGTCCACTATTGGCCGGTGGTCTCCGAGGGTCAGATGGATTTGAACTCTGGGTAGAGGCTAAAAAGGATAAGCAAAGTGAAAAGGCTTTGTTATCCCGACTCAATTGTGCGCAATCATGATGCGTGGCAATGTGAGTTTGTGATATCATGTGGGTAAGTTGGGCAACTCTGCAGAGTGTATAAAATGTTATTGAATCTGGCAGTGCTTAGGTTAATGAAGCCGTGTTAATGGGTGATTCGATTACGAGGCATAAGTAGAGTTTGGAGATGGTAAGTTGGTAATTGTGGTTTGTTGAGAAACCCCCTGTTGTTATTATGTATTATTGTTTCTTGTCTTATAAAGCGCTTTAAAGCGCAAATTGCATCCACATATGCTGTTAAGGTAAAACCTAACCATCATTTGAACTCCTTGCATGTAATTATTTAGCCTTTCCATGTGGCTTGTTGAGTACGGTAGTTGTACTCATTCTTGCATAATCTGCAAACAATCTCTGAGAAGAAACACAGGAAAATCTGAGAGGATCTGGTTGATCAAGACTTTGGTGGACCCACGGTTGCAACGATTCTTGTTACTAGGTCTCGGCCGCACTCAAGTGTGTGCTGTGGTTAGAAGTTCTTTTGTCTTGTATTATATTAACTTTGGGCTTGGATGCCGTGGTAGTGTCAAAAGCTGGTACGTTAAGCCTTAATCTTATGTAATAAAATGTTGGCTTTTGTTGAAATCGAAAGCTTGCTTGAGACATCTTCTTGCGATATCGCACATCGCAGGCGGTTGTGAAGAGTTTAATGTCCCCAGGAATTTGGGGTCGTTACAGATAGTGCCAGCCGTCGGTCGTGAGCATGCGATTTCTATCGAAGATTCTTAGAGAGACTATATATGGAGTAACATGATGAATTAATTATGTCGGCGCATCCACGTATGACGGTGGTTGAGTAACCGGGTTTAGCTAGGCCGTTAGGCTTGTAATCGGTTGTGATTAATTGGACCGTACATGGATAAAATAAGATTGTGTATGGAGGAACAAAGGTCTAGTGCTTGGCTTAGGTATGTTTTTGTAACGGAGGGACCTTAATTAGCTTTGCGTTTAATGAAGTCTATTCAGTCTTTTCAACACGCGTTTTGTTGGTCCTGCAATATTGTACTGCAATGCACATGGTTGGTTCAAGTTTACTTAATTATGTGATTGAATTTGGTTTGTATTGGTACCGACATGAATTTTGTTATAAATGCATACATATTCAGGATTCATTGCGTGAAATGCTCCATGATGTGATGGTGCTATTCGATATGTACAGCGAGAGCACCCACCGCCAGCGTTTCAATAACCAGACCAGCCCCAAGTTTCGTTTTTGGGCTGAAATTTGGTGGCCTTTTGAATTTCAATAAAAAGTTTTGTAGATTCAAACTTTGGGGTATACTAGTCGAGTGTTCATGCGTTACAACGGATCTCAAATAAACATATATAAGTTCTAAACTTGAAAAACCAATATACATAAAGTAATTATCCCTACATCTAAAAGTTGCATATATAATTCACATCATATATATCAACAAGCCACAAAAAGTTTTATCACAAACTATATTCGTACATGATCAAACTGTCCACATAAGATCATTATAGTAACATATACATGTATGCACATATTTATCCATAAACGATCCCACTAACTCAAGAGTTGAGGACGTAGATGACAGACTCACAATCACTACTAAGTGCTTCTTTTATAATAGTAAAGAAACTGGAGACAAATACAAATTTCCCATTTACCCAATGGTTTGGCCAAAAATCGGCGCTACCATGGGCTTGTTGAACCCTACCCACCGCTACTACAAAGCACGATGTAGTGGGAGCCGACAAGGAAAGTTTGTGTTATCGATTTTTGGCGCAGGCGGGAATGGTGAAATCTCCGACGATTATATTGAACAACAATATATCATATACATTGATTACATTTTAGTCCTTCTCTTTTGTTCTTTGAATAATAAATGGCTAAATACACTTGCATAGGCCCATAGGATTGCCATGGATTCCAAATTTTACTTTCGAAGTTTAAAGTCAAATTCAAAAGAACTTAGCTCGTGTGCTCCCACCATTTGTACTATCCTATTTCCAAGCAACATATTTTTTTAGGCTAGCATAGCGTTGCACAAATTCAAACCGCTAAGATGCATATGAGGTATTTTTCCTTCTTTTAAAAAAGACATTGAGTTTTTAGAGAGAGAAGAGGGCTGTGTCACTAGGGAACAATGTGACTCCTTTTAACATTTATTTTGATAAATATAATAATAAAAAACGTTGTAATATAATGAATTTTTTATTTTAATCTTTTTTTAATTTAATTTTAAAGTTAACCCCTCGCGAACTTTATTTCCAACTCTGACCCTTTTGGTCACGCCACCTCCTATGGCGTGAGAAAAGAACACTATCACGCCACCCAGGGCGGCGTGGCCAAAGATGCCACACGAGCCCTCCTCCGCACGTCGTGCCAGCGTGGAGCTTGCGTGACAAGTGTGGCATAACAAATCTCCCTTGTCACGCCTTTGTATTTGGCGTGACAGAGCCCGATGCGGAGGAGACGTTCGGACCGTCCGATTCCAATCGGTCGGTCCAAATAGGCGGAGACGTTCGGACGGTCCGAACGTTACCCTTTGTCATGCCATTACTAACGGCATGACAGCTGTGTCACGCCAGGCAGATTGGCGTGACAGGGGCTACTTCCAGTTTGTTTGTAAATTATGACAGTTATTCCATTTAGATTTATAGATTTGGAACCTGTGGTAAGATGATAATAAATGGACTTCCTTTTGAAAGATAAAAAATAATTGAAGATACAGTGATGCATAACACCATGTACATATAACATTTAACAATCCACAACTTGAAAATGGAGACCTCTGTACATAACCAAATATAACACCATCCTTTTAACTGGGAGTAAGTACATATGTGGACCGGTAATCTTTTTGTACTCTGAAAACCTTTGACACTTCACAATATTTCCAGGGCGTGTCCCAGAAGTGATACATAATGCATCCTAGAAAAAAATGACTAATATGTGGATTGTGTGGTACAACATGAGGCACAATTATGAAAGATGCGTAGACATTCTAGTGGAATGATAGGTGATGCTCTTCATAACTTTGTGGTCGTAGACCAAACCGTAAACTTCCTGAACTCGTTTTTTTCATGTTGTTGGATGCCTTGCTACGCGAATAATTGAATGCGAAAAGATGACGAGATTTAAAGTTGCAAATTAAAATAGACTTGATAATAAAGCTTGCAATAACATGGCGCACAGGGTTTGGTCACATGCATAAGAAACAACATTATGCACGACGCAACAAACCGAAACTACTCCTACGATACATATGCGCCTTTTTTGAATGGAAATAAATTAGACCTTCCGGGAACTAGCACGGAATGGTCCGACCTACTGCATGGACCAGGGCCATTTTCCCTTCCTTGCTAGCTCGGCGTTGAACTCCTCGCCGGCCTCTTTGGCCTTGGCCGCCAATTCCCTCTTCCTCTCACGCTCCCTCTCACGAGCCTCGCGCTCCCTGCGCCTACACGCCTCGAGATGAGCTTGCGTCTCCCGATGTATGCGCCCGTTGTGCTCGTCATTGCGGCTTCGCTCCTCTCGCATCTCGCGGTCTCTTTGGTCATGACACTCGTCCATGTCGAGAGGCCACTAGTTATATGGGTGGATCTCGTGGTCGATACACTTACGGTAGTCACATAGCGGATCCGGGGACTACAGGTAGACGGGAGAGGTTGTTAGTGCGTACTTTGAAAGAGAAATAGCACAGGTACACACTGTAACTGGTCCTTACCGGCTACCGATAGGTCCTCGTGTCCCAACGTCGGTTGGGATAGTCACTGGAGTAGTTCACGCAACCCTAGTAGCGCATGCCCAGGCTGAGCGGGTGCTTGGACTTGAAGAACTTACATCTGTCCCTGCACCAACAGAGGGGCGGTGTCTCCCCATCTGGCGGGTGTTGCGGCAAACTCTCGGTTGGAACGTTCAAGATGGGGTTGCTGCTACAGGGGGCTTCATTACGAACGCGTGCCATGTAGGCACGCATCTCTTGTTCGACCCAGGCCCTAGTAGCCCTTGCTCAGTCGTCCTCCTCCCCAGCAGCCCTTGCTAGCTCACGGATCCGGTCCCATTGCCTCTACCTGTCGTCCATCCAAGCGTGGTGAAGGAAGCTCTGGTGTTGTAGTGTTGGGTTTGGTTGCGTAGCCTGTGAGGCGCGGAGAGGAAGCTCTGGTGTTGTAGTGTTGGGTTTGGTTGCGTAGTGTTCTCTCCCTGATCTCTTCCACCCCCTTTTATAGGCCACATGGTTGGCATGGTGTGGTAAATTTTCTGCAGAGACCTGTCTTTTGGTTCTGAAAAGCTGAGGACGTAGAGTGTTGTCATGTCGATCTGAAAAGCTGGCAAGGCAGAGTGTTGTCACGTCTTACTTTGTAGAGAGAAGTCATGTCTTGCTTTGCAGCGTGCTGTCTTTTCGGTCTAAAAAGCTGGGAAGGCAGAGTGTTGTCACGTCTTTCTTTGCAGAGTCATGTCTTTTCATTCTGAAAAGCCGGCGAGGCGGTCAGGGTTTGTCAAGTTGATCTGAAAAGCCTAAACTCTAAGCCTAAACCCTAAACCTAAACTGCAAACCCTAACCCTAAACCTAAACCCTAAACCCTAAACCTAAACCTAAACCTAAAAGCCTAAAGCCTAAACCTAAACTGCAAACCCTAACCCTAAACCCTTACCCTAAACCCTAAACCTAAACCTAAAAGCATTTGGATTTACAAATTTGGAACTTGTGGTAAGATGATAACAAAGGGACTTCCTTTTGAAAGATAAAAAACAATTGAAGATACGGTGATGCATAACACCATGTACATGTAACATTTAACAATCCACAACTTGAAAATAGAGACATCTGTACGTAACCAAATATAACACCATCCTTGCTACGTGAATAATTGAATGCGAAAAGACGACGAGATTTAAAGTTGCGAATTAAAATAGACTTGATAATAAAGCTTGGAATAACTTGGCGCACAGGGTTTGGTTACGTGCATAAGAAACAATATTATGCACGACGCAACAAACCGAAGCTACTCCTACGGTACATATGCGCCTTTTTTGAAAGGAAATAAATTAGACCTTCCGGGAACTAGCACGGAATGGTCCGACCTACTGCGTGGACCGGGGCCATTTTTCCTTCCTTGCGAGCTTCTCCGCCCGTGCCTAATGATAGAAGGTGCCTCACACTACCCACATAGAGTGTTGTTCAGTTGGGCGTCTCGGACGTGGCTTGCCATCGTTGTAGTGGCACGCACATATGCAGCTAGGGTTGGCGTAGTAGCATGTGGGAACATAGGAACTTCCTATGTTCACGACCTCCTCGTTGCCCCTCCTGCGCTGCATCTGTTGGCGGAGGTCATCATTTTGCTCGTTGAGATCGTCAATTCGCGCTTCCAACTCAAAGATTCGGTTCCACAATGTATCCACGTGCATCGCAACATGTCGTTCATGGGGAGGATCGATCCAGCGGACAAAGTTGTATTTCGCCATCTGCTGCAAGGGACGGTTAGTACGGAGGATGTATTAGTAGTAACATGAACAAAACTATTTTGGTTGAGCACGCTTGTTCGGCATCAACTGGTAGTTAGGGCCGAAGTCCTCCCTCCTTTCGAGGGGAAGGTCTTGCTTCGACGACCCCGGTTGGACTGGTCCCTCGACACTTGCCATGGTATGTTACTTTACGACGGAGAAGGTTCTTCTTCCTACAGCGGCAAGGGTCGAGTGGTCCTACTTCCGGAGCAGCGTGGGGCGAACATTTTATAGCCTGCGGGGGGAGGTCAACAAAGCAGGTAATGTGTTATGTTGCAGATGGCAAGACCTGACAGGGCTGCCTGCATTGCGCAGAGATAAGACCAAATGGGGCAGCTCGTCTTCGGTCGAGCTCCATCCTTCGTCAGACTCCACTTCACGGGTTGTTCCATCGCGAAACAACTCCTCCTCAAGCTCGTTGTTCATGATAGCGCCGTTGAAATCAGTCACAGGGTCAATAACACGTTGCGGGGAAGATACAGGCAGATCCACCAACAGGGGGACATGGTTGGTACGACTCACGCTAACAAACTCTTCGGAAGGTAACTCTTCCATTGGGGGGGCTCGCGAATAATGGGCAGCGAGGTCTAGTTCCTCCGTGTTGCCATTCACCACATGCAAATTGTCTGGCAAATCCTCAACAACGATTGTCCTCTCCACCGCCACCTCCAACAACCGGACCTGAGATGCGAGCACAATTTTCTTGTACATGTCCCAATCATCGGCGAATAGGATTGGCACCAACAAGGCGTGCACCTTAGAACCCACCCCTACGTCATATCGTCCTTGCATTCTGACAACGACCCCGGGCTCATCCCATCCAAAGGTCGACTTAATCCTACTCATAAGAGTTTTAAAGTCCGGTGATTCGCAAAACAAAAGGACGGTCGCTTCCATACCGTCGAAGTCGACAGAACTTCCAGTTTGGCTATTGGTCCCACCAGTAAATACACGTACAACTTTATCCATCTACATCCAACCAAATATTGCAAAGTCAGTACTGCATGCCATATGAACGAAATACCGCAAGTACGAAATATCACAATCAACATTGGACATAACAAAAGCATGCTAGCAGTTTGACGGTACAAACGTATGGAAAATTAAAGCTTGTTTCCTCCATGTTGTGTATTGTGATAGTACTTTACTATAGTTACGGTAATGTGCATGATGGTTTACAGTCATCATGGAACAATACCTCTTTTTAAATGAAGTTTACGGGTCGTTTCACAATGAATTTCGGTGTATTAGGCTATACACAGTGGACGAATAACACCAAGAAACAATGAGATGCAAAAAGATCCAAATCCTACACTATCTGAGTCTCTCATGTTCAGTCACGCTCGAGATCCCGTTCTCGAGACCACCCAAACCACGTGTTTGGGACCGCTCAGGGCTCATTCCTGAGTACGCCCAGGACTTCGCTCCTGGGTACACTAGAGCTACACGCCTGGAGTGCCACGAACCACTCGTTCGGAAAATCTTATATACAGAAAGGAGGTAAGTCAATTTTTTTCACCTTCAGCCAATATTATAATTCTATAGAAGTCAATGTGATTTGTGCCACCCATTTTTTACATTCCAATTAAATTACATGTATTAGTTATGAACTTATCATGTAGTGCACCAAATGAGAACCTTCAAAATGGACATAGCAGACCTATTATTCATGTACGGGATCGACGCATCTTAATATAATAACTCGTATAATTTGAAATGAATATGCATAGGCACTAAACTAAATTTTTGTATTATTTATAATTTTAAGCAAACACGTCCCTACTTCATGACAATTATCCGAAGGATAAGCTAGGCAGTTTTATAACTATTGTACTGATTAAGAAACAATGACACGAATTATATTCACAAGTAATGCGTCAAGTGTGAGTCATGATGCATGATGCATTTTGCCATCGTGGAGCAATGAACAAGTTAGGCAGTGAAATTATTTTGCTGAATAGCAGACAATTTCTCCTCAGTTAGCTTGGTGATCATGGATGTTGCCTACAAGGAATAATCACCAACCAGAGTGCATTCATCAAAACATAAAATTTGCATTCATCAAAACATAAAATTTCAAAAGCGTGTTATAATTTAGAGACAAAATAAAAACTAAATGCGTGAGGTCAGATTTTGACTTTTCTATTGTCGGGGACTCTGGGTATTATTGTGCACAGATAATGCATGCAGTACCCAATACTATTAAGACCAAACAAAATAAATCCTACTTTGCTACAACTCATCAAATGCAATGTATCATGACTTAAAGTAATGAGGAAGTTCACAGCAAGCAGGTTAGTTTATGTAAAACAGAAATCTTGAAGGCATCGAATTTAGACAACTAGCATACAACATGCATTGTGTTACCTGTTTAGATTAGACGAGAACTATTTGGCTTGCCTCTCTTTCTCAAAGTATGGAATTCAGTGATAATATTGCTAACTTGTTTTTATCTTTCAAAGTTGGATAGTGAATCTGGTATTACATATTCTCAGATAATCAGATACTTTGCATCGATCAATTCATCCAGGTAATAAACATAAGTGATAACAAACCTTATCTAACAAGATAACATGTTAAAGCTGCATTATTTGAGACAAAATTGGACTAAATCATATGTTCTGATGGTGGTAATGATCCTATGATGGTGGTAATGATCCTAAGTTTTAACATAACAACATATTCTCCTCAAAGCATCAAATTGTTTTGCCATTACACATACAAAACCCTCAAAATCAAAGCCCTTCCACAACATCGGCATTGCCTTCCTAAGTACTACCATGGTTGATTTGTTCAAATTGCAATGTCCAAATGAAATGGTACTCACAGGATTCTCCTAAGTGCTACCACTAACCGAACCAAAACATCATCACACATTCACACATTCAACAAGCAATGTCCAGAACCGGCAACATCATCAGTGATTATCCTAAGCACAAGATGATGAGAGACGACTCGTGGCTTACCTTCTCTAGTGGTGGAGGAAGGGAGGAGAGTCCAGATCCAGTGCTTGATGGTGGAGGACAAGCCGACTGCCAAACCCAGCCACGAAGCCAGCGTGGAGGACGTGCAGGCACGGGGAGC
This sequence comes from Phyllostachys edulis, assembly GCA_036346405.1. Taxonomy (NCBI): domain Eukaryota; kingdom Viridiplantae; phylum Streptophyta; class Magnoliopsida; order Poales; family Poaceae; genus Phyllostachys; species Phyllostachys edulis. The sequence goes on from CM070561.1 coordinate 76,754,722, forward strand.
AGGCTGGCGTAGGGGGGCGGCGTCGGGAATAGGCCGGCGTGGAGGAGGACGGCGTGGAGGAGGCCGGCGTGCAGGAGGACGGCGTGGTGGAGGCCGGCGTGGAGGAGGCATGGAGAAGGACGGCGTGGGGAGCATGCCAGCGTGGAGGAGGATGGCGTAGGAGCAGGTCGACGCGGAATCCGGTGGCGGCGACGACGGATTTGGGGAGGTCGGAAGAGGCTCAGGAGGAAGAGAGGCATCGGGGGGGGGGAAGAAATGAATCGGCGGCCGCAAGCCCGCTACTAAGTCACCATTTTCACGCCATTAGACTTGGCATAACAGGGCAGTATTGTCACGCCCTGACTCATGGCGTGAAATGAGCCATGCAAGCTCTCCACGCTGGCACGGCGCGCGACCGAGAGCTTACGTGACAAATTTTGTCACGCCGCAACCTGTGGCGTGACAGTACGGTTTAGCCACGCCAGACGTAGTGGCGTGACCAAAGGGGTCAGAATTGGAAATAAAATTCGCGAGGGATTAACTTTAAAATATTAATAAAAGGATTAAATAAAAAAAATTCTAATATAATACAGTAGATAGATACATATTGCCTATAGCAGAATAGCTCAGCTGTGCTCTGCTCAAGCCATCCAACTGACCAGACAGTTTCAACATAGTGGATTGGTGGACCAAAACGAACAGTGGTCGTTTTAACCACCTGCGAGGTCCGGAAGAAATGCAATGTCAGAATTTTCCAGAACAGGTCAACTAACCCCTTGGACTTGGTGGCAAAGATAAGGAGGAGGGTGAAACGTAGACTCTAGCCGATGCTAATTAAGGGCTTGAAGAAATTTATACCGTGTAATTAAAACTCAAAATGTGTTCTAGACTTCTCTTCTATGTATTAATATAATAGACTGTCCTCCTGCCTGTTTCTTGATAAAGTTTGCAACCTTAGAAGTTTACATCAAACAAGGATGATTTCTATAGAGGAGCGATCGATTACAATTTTGTGAGTCACTTTATCTGAGTAGTTGCAGTTGATGGGTTAGATAAAGCCCTTGCATTGCAGGGTATATGTGCGATCCTTTTCCAGTTGATGGGTTAGATAAAGCTCTCCATGAACTCGGGATGGCAGCGCCGGCAGCGACCGGACGTCATTGCACCACGTAAGGACTAGCTCCTCCAGCGATGGGAGGCGGTCCATGTTCGCCGGCGTCCTGGAGCTCGAGCCTGCGGAGGCGGGCGAGGCACCCCATACTTTGAGGTTCAGGAGGGAACTCCCATTGGTTGCAGCGCGCAAGCACGAGGCGCCGCAGTTCCTCGAGCTCATGGCCGCGGCAACCCGGCCAGGCACCTCCGGCTGCGGTAGCCCGTGATGTGCAGCTCCACGAGCCGCGGCGGCGGGCACAGACCCATGAGCGATCCCCCATATGGGTCGATCCCCCATTCCAGTGACATTGCTGAGAGTATAATAACTGAATTATTTGTCTTTCCTCATTAATTAAGTTTTGAGGTGAACTGGTTGGTGTATATAACTTAATATGGTATCAGCGTTAAAAGGTCTTAAGTTCTAAACCCGACTGGTGCAATTAAAAAAATTTGCAGCGTATTTCTATTCCACGTCTTAGACCTGAGCTCCCTACACATGAGAGGAGTCTTGAAGTATAAGTGAATTGCTCGTCTTTCCACACGCGGAGATCATACAGATATGATCTTAATCTTAGCGTATTGACCAATTGACGATAGTATCGAAATGTTTAGAGAAGCCTTCTGTCGACGATCGAGTCGCCGATCTTATGAAAATGAAAGAGGAAAATGACGTGAAATATCCTGGGATGGAATGGGGGCCGCTCTTTATTGATATGAACTGGATTTACAAGACCTGACTAGGAACTACCCTAAATACACTGAATGTGTGGAATGTCTAACTAAGTAATCAGACTTAGACTTTAGGTCTAAGACTGACTGTCTTGCTTCTAATTCCACTGCTTAGGCTTCTGTGTTTGTCTTCTCTTGTTTTCTGTTGTCTCTTGTTTCGTCCCTTCGTCTTCTGCGCTCCACCCGTAAATAACTCCTGAAGAGGTGGCAGTTACTCCTGGAGAAGGCGTCCCTGGTGAAACGTTACGACTGGTCGGAACGGTAGGGCAGTTAGCAGTGTGCCAACTTCCTTACGGTTATCTGTGAGATGCTTAACCGTAGGGTAGTTAATTGTCAGCGTCTCAGGATTATATCATCGCACGGTTTGGAATATATAACACGTGTTACATTCATCATACGGTAAGAAATGCCAGTTCATAGCTTTTCCGAGCAGCTACCTGGTCGGAGCCTAGGCACAAAGCCTTGTCCGACTAGAGTACCCATTGTGTAACCTCTGGAATCCTCACGACCAGTGAGGTCGTTAGCCTTAGGGGTTACGACAATGAAGACGTATGGTCTTTTATGTATTAAATTAATACAAAGAGGTTTTAATCCTCGTCACCTTCGTTTTCGACAAAGTCCTGCTGCTTGTCAGACATAGACGGTTTGATCAACCATGGGTGGCGGTCAGACCGACCGTGAGTGGGCTGTAGTGCCGGTGGTGAGACCGGCCTGATGAGCGATCTGACCGGCCCTGCGGACTAACCGGTGCGGTCAAGTTTTTCCAAAGAGGATTTTGGACAGAATTTTAGCTAAGTCCATGAGAGGACTAAGTGGTGGTCTGACCGGCCATGGGCGACAGTCTGATCGACCAGGCAGTGTTCACAGGCCGGGATGACAGTGAACTTTGTGGGTTATGTCATATTCATGTGTTTCATTGTATAGATGTTGCATAATGCATATTTTGGCTAACATGGGTTAAGTTGTGAAGAACTTGTGCTTGAAAATGGTTACTTGGTCTATTGTTGTACAGGTGACTTGTAGTCAACTATGGTCAACGATGAGGAGGATCGACACTTGGTTAGGAGAACCAAGGTCCAGAACGGTCGTGGATGCCGGGTGAGATGGTTGGACTTAAGCAAGGCGCAAGATGCCTCATCAATTATGTGAATTGATAATTGTGCGTATCGTGCAGTGCTACGTAACGGTTTGCTTGTTTGTGATAGTTGTAGTACATCAGAGCTAGGTTATGGTGAGGCGGACTAGATCGGGACTAGATTAGGAGAATCGAGGTCCATAACGATCGAGGTGGTGCCGGAAGATGACTGAGGCTAGCGGGGTGGTTACAAGCCGAGAATACAATGAACCAAAGCAGAAGCTACCAGTGATGAACATAACGGGTAGTGGCAAGGTGGACCGGGACTAGACTCATGGAGGAGTTGAGGTATGGACTAGGCTCAGAGAGGAGCTGAGGTCCTAAATGGTTAAGGAAGCCAGGTGCAGTTATGGTAAGATATATGGTGCGCCAAGTGACTTGGTCCCAGTTACGAGCGAGAACGGTTCGGTGGGATTTGGACACGTGAGAGGCTTGGCGAGAATTCATTGTGGACCACATGGATGATGATGTTGGTGATATGCCTTAGAAGCAATCATAGAGATGATTGTATCACATCTATGTTTATGAGTTATTAAATAAATGTTATTCTGTTCCTTGAATGGATCATTGGTTATAAAGATTAATAAGTATGTGACTTGTTGGTGAAATTCTTTTAGCTTATATGATGTCGTTCTAAATGAATCTTTGGTCGGATATCACTAGTCAGAACACTAGTGACTCTATCGGCCGCCACATGTATTGATTGATGACCATGTTTCACCGGTCATGGATATAGGGATATTGAATCAATAATGTGAACACATGTTAGAAAACATGGGGTTGGATTGACCCACCTTGAGACACTATTGAGATTGTTATAATTTTATGTGTTATCAGTTGGTCTCAAGCAATGATGATGTATAATCCTTAGACCTGAGATCAGCATGGTTTTCTACATGTGTAATAGTACACATAGGGGTTGCCAAATGCTACTCCGTAACTGGGTAGTTATAAAGGTAGCTTTCGGGTATACTATGAAACATACAGAGGAATATGACTGATCGGATATGAGATTTGCCCCTCCTAACATAACAGGAGAGATATCTCTGGGGCCCTCGATGTGGTCGGATAAAGAAAGTGCATGGCCATGCTACTAGTGGTTGAAGTGTTTGACCACGTGAAGTTATCCGACACTTGATCGAGAAAGTATCGAGCAGTCCATGGATGACACAACATCTCATCTGGAGTTCAACATTATGAGTTAATGGTATATTTTGGTAATTAATGACAATCGTCATTTGGAACTAACATTTTTCATGAGTTAGATGAATAGGTTATGTTCCATGATGATGGAGGCTTTAGATGACATCATGAGTTGATCGTCATCAAGTCAAGGTTCAAGAAGACGATGCATCATGTGTTGATGCGTATCAAGACTCGGGATGAAAGAAATCATCATGTGTTGATGATGCTCAAGACAAGATCCCGAAATATAGAAGATCGTCATGTGTTGACAATATTGAAGTAAAGAGCTTGGATTAAAGGATGTATCATGAGTTGATGCATATCAAGTCAATGATCCGTTCTTGAAGAGAAGATGTGCGTCATCAAGCTTCAAAAAGATGCTCAAGGCAAATGTATGACTAGATAGGGCTAAGGATATGTTCCTAGTCTTTTACCAGTCTTGGTGTTTAGATGGATGGCCGGATTGTTAGTATAGGTTGTCGTACTATTAAGAGGGGTCGTGACTAGTAGCTTGAGTGTGTCATGTGTTGATAGCTCGTTGTGCTTGCTCTAGCTCTCTTCAGCATGTTGCTATTATTTGCGAATGTGTTTTGCAAATAGATGAAGCTCATGCATAATCTTTGTAGCATGAGACTATACTTTGCAAATGGTTGGAGTCGATGCACCTTCTTCTTGTGGCATGATGCTATTGTTTGCAAATGTTTTTTGCAAATAGTTGAGGCTCATGCATGTTACTTGTGGCATGTGACTTTAGTTTGCGAATGTGTCTTACAAATGGTTTAAATCCATGTACTTTATTCCTTGTGGTGTGAATCTAAAAGTTGGCAAATGTGTTTTGCAACTTATTGAGAATCTCGCCTTAACCCTTGTTTGCATTTTGCATCAATTGACAAATGTGTTTTGCAAATTGAGTTGAAGCAATATGCAAAAATCAGCTTTTGGTTCTTGGACCAGACTGACCGCAGAAGGAACTCCGGACTGACCGCCATGTGTTAGCTGGTCTGACTGGAACCCCGGTCATGATCGCGCGGTCAGCTTTTTCCAGAAGATGTGTTTTTCTGGATTTGTTGATTCCTCTGTGGAGCGGTCTGACCGCGGTTGTTAGTCCAGACTGACTGGACATCCGGGTCTTGGACCCGGTCAGCTTTTTCTAGATAATGTGTTTTTCTGGTTTTAGCAGGAGCGGTCTGACCAGCATGCGTTAGCCGGACTGATCGGGTTGGTCCGGTCTGACCGGCCTTTGGTTGGCGGTCAGACCAGATGTGTCCAACAGCTAGTTTTATAGCCGTTGGAGCAAGTGCGGCCTAATCGGCCCTGTGCCTGTGGCTTGACCGGGTTTCGCTGATGTTCAGCAGAATCTCTTCCCAATGGCTAGTTTTTGTGTGTGGGCTATAAATACCCATCTTGACCAGTTGTGGGAGAAGTTGATGATGCCCCATTCTATTCTCTTGAGCTAGTGCAAGCCCTCTCATCTCTTTTGTGCATGTGTTGCACTATGTGAGCTTAGAGAGCAAACCCTAAGTGCATGTGTTGCATTAGGTAGTGGATTGTGTATCCATTGAGTTTAGACACTTGATTCGTTCAAGTGAGCGTCTCTAACTTATTATTCTTGGTGTTTGCCGACACCTAGACGGCTTGGAGGAGTGACGCCGGTGATCTTCTAAAAGAAGGTTGTGAGAAGACCTGGGCGATTGTGAGTGGTTCGGTGCTCGCCATCTCCGGAGTGGAGGAAGAGCAACCCCAAGTGAATCGAGGTGTTGATTCGTGTTGGAGCCAGTCCAAGTGATTGGACTTACCTCGGAGGTGTTGGCTCAATTGTGGAGCCTGGTCTAATTTGGTTGGACTTACCTCAACGTGGATTAGGGGAGACCGGCAAGTCTCCGAACACCACGGTAAAACATCGTCATGTCATTGTGGTTTGCCTTCTTGTGCTTTACTCTTTTGCAATTTACATGGCTTTGTATGACTGCTTTCATTCAATAGTATTATGTTGTTGGTGCACTTAGTAAAGACTAGTTAATTTAGGCTTTAATTGTGCAAAACTGATTTGATTTATAATTCTGCATTATAAATCGGTTTTATCCAAAAGAATTTTAAAAACCGCTTATTCACCCCACTCTAGTCGGCCTCCTCGATCTTACATCGTGTCCATCAAATCTGGGCTTCACTGAGCCCATATGATGTCGTTGTCGTGCAACGACTCAAACTCGTTGTGAAACAACGAGTAGCACCTTGTCGGTCAATCCTTAACCCAGCGTAGCCGGACAGCAATCCACCGGTAGCCCATAGTGGGCCCATCAATCGGGGCGTGCAACTCGGGGTACGGATGTACTACTTTCTCGAAGGAGGGCCGCCCAACAGATCTACAGCTGTAGGAGCATGTAGCAAACGGGAAGGCTCGGTTTCACACTGGTGTCGCACCACGAAGCGTCACATAACCCCTTGTATGTGGCGCAAAGGACGGCTGATCCCCAGTTGTACTGAGGCATTGCCCCAACCAAAGACTCGGCGATGCAGACGAAGCTAGGGTACACCCAATCGCCCTGTGTGGTGGGAAACAGGACCGAACCAAAGAGATAAAGACGGTAAACGACGAGGTGCGTCCTAACAACCTCGTCAGGTGTATCCTCTGGGCATCGACTGAAATGCCTCAGCCAAGTCCGAGGGATGCCTCAGGCACTGTCAGGATAGGTATGCCGAACCGATGCCCCAGTCTGGCCTTCTAGACTGCCGGCGGACGGTTTGGAACAAGTGGCTCACCTCGGATCGGGAGACCGGTCAAGAATGAGGCGTCCTAAAGAGTGACCGTCATCTCACCCCACCGAAAGTGGAAGGTGTGCATCTCAGGCCTCTACCTGTCGACAAGTGCCGACAGCAAACTATCGTTTTGGGTGAAGTGTCGTCCGACAGTGAGCAGCCTTGTAAAGGGCAACAAGCATGTGTCCCGAAGGATTTGGACGTAGCGAGCGTCCAACTGCCAGTAATCCTTCCTGGAACGAAGCATGAGGGGTGGAGGGCCATCTGCATCCCCGGCGATCCACGATTTGCACCGGTGATTCTCATCGTAGATTTAACATCCCAAACTCGGGTTTGTATTTGTAGGACCGGAAAGGCGACTAGAGGGGGGGTGAATAGACGCTTTCTCTATTTTTCACCTCGATCGAACTCAACACTACTTTCACTCCAATAACTATAAAAGCTATGAAGATCTGTATACAAGCACAGCGGATCCTGTGTTGAATCCGATCAAACCCCGAAGGACAAGACCAAAAACATCTCAAGATCGCGCGCACACCCACAGGAAACAAATATTCAGTCGAATCAAGATGGCAGCCCAAGCTAATAAAAACTAAACAGCAAAGCGCACAAAAATAAACATCACACATTCATATAGTCGGCCATCAATTACATCAAGATGGTAGCCTGCATATGTCGATCTCATAGAGCCAAACTGACAATAAACATGTTGGAAGAATAATTCACCCCTCCTGCATATGGGACCCACTTTGCAGGAGATGCACAGACAGATCCCAGAAATACTGTTGTACTTAGAAAAGACTGTAATACCCCTCACTTGTACTCATAGTGTAGCTATCCCCCAAGGGGTATTTCTGTCATTTGTACAGGCTCGGGAGCCTATAAATACCCCATGTATCCCCCCTTTCAAGAGGGAGGGCTCTCTTGAGCAATAAAGCAACATGTTCAAACTGGTGAGCCCTCGGGGGCTCCTTCTCTGGAGGTAACCCCCCGTTGGCTCATCGACAGGAGTAGGGCGGTCCTCTCGGACCTCCGAACCTGTATAAATCCTCGTGTCATTTTTACTCTCGTGGACGAGGGCCCGTTAGACGGCCGACGTCCACCCCCTCACTCGTGTTTGGTTTTTACACCTACAACAAAACACATGTAGCCGCACCAAAAGATCAGACACCGAGTCGAGATTGGATTTATCTCATCAGCCAATTCAATCCACATGAAGTCAAGCATGGCATCACACGCATGACATCAAACCTAACTCAGTAGCAATACTGATGAGCACAGCCAAGTACAAAAAATTTGAAACAGAAAACCCACTTGAAGGATTAATTTAAAGCAACATCCAATCTTCAAGTACGAGACCCGTACATTTCTCAGTCTGCACAAAGCTTCAGTTCACACAGCAGCTGGCACTGATCCGAGACTACAGGGCGCCGCTGCCGATCCGGTTTTTCAGGCACAAATCGAAGAAAAGCAAAAACAGCATAAGGATTCAAGCCGCCACAGACTCGGTTAACGCTGATCGCCCGGTATTTGGATTTCAACGCGGCCAGAACACAAGCCGCCGCAAGACTGAAGAGAATTTTTAGGTCTTGCAAGCCACCGTCAAGCTCCGAAATTGCCGGCAAACAAAGAACTGCGATTAAAGAATCAAGAAAGTAGCGCCCGGCGGTAAAAAATTGGAGATCAAATCAAACAGTGAATCGCCAGGACTTGGATTGACTCGATTTTCTGACAACACATACGCAAGAGAGAGCAGCTGAGGCAAATAAATAAAACTCAATGCAAAAGACCAGAGCTGCGATTTCTACAGGTCTACACCGGCGCCGGCCAGATCCGGATTCTGCTGGCCGCACAGGGCTCGTAGTACTGCGGAGGCTTAAAGCGCTACTGGCCTTTTTCACACCTAGGAACCGGCAGATCCAGCAATCGGATCAACGAGCAGTCAATGCAAATAAAAAACTCACCCACCAAATCAAACAAGGTATGAGATTAACTGCAGCCACCGAGGTTCCTGCGGATAGGATCTAAAAAGCAGTCGCCGGCAAGATTTGGATTTCTACGGGCGCATCTATTCTCTCGGGTTCACTCTGGGCGCTGCCAGGCTCTGCTTTGCTACGGGCGGCTCAACAAGCGTAAAACTCAGCAGCATCAAATGACCGCAGCAAAGAAGGCAACCAAACAGAGAAACAGATTGCAAGAGAGGACATCAATCAGAACCGAACAGCAAGATGACAGGATCAAGTCACACGCAACAAAGATGGCAGTGTGAATAAACAAAACCAAAAGCATGTCCCTGAGATTTAGATCTGGATTCCTCACAAGGTTTCTCTGATATCTCATGCACGCAAGAAATGGCCGCCGCCACAGGAGACCAATTTTTCTTTGGGGGCGCCGCCACCAGCTCTCCAAAAACGCCCTAAACCTAAAGCCTCTGCTTTTCTGTGCAGGGCAGAGCCAACCTAACAGATGACCATCACAGCTCCTTTTATAGGGTAACAACAAACCCTAAAAACCTTCTAGATGATTTACCCTAATGGGCTTCTGTTAGGGTCCAACATCAACGGAACACACACGCACGCATATTAAAGCGCCGTCTTCATCGTCGATTGATCTAAACCGCTTCACCATGCACCGACCCACGCTGCGGCTTAGTCAAAAAGGTCACGAAGATGGTATTTGGTAAAATTACCAAAATACCCCTTCTCGATCCTTCTCCAAAAGACCGAGTCCACAGATCGTGAAACAATCCCATGCTTCGCCACGTGTAGATTGATCAACGGCTCCATGTCGTCAAGTCTCTCCCGTCCGGATCCCACCGGCACCACTGAGCACTTGCAACGACTTCCGCGCCGCTTGATCCAACCAGTCGCACCGAACTGCCCGTTCGGTCATCCATGTCCATTCTGCGTCATGCTTGAGTCCTCTGACCTCACCCGGCATCCTTGATCGTTCTGGACCTCAGCTCTCCAAGCTTAGTCCCGATCCACCTCACCGTTGACCGTCATTGACCTGCAAGCCACCTGCACAACAATAGACAAGCAAACACGAATCCGGGAACAAGTTCTTCACAACTTGACCCACGTTAGCCAAAACATGCAACATGCAACACATATGCACTAACAAAAATGGATATGACCTATCCCAAAATCAATTCACCACTTATATCAACATTCAGCACAAAAGCCGGTCAGACCGCCACTGACCTGACAGATCTGAAACTTTATCGAAAACACATGAAACTTCAAACCAAAAGCCACATTGCCAATTGTTTCATCATCCTAAGATCATGGGCATATCCCCATGATATCCACAGTATTTCAGATATGTAAAAATGAGGAATTTAAAACTTTTGTTGCATCATGATGTTATTGGAATTTTCTGGAATTTCTTTCAAAGGTTTTGTTGATTTGGATAACCTAAAGCTTCAATTCACTAGAAGCATAGTCCTTTAAAACTTTTTAAACAATTCTTGTGATCATCCTCTGAAATGATTTTTCCTAAGTTCTAAATTATCCTAGTGACTCCTCTGAAAAATATCATAATTTTTAGATTTTATTTTCTATTTTTAAAGGGCTAGTCAAACTAGCTACATCCTTGGTCAAAACCCTAAGACTGAACCTTGTAACATTTCTAGATAAAAATTCAATGCATGAAAACCTCTAAAAAATTTATAAAAGGTTAATCATACAGTCAGTAACCTCCTGCAAAAATTTCAGAATTTTTGGAGTTGTACAACTCTATCTAAAAATCCCTCAAAGACTCAACCTTTTGCTTTCAAAACCTAATTACACTGTTCCTCTGACCAGGCTTGAGTCGCACTGCTCTTTAGCACTCGGTCGAACCCAACCCACTAGAAGTGAGTCTGAACTAGAGATACGCGCGGACCATCTGATCTCAATCGGACCATCCACATCGCTTGGGAACGTTCGGACCGTCCGAACGATCATTTCAATCAGGACCGTCTAATTTTAATCGGATCGTCTGCATCGCTTGGGAACGTTCGGACTGTCCGAACGATCATCTCGATTAGGACAGTCCAATTTCAATTGGACCGCCTGAACGTTCCAACCTGGACCTTTTGACTCAACCCAACCCACTCATTCAAACTCCGACCCGGCCCTTTTGCTTGTTTCGCTGACTGGTGGGTCCCGCCGGCCTATTCTTCTTCTCCACGCGGCCTACGCGCCCGTGCCAGCTCCCCATGCGCCCCATGGTCGACCTCATCGCCAATGGTCGCCCAGCTACCCTGCCACCGGTTTTTGACGCGTGCGCACTTGGTTTTTGAGTCTCGACCGCATCACCACACCTGCTCCTATTGACTCACGTCCTCTCAACTTGTCCATGGTAGAGCCATGAACCGTGCTCAGTCGCCATGGCTATCCTCAGGTTTTCTCTGCCCTAGCCACTATAAAAATCCCTTGAGCTCCTCCTCATCTCTTTTTCGGCACCACCTTTACTTCCCCTAGCTTCTCCACTGCTCAATTGAGCTCAAAACCGAGAAAGCCCTGAAGCTCCATTTTCGGCCGGCAAGCCCATTCATCGCCGCCGGTGCTTCAGTGGTTCCCTTGCTCGTCCCTTCACGTCACTTTGTGCCCCTAATCACCATCGTCATTTCTCCTAATCCAATTTTGGTTTGTATTCATAGGAATCATCGGATTTTGGATTTTCTTCTCTTCGGCCGAAAACAATTGCCTTCGTCCCCATCTCTAGTGAGGTGTTTCATTTCCCAATTGCTCACTTGAGCACCATTTATGGGCCTCACTGATACTTCTCCTACCTCCCATTTCCTCCCTCAATCCTCAGGTCATCCCATCCACATTGGAGCGCCAACGCCGCCCTCGGTTCCTCGCCACCGGCACGACTCCGACTAGCTCTGTCCTCCCTACCCACTCCGGTATGCTCCTAGCCCTCCTTTGGTGCTAGTGCACGCCTTGGGTAGCTCAATGCGTTGTTGTATCGGCCTTGCCGTATTTCCCGTAGCTCTTCCTCTGCTCCACCTCATCGTGACGCCATTTCAGTTCATCTCCAGCGATGCTCCGGCCACCGCCGGGTGCGCAAAAGCATGAGGATTCCATTTTAGCCCTTGGTCGCCATCACCATGGCCTTCCTTGCCGGCGATAAGCCAGGCAAGCTCATGACCAGAGCTGCTCCTTTGTCGGACGCCGACACGTACTGTAGCTCGTTGGTTAGAGTTAACTTTTGTCGGTTTGGGTTAGCTAATGCGTAACAAAAGTTCATGACTGTTTAGTTTTCGTGTTAAGTCCATGACACGCGGGTCCCGCCTGTAAGAATAGGTTTCTTTAGGATTCTTACTAAAATAGAACAGGATTAGTGGGGTCTTTCTGTCAGTAACATTGGCTAGGTAAACCTCGGTAAGAAAAGCATTAAATGCTTTTATATTTTCTGAAATACTTTATTTATGTACTAAAAATTGTTTAGACTTCAAAATTTCTTAAGTAATTCATTTTAACTCCATTTTGCATAAAAAAATTTGTTGGCTTCCTTTTTAAATTTACTTTAAGTTAAAAATGGTTTGAATCATGTTTCTGTTCCAGAAAATTTGGTAGTAGAATTATTTTCGGTAGAGTATTATCTTTTGCACTAAAATTGATTTAATTTGTAAATGTATAAGTAATTCTCTGTAACTTCTATTTGAGTGAACTCAAGCTTGTTGGATTCCTCGGTTATTGTACTTTAATGCAAACAGGTTTTAAGCATGCTACTTTCTCTGAAAATCTTGTTTTACAATTGATTTGTGCACTACTTTCATGACTTTGAAAAATCCTAGAAAATTAATTTTAACTCCAAATGAGGTGAATCAATTTTTATTATTCATCTCATGTGGTGCTCTGTTTATAATAAAATTTTCAAAGTCACCACACTTCTATATATTTTCACGAAAAGTAGGTTTCGGATGAACAGTAATCGAGCCCTATTTTTCCTGATTTTATTTTCCAACAGAATTGTTTTGGCTATATATTTTGCATACAACATCCAAATCGATTGAATTTTGTTGCTAAATTCGTTTAAAATTATGCTCTACCTTTTGTGTAAATTTCATGATTTTTGGATGACTTTGAATTTTTTAGTATATTCAGTGTTATTCGTTCTTATTGTTTCTTCTTGATTCTTTCGATAGGTTCTGACAAATTCGTTGAGTACGAGAGTGATCCTCTGCAGCAAGTGAGTTATCTCCAATAAGGCAAACAGTCCTTCCTTTGATGCACGTTGATCCTATTATGTTCGCATGCTAATATTTCAATTTCAACTATATGTATGCATGCTATGTTGACAAGTATTTTCTCGGTTCGCGATAGTTTACCTGAATAGTTACACGAACTGTAAGTAAACATACATCCTTTACCACTGAGCCTAGGTTTAGATCCGTTGTGATTTAGAGCTCGATGGATGGGCTTTAGTCACTTTATATGTAGTATGCAAGTTGTTGTCGCTTAGCCATGCCTAGAATGGTAGTCTGGGGATCATCGCTTCGGCGATGGTTATTCTATTATCACTATAAATACTTGGGTCGGGTTACTCATGTATATAGTGTATTTGGAAAACTAAAACTGAAAATAAAATATTTTAGACTTAGGCACATTGGTTGGATGGTGGGTTGTTGGGTGTGTGTTTGGTGCCCGAGTCAACAAGGACCGAATTACTTGTGTCACTGATCCAAGCACTATTGCGTGCATCCACATGAGGGCATATGGGAACCCTCTTGATTTAGTACTTTAGCGTGTGTTAGCTCCGAGTCGCAGGCGGTGGTTGTGTGTTGTGTATAAAAAGAAATGTATTGTTGTTTGTGACGCCCTAATTTTCAGAACCTTTTTGAAAATTTCAAAATAAAAAGAACCATTTTGTTTTGATGAGAATTCAAAGCTTAACCTGAAATTTCATAATGGATTTAAGTTGACTAACCCAAACTTCAACTAAAAGTTCCTTGTTGGTTTGTTGAGTTGTTTGAGTTTTGAAGATCTTCCCTTCTCTGTTCATCTTTTACCCACCTCTGGTCTAGACCTCCCTTCGTCTGGGATCTAATGGCCCAGACCTCTCCTTCATTGGGATCCAAAGGTTCGGACCTCCTTTGTGTTGTCCTCCCCTGGTCCAGACCTCCTTGGGTCTAGACCTCCCAAGTGCTTGGACCTCCTTGGGTCCGATTCTCCCTCTCGGGTCTTCTCTGGCTTACAACCTCCCCGAGCCTGCGCCACTCTTATGTGTATCTGAGCTCCTTTAGAATCCTGTTGAAGCTTTTCGGGTTTACTTGGACTTTCCCTCGCCGCTTGTATCCTTGAAACCTTCTCTGGAGGTTCCCTTCAGTACCAGCCCAGTAGTACCACCCGCACCATGCAGTACTACCGCTTCTTCGACCTCCCCTTACCTTTGTTGGACCTCTCCGCGTCCTTCAGGACCTCTCCATATCCTCTAGGACCTCCCCTTACCTTTATTGGATTTCTCCGCGTCCTTCAGGACCTCTCCATGTCCTCTAGGATCTCCCCTTACCTTTATTGGACCTCTCCGCGTCCTTCAGGACCTCTCCATGTCCTCTAGGACCTCCCCTTACCTTTATTGGACCTCTTCGCATCCTTCAGGACCTCTCCATATCCTCTAGGACCTCCCCTTACCTTTATTGGACCTCTCTGTGTCCTTCAGGACCTCCCCATGTCCTCTAGGACCTCCCCTTACCTTTATTGGACCTCCCCGTGTCCTTCCGGACCTCTCCGGGTCCTCCAGGACCTCCTCCTTGCCTATTTGCATCTCTATTGATTGTGAGTCGTCCGATTTGCATTGGACGGTTTGATCCTGGTGAGACATTCGGAGGGTCCGAACATCCCACCCTCCCTGAGCCTTAGATCATTCTGGGCGGTCCGATCGAAATCCAGCGGTCCCGACCTCCTCCTTGAAGATCTGGACCGTTAAGACCTCCCCCTTGGAGATCTTAACCGTCCAGACCTCTCCCTTGTAAATCTAGACCGTTAAGACCTCCCCCTTGGAGATCTTAACCGTCCAGACCTCCTCTTTGTAGATCTGGACCGTTAAGACCTCCCCCTTGGGGATCTTAACCGTCCAGACCTCCTCCTTGTACATCTGGTCGTCAAGACCTCCCCTTTGGAGATCTTGGTCGTCCAGACCTCCCCTTTTTGGCAGATCCGACCGTTAGGACCTCCCCTTGGAAATCCTAACCGTTCAGACCTCCCCTGGATTTAATCATACGGCTCTAGACCTCCCTTGCGGGTGAGGATCTCCTTTTACCTTTGCAGACCTCCCCGTTTGTAATTGATCTTGACCATTGGACCTCCTTTTTGGAGATCCAACCGTCAGGACCTCCCTTGCGAGTGAGGACCCCCTTCTAGCTCTTGCGGACCTCCTCTGGTGCACTTAATCTTGGCCGTTTGGACCTCCCCTTCGGAGATCCAACCGTCAGGACCTCCCCGGTGGGTGAGGATCCCACCTTGTTCACGGCAAGACCTCCTCAATATCTTTGCAGGACCTCCTCTGCGGGTCTTGGTTGCCCTGTTGGGTAGTCATACCCAGTTTTCTTACCTTTGACTGTGTCCTTTGGGCAAGGAAGTCTCCACAGCATTTAAAGCATGTTGTATCACATTAAATGCTCTCACTTTTTCAGTACTCATGTCATACCATTGTCACATTCCTTGCCTACTCCCATTGTCCTCTTTACCAACTCCTAAGGACCCATATTCTGGGTCATGTGCACTGGCTCCAACTATATATAGTTGGGGTAGTCCTCCTTTCTCACTTTCTTCTCCATTTCTCCTCTCTGTCTCAACCGAGCACTCTCTGGACCTCCTCCCTCCAAGTTCTTGGACCTCCTCTCTCGAGTTCCCGGACCTCTCCAGCGAGCTCCTCGGACCTCCTCTTGACCTCCCAACCTCTCTGTTGGTTTTGTATTTAAGTTTATTTGGAGTTCTTTGAATCTTGTTTGAGCTTTATTTGAACATTTGGCTTTTCACCGTGTAGATGCCAAGACCGTATGGAGCCAGAGTTCTGTGAGGGAGAGGAAGAAGCTCAAGACTTTGAGCAAGGCAAGTTACACTCTTGATCATGTTGCACCCAATACTTCAAATTACTTATGTCGTTTTCAAAGATGTATGCATGCTTAATTCACTAAGATATTTCAATGCCTACCTTTAAAATCGTAGCTATGCCTACTGCTTGGTATGACCACTATCCATGTTGAATCAACCCTATTGTCACCCTAGATAAATCTGGTTCTTGCAATAGTGAGGACCCGAAGCTTTTAAAGAAAATAGAATGCTTAGTATTGCTTAGACCAAAATCTTGATTTGGGAGTTTTGACCAAAAATATCACTTAATCAAATAATTTGGGCCATGGCATTGGTGTGCCATGGAGATTTCAGCCATGACATTGGTGTGTCATGGGGTTTTACAAATGGCCATGGTATTGGTGTGCCATGGAGGTTTGAAAAAGCAAAGTAAATGAAAAATGGTTTTTACTTGGGCGAAGCTGGTTGTTTGGTTGGTGCAATGTCTATGTACGGGGGGTCGTGTGATCCGATGCCCTAGGGTTGAGGTTTGTCGCCCAAGTCGGTTAAGGACCGGTCTTTGAGACACCACTTGCTAAGCCTATAATGGGCTATGCCAAAATTGTGCAACCACATGTGTCCAGTGTGGGGCATGGGATCTGGCTAATTAATTTGCAAAGCTCTATCGTGGTTTACCCTGTTGATGCGGTGGGTTGTCATGTTACGTTGTTGTAGTCCCTTTGGCATAAGAGGGCACCCCATTAACCCGTGGGTTTCTATCCAAAGGGGGGATCTGCGAAACCTTAATGTGGGTGGACTGCGGTGGAGCAATGCATTGTAAAGGCCTTATCATGTGCTCTAGACCTCTCACCAAAGGAAGTGTGAGGTGGCATCGACGGATGCCAAGCAAACTAGAGAATTCATGTCATGTGGGTAAAGTGTACAACCTCTGCAGAGTATAAATCTATTCGAATAGCCGTGTCCATGGTCATGGATGTGCTGGCAATGTCACTCAAAGTTAGCTCTTGGTTTTGGTTTTCAAAAGAACTATGAAATTGGTTTTGGTGATTTAACCAAATTGGGTTTGGGCGGGAAGCCATGTGCAGGAGCGTATCCTTCACCATCTTCATGATGAATGCTATCCAACTGAAAATGGATTTCACAAAAATGAATTTTAACTATTGTATCCTACCTTGAAACTTAATACTTGTATTTGAAATAAAATTGGCTTTATGCAAATCAACCCTAATATGCTTTCCCTTGATATATCCCTATGCATGTTATTCTGTTAATTGACGGGTGTAACTTGCGAGCACGGTTGTTGTGCTCACTCTTGCTTGATTCATGAATTGAGCAGGTGAAGATTCCTATAATGATGAAGATGACCAACTCAATTAGGCCGCGCCCTCCAGCCAATCACCTGTGGTGTAATGGGTGGACAATGTCTTTATTTTCCTTTGCGTTTGTGTGCTCTCGGTTCTTTGGAGCTTGTAAGCAACCCTTGTAATCAAACCTCCTTTTATTGTTAATAAATTTACGTGGATGTTTTTTGTCACTTGCTTGCTATGAGAATCGGTCGATGATCCTTGGGGACCGGTTTAGATCGCAGATGGACTTGAGCTCATCCTCAAGCCTCACGACCTCCTCGGGTTGGCTCCTCGGACCTCCCCGAGTAGCGTGGAGTTTGAGGAGGTCCGAGGTCCAACGACCTCCTCGAGGTCGGGACCCCTGACCTCCGAGTGGTTTTATCGGACCTCTCAGAGGTCCAGGAGGTCCTTCCGGATGTCCCATCGGGACGTCCCCGAAGTCCTTCTGGACCTCCCAGGAGGTCCTGAGGGAACTCTCGGGACGTCCTAGGGGTCCCTTTTCGGACCTCCCAGGAGGTCCTGAGGGACCTCCCGGGTGTGCCCAGGGTCGGGTCGTGACATTGTTGGATGTGCGGGATGTGCGGGGGTGGGTTCCTGTCTAGATTCTCCATACCGAGGGGCATTGTAGTAGTCCGGGGCTTTACCCCCATAGGGTAGTTGACTTTCGGCTTTACAACGACTCAAACACAACATATGGTTTCTATCCATACAGACGACTCGTAGTTAATGCATTATATTAGAAAACGTCTCGTGGGACTTAGCCTTGCTCGCATACCTAAGGAAGTGTGCTCTATAGCTTGGCAAAAAGGCGGTCTGACATGTGGGTAAAGTTGTACACCCCTGTAGGATTTAATCTATTCGAATAGCCTCGTCCTAGGTTACGGACATGCTTGGTTAGGTCGTGCAAGAATTAGACTATAACATTTTCGATAAAACTTGAAATCGAGTGGTACGAATGGGTAATTCGTGCTATGTTATGGTGGCTGTTGGGAAGTCACCTCCAAGATGTAATTATGTTTATAATGTTGTCTCGCTGTTATTTAAACGAATAAAAACAGATTTGTCAAAATGTTTTCAATCTATTACACTATTGTAAATGAAATATTGCTTTGTGCTTAAAATGAACTCTATGTCCTTCTCCTTTGATTCAGCTTGTATGTAGCTATGTATAGGTTTATTATTCGTAAGTCTTACGAGTACAATTTTGTACTCAATTGCATTATCTAATTGTTTCAGAGGAGGTTGACCCCCAAGGGGTTAACTATTGTGAGACCGATTTCGTACAGGATGACTAGCTTGGCGGCCCGATCGGTTGCCTTGTGGGTAAGGGTAAACCGGTTGGCTTTTGTTTATCGCCATCTTATGTCTTTTGCTTCCGCTGCTACTTTAGTCTTTTACCTTGCCATTTGGCCAGTCGGCCACTTTTGTAATATGAACTTGTATGTCTTTTGGATGTTGTAACTATGTCGTTATCAGTATTGCATTTTTGTATGGATTTGATGCTTGATTTTGTGATGGTGTATGTGTATCGCATTCTGGGAGGTACATGTTACACCGAGAGTCGGGATATTTGATTTGTAATGTTATGACCAAATGGATGGTTAAGTATTACAAGCTAAATACCCCGGGGACTCTCACGGGTTCTAGAAGATCCGGTAAAGGTACGATTTGCAAGAGATGGAAGAGACATACTATCAGTGAAAAGATTGATAATGATGATAAAATACTAGAAATTAAAAATTACGACTAAATACAAACAACAAATTAATATACACTAATTAACTACAACCAAATTAATTACGACTAAATTAGTTTTGACTAAATTAATTAGGACTAATTAATTACTACAAATGAACCTGTGTTACATAATGACAACTACATTATTCATGACTAAATTACTTACGATGAACTAAATAGCACTAAAATAATTACGACTAATTTATTAGCACAAATTAATAACAAAAAATAATAGCTACGACTTACTAGGGCCACTAAATTAATTACAACTAATTAACGATGGCTAATTAATTATATCGATAAAATACGACTAATTAACTAAGTCTTAATTCCAACTAATTATTTACGACTAATTAATTGAGTAAACCTAACTAAATACGACTAATTAATTGGTAACTAATTAACTATGCCCGAATAATTACAACTAATTAATTACGTAAGATTAATTTAACTACGACTAATAAACTCACATAAATTATATTACGAAAATTTGAAAACGACTAAATTAAGTACGCCTAAATAAGTACAACTAGTTAACTATGAACATTTCGCTATAACTAATTTACTAACCACATAATTAATAAAGAAATTACGTACAAGGAAACAATTACCTGCTAATGACGGTTGTAAATAATGCTTAATCGTCTGCGAAAACGAAATCGACAGAACGAACGAGCATGAGAAAGCGAGCAAGAATGGTAAACAAAATTGGTGTTGCCTCAGAATGTATAGCCGCTACGGGAGGAATCGGATTCCCTTCCGCACGCAATGGTTGCATGCATGCATCTACAGACAAGAATGCGACAGGGAATAAAGGGTAAAAGTGATGGCGATGGGGAAATGATGGATGATGACAAGCGCGCGTGGGCTAGTCCGGGCGGTGGCTGTGCGGAGGAGGAGTGTCCGGGCAGTGGTCGTGCGAACGCCATGCTGTCTGGGCGGTAGGAGTGCAGGCGAGACACATGTCGGGCCAAGAGCTTAATTGGGCGAGGGGCGCACGAATTTTGGTGCGCCCGCACGCACACCACACGAACAAACCCCCTCCGGGCTAGGGCTCATTGGAATTGAACACGTGGCGGTATAAGACTCATCTGGACTGCTATATTTACAAATACCTTGCAAATACGCTGCAGAACAGTGCCATTTAGGCCAAAACCTCATGGTGCCGTGGATCGTGTGGTGCAGACATGTATTCTTTTTTCAAATACAAGCAACTTGCGTGATGATTTGCTTTATTGTTTGACTATCTGTTTCTCAAAATAAGCGCAAATTATTGTTTTTCCACATTATCATTGATAAATGAGTTTTATTTCGTACTCTCGTTACACATAAAGCTTCAGTAACTATTCGCTCAGTTCCATAATAGATGTTGTGGTCTCTGATATACGGGTGCATATCCAGTGCATATAGTGTATTTGGTGTATATATGCATAAACTTTTTGTTTGGGTATCAAACAAGTATAAAAAATTCTGAAAAAAATTCTAGATGTAGTTGATGGTGTTTTATTCCACCCTTTAAAATTTCAAGTTCAAACTCAATGTATGTTAGAAGAAACAAAAAAGAGAAATTCACTGTGAATAGTATGGAAAGAGGAAAGAGGAAAGAGAAAACAGGAAATGTTACTATTCACAGTGAATTTCTCTTTTTTGTTTCTTCTAACATACATTGAATTTGAACTTGAAATTTTAAAGGGTGGAACAAAACACCATCAACTACATCTAGAATTTTTTTCAGAATTTTTTATGCTTGTTTGATACCCAAACAAAAAGTTTGTGCATATGTACACCAAATGCACTATGTGTACTAGATATGCACCCCTGATATACAGCTTTGACTGTTAATTTTTTAGATACATGGTGGTAGTAGAGATTATAATCATTACGATATTATGGAATACTCCTTCCAGTTAAAAAACAAATAGTTTTAGAATGCGTGTAGTCAACCTTTAAAAACTTTGATTGTTGATATCTTTTTAAATATTTAGATTAGATATATAAAAAATTATATGTATAAATTCGTCTCGAAAAATACTTTTATAATATCATAGTTTTATTAGATTTTATAAATATATTATAATAATAATTAGTGATCAAATTATATTTTAGAATGTAAAACGACTTATTTCTGTGATCCGAGCGAGTACCGCGTCAGTGGTCACAAAGTTTTAAAGGATTTGACCGCACTCATCTCCAAGTGACATTTATTAGCAACAGAGTAAGTACAAGATATGGCAAAGAATCTTTTTTTTTTTTGGCCTTAGGTGCCATACAAATACAAAAATAGCTTTTTTTGCTACTGTTTTTGTGAAAATAGCCCCTAGACGAGCACGGAAAGGCCACCTCCCGTGGTCACCGAGCGCGGCAAGTGAGGGTGAGCGGGACCAGGCATTGCACATGGCGGAGCGTGGAAGGGCCACCTTCCGCGATGAAGGAGCGCGGAAGGCTCCTTCCGCGGTCACCAGACGCGGAAGGTGGTCGGCGCTACCGCGGCCACGGCTCATTGGCGCGTGTGGAGAAATGTCTGCGTACCTTCCGCGGTCACCGAGCGCAGAAGGGCCACGTGTCAGCTCCACGTTGATTCTACGGTCGTTTGGAGTCTAGTTTTGCAAAAAAAAAACATGACAAAGAGACTATTTTTGTATTTTTCATGGTATTACGGGGCTAAATCAAAAAAAAATTCTATGGCAAAAGATAAGCACCAGATAGGGGTAGTGCGAACCAAACCAAACAAAACAAGCATGCATCATTGGAAGGAAATTCTCTCTCCCCGGAGCCGCTAGATTTACGGGAGGGGGTTGAATAGACGGTGGATGAGCGGGGTCTCGCCCGAGGCCCTCCCCTACTGCATCATTTTTCCTTGCGTCATTGGCACATTTCCATGTGGGTCATCGTCAGCCACGATGCAAGCAGCACAAGTGTGGGTTGGCCGCTTGGCGTTGGCATCAACAAATATCCTGGCAAAGTTTATTCTTTCAGAAAGAAAAAAAAAACATGTTGTGACAAACCACCATTGTCTCAGTGTCTCCCCTCCCTTCCAAGCACTGACCCTCCACAAACCCATCACCACCCAAGAAGTCAAGAACCGGAGGGAGAAGAGAGGATCAGAAGAGCACCCGAGAAGCAAGAAGGGGAGGAGGTGACCATGGCCGGCGGGGAGGGGGAGAGGTGGGTGGGCGCGGCGGTGGACTTCTCGGAGGGGAGCCGGGCGGCGCTGAGGTGGGCGGCGGACAACCTGCTCCGCACCGGCGACCACGTGCTGCTACTGCACGTGCTCAAGGACCCCGACTACGAGCAGGGCGAAACCCTCCTCTGGGAGGCCACAGGCTCGCGTGCGTAAACCACTCCTCCTGCTGCTATTCACTCTTTTGTAGTGGCAAATAATCAATTATTCCTACTTATTATTGTTCTTCATCTTTCTTGGTGCGTGAATACCTCGATCCGTGGAAATTTTCCATATGCATGAGTTGAATCGTCACAAAGAAAGATCCTTTCCATGATCCATGGCCTGTATAAGAGAAGTAGTAGGTGTATCGTCTTGCCGGTTACTCTGCGCATGCAGGGCCTTGCTTCTTGGGCTTGGCCTTTTCTGCTTGACATGAGCCACTGATCGCCTATCTTGGCTTACTGGAGCTTCTCGTGCTTTCCTTGGAGGAAGGAGGATGATATTCAACTTTAGGGCTCTCTGGGGAGGAGAAATTGAGATAAAATGGGTTAGGGTTGAACATTAGAGGAGAAACTGATTTATTTAGGACAGATCATATCTTACAAGTTGTAGTGATTCCTTGATGAGTTTACTACTTGTAGTATTTAACTATTTGTAAACAGCCATCAGAGTTTTAGGTTACTAGTTTACTACCGACACTTACGGGTAAACTTACTTGACACCATTTGTGTAGCCAAATCTATCATTAACCAGTGGCTTTGATGTACTAGCTGGGCAAGAATTTGTTTCCGCTTGCATATTGCATTTACTGAGTGATCATTCACTTCAATGTAAAGAACAAGTTAGTGGCAGAAACAGGACCTAGTGTACTTACCACCTCTTGAACATTGAATTATCTTTCACAGCAATTGTATGTCACTGAATTACGGAAATTGAAATTCAGAATCTTTTCCTGCGGCTTGCTATACTTCCAGTTTAAGCTTCATTGATCCATTCCAGCAAACTAGAGGGTTCGTTTTTCATATGCAACAATATACCATTGATGTTTCATAGCATCAAGATAGATGTAAAAAAAATTGCATTAAATGTAATATGTGTTTGCGCTAAACAGTGTTAATATGGAAACATCGATGAATGAGGTTATCTGCTCCTGTTCATAGAGAATATTGACCATGAATGACATGCCTGATAATCCAGTTCGCCCTATTTGCATGTGAAAGGTTATAGTCAGTTGCCCCTTATTTATTTAAGGTTGTCCGGCTGACTGATTACTATCCTCATTGCTTTGGTTTGTGAATTCTCATAGCATTGATTCCACTCTCGGAATTCTCTGACCCTACAATTGCAAAGAAATATGGGGCAAAGCCTGATGCCGAAACATTGGACATGCTCAACACTGTAGCCAGGCAGAAGGAGGTGATCACTCCAAACCATCATGTATCATCTGACATCTCCTTGCAACATATGCTATAATTCTTTTTCTGCTTCTCTTTTGGCAGGTTGTGGTGGTTGTGAAATTCCTGTGGGGAGATCCCCGCGAGAAGCTATGCCAAGCTATCAATGACATCCCCATGAGCTGCTTGGTTATAGGAAGCAGGGGCCTTGGCAAGCTCAAAAGGTTGCACCAAGCTGCCCCTAGAAATTTTCTTGAGGTATATTGTCTTAACCTATACCAGTGCTAATCTTTGCATTTCTGCCTGCAGGGTGCTCTTAGGCAGCGTTAGCGATTACATTGTCAACAACGCTACCTGCCCAGTGACGGTTGTCAAGTCCGCGAGCACTAAGGACTGATCTTATCGTCAAATACCCGCATGTGTTCTGGTGCGTGGACTCTGGAGTAGTCTATCCAGCTAGCTGAAACATGTTGAATTATGCAGTGTTATTGTAATAATATACAATTAGCCCGCTGAAGATACTCTTGTACTTTGTGCATGTGCTCTGTGTACTTATCTTAGGCTGGCTGCACCATGCTGTTGTTAGCTGTATGAGTGATGTTTATACAGCTCCTAGAGTCTTGAATAAATGGATTCTGGTGTTTTTCTTGACAGCCTTTATTGCCTGGCTAGAATTCCTGATACGCAATGTGGATGCTAGCAACTTGAACATAATCTATTTCTTCACACTGAATATCTTACTAGTGTATGCTTCAAGCATGTCCAGCAAATTGGCTTTTCAGAGGTACCCTTGCATGTTCAGCTAAAGGGCTTTCCAGAGGTACCTTTCTTGGAGATGTTTGGTTCGGATAGCAAAAGAGGTTTGCCTAGGGAGGTATGAGCTGAAAGATGCTCTCATCAGTCTTGATTGGTGCCTGCATGTATGCACATACATATGCAGTTTTTTTCTTCTTCTCATTTTGGCCCTTCTTTTATTCAATTTTCGGAAATAGATCTAGATAGAAACTATATCCAGAAATGAACTTTTTTCCCAGCGACATCAGCACCACCTGCACGTCGGCCGACGTTCAACGCCGGTGATCATGGCGCTGACCTAAACTACCTTGGCGCCAATTTTGTTGACGCTGAAGTGATTTCTTCCTCTCAGTTTTGGCCAACAGTGAAGTACTATTTTGTTTTCGATGATGCCTAGTAAATGCGTGCTCCTTTGCGGTCCATGAACCAAATGCATGAATGATTCGTGAATAATCGACATGAATCGCTTGGTCTCTCTATGATTCATGAATTGTTGTACATGTACATGTGTGGCCGGCTGATCTATGAAGCCTGAATTTTTTTCCCTTGTGGGCAAGAATGCTAACCGCTGCAAGTTATAGTTACCATGTAATTCAAAAAAAGATGGACATCAGTATGAAGCATTGGATCTAAGCAGAAGCAATGTTTGTGCCCAAGGGTTCATCTTGTTTCTTTTCTCGCTACTACATGATGGCTGGTGCTAGCTGATGCTTGTAGCATGTGTTCTAAGTGATGCTTATCTTGGATAATGAACAAGCCTGAATATCTCTTTTCTCTTCGCTTTTTGGTTATGAAGTTAAACCATAAAAATGTTGATGCTTACATTGAATCAAAGATGGATTGCCATGTCCAACTTGTAAGGACCAGTATAACTGCATTGATATTATAGCATTTGTTTTGTGGTTCGGACTATGATATGAATTCGTCTCATTTATATACATTCATAATTGGATTATGGTACGAATTGATCTCATTACATTCATATTGTATGAATTTGTCTTGTTACATTCGTATGTTATCGCATTCAAATGGACTCGCAGTCCCGACAAATTTGTAAAGAAGTTTCAAAAAATTGTGTACAAATAGAAAGGGGTAAGAAACAAATAGACTTGAAGTGTTAAAACTAGTGGTATCATGGTCTTTTTGTCTCCGATCATCTCTTTCTAGGTTTTGGAAGCTAAATTCTTACCGAACGTTTTCCTTAGTCAGCTCTAAATTATCAGAGAAGTAAATCCTTAGAGTAGCAGAAGCTGAGAACTAAAAAATGAGGAGTCCTTACCAAACAGGTCCTAAAATTAACATGATATTGCCGACCACAATGAGAACATAGTGTGCACAGACAGGGACGGAGACAAGGGTTGCTAGGGGTAGCCCTGGCCCCCTCATGCTCCATACAATCCTTTGTGCCCACATGAATGTGTTAGATAAAAATAACAGCAAAGTTTTATTTGGCCTCCTTCAATACAAAAATGTTAATAATTGGTCCCTCGTTATATTTTCCTTACTTACCAAAGACCAGCTGAGGTGGCACTATGCTCACACCAGCTGGCGCTGACAGGTTCACACTCAGCGTCGTCTATACTGGCGCTGAAAAGGGAGTTTTTGTGTGGATCTATATCTGAAATGAATTTTTAAAAGAGGCTAATTTATAATAAAAAATTCCATACGCAGATGATACCAACTAACAACAAACACAGCAGATAGTCAGTAACAATATATATATGTTCATGCATCCTGAGAGGAGATGATTACATGCGTGGCAATTCGCAGGTCAGCAAAATTTCTTCCACCCCATTAGCATGGAGTGTAATTTGTAGCTTTTTTTCGCAAACAAACTGCATTCTTTTCAATTGTCTGTGATTGAATTGGTAGGACTCGTATGTACCTTGACAAATTCATCAGGGGAATGCCTTGGTACTTTGATGATCACTGGTCACCATGGGAACACTTGATAAAGAAGGGGTGAAAAACCTCACCCTGCATATAAACAAGCAATGCAATGCAAATTCAACACTTGATAAATACCTGCAAGTAGAAAGGTGAACAGTCATAGGAAACACAGGCTCATCACAATCCACAATACACTGATATGTTAAACATGGGGTGAAATGTCATTAACATCAACAGCGTAGCATCACTGCAACAACTTACACTAACCATGCCACATCAGTCATCACGACCTCAAACTTCTGTCTG
Organism: Phyllostachys edulis; assembly: GCA_036346405.1. Classification (NCBI taxonomy): domain Eukaryota; kingdom Viridiplantae; phylum Streptophyta; class Magnoliopsida; order Poales; family Poaceae; genus Phyllostachys; species Phyllostachys edulis. Next base: position 76,781,316 of record CM070561.1, read on the forward strand.
CAAGTTAAACCTAAAACATTCCAGATCCATCCATTCGTTCATATGGATCGCAAATGCACAGCGGAACCACATTTAACTTAGCGAAGCAGTTCACAACGGCCCAAGAAAGTCACCAGCCAGCGTAGCAAGGAGCTGGAACTGGCGATCAGCTTCCATCCAGCGGAACCCCATGACCTTAAAACGCACAACAGTGTCCTTCTCCAGCTTTGAGTGGTCATTCATGAACATCGGGTTCTCCCCACCGATGTACTTGTAGTCGCTCATCGTCTTCTCTGACAGAAAGATGCTTTCTATTGGTCCAGATTTGAGGAACACACCATGCTTGAGGATCTTCTCCACAGAGCCAACTAAGATCTCACCCTTCACAGGCTTTTGTGTGATGCAGGTGAACTTGACCGGGAACAGAACGTCCCCAGTCAGTTCGCGTACTTTCCCTTCAGATATTGCCCTCAGCTCATTGACGGCAATGTAGTAGCCATGCTCCTTGGAGGCCTTCCTGTTTGCTATGTCCTCCAGAAGACGCACAATGATCGCCTTGCGGAGCAAGAGACCCTTGGGATTCAGCTGGCTAGGTGAGATCAACACATTCCAAGACATCTCCGCCTGAAGGAAAACCATGGCTGATTACCTGCCAGAACCATTTATACAAGATATCAGCCTTTAGTGGTGCAACAATCCTTCACTGAAATTACAGAGACACATGCTTAAGAGATTACAGGGCAAAACTAAAAATGGCATTCCTTCTGTTATCAAGGACACGAAATTGCATATTTACAGTTGATACTATATTTAAAGCTCAATTTTATGGTTTTTAATTCTATATTATACATTTTCAGGAATTTATTACCTATTGCTATGCATCTTACACAGTTCTACAAAAGGGGCTTTTGATCAATTTTTTAAAAAAAATGTACCAAAGAGTTGTGCTCCAGCATCGTCATATGAAAACGTCGCATAATTCTCAAAGCAAGCTATAGTAAGGTAAAAAAGTAACTCCCAAACTAATAAGGTGCACAGCTAGCTATAGTTATGGGAAGGGAAAATTGAGGATTTGACACTCCTAAGCACTCTGATTTAGCATTTGCCTGTTTTAATTTTATTTATGATAATTTCCCACCACCAAGCTCAAATATCTGAGTTTTGCACTATGGGCGTATTCCAGTATTTTTGATTTTTTTGGGGCCTAAAATGCACTCTGAAATGTTGTATTTGCCCCTCCCTATTGGCTCGGTGGAGCCAGACATGGTCGCACAAAGGGCTTGAGCCCGACCATCAACAAGTGCCGCTCCCCTCTGTTTCCCACGCCGGCTTCGGCGCCCACGGACCTTGCCGACCCTGCCGCCTCCTCGGAGCTCCCGAGTCACGCTGCTTCAAGGTGTCGCGCCGCTGCCTGGTACACCGCCACCTCCATGCCAGCTGCCTCGGGCTCCGCCGCCGCTCGCCAGCACTCCCTTCGGCTCGACCTCGCCCAAGCTCCACGAGCGATGCTACCGCGAGCACCATCGTGCGCTCCAAGATGCTTCCCATGGCCCTCTACTACTCCCGTCGTTTCTTGATGTATGCATGAATGAATGACTAAATGGTGAAATGGATGCATAATGATGATTGCTCTGTAAGATAGATTATGATAGCATGCAATAATTGTATAACATATTGATGCATTTCTTGGTAAGAATTCACACTAACATGATGAATCTGTAATAGCACATCATGGGACGTACTCTGATAGTATGATTAGGCAAGAACTGAATGAACTACTTTCTAATAGCATGGCAATGAAGAGAAAATACCACATCGATTTGAGCCTTCGGGGCGTCCCGCCGCGTGCCCGGCTGCCCACGTCGTCGGCTCGTCGCTTGGAGGCAAAGGAGCAGAGTTTCAGGGCGGGAGACGGAAGATGGCGTACTCTGCCATGGCTACTGCTTGCTGGACGGTGGCCGGTGACCAGCGGGGTGAGAGGCTGGGAGCCGAGAGGAGAGGCGACGTGATGGGCGTCGGTGGGAGGCAACCAAGCAGAGGCAATGTTAGGGTTTGGGTAATGTTAGGGTTTGGGTAGGAGAAGGGGATTGGGGACTAGGGTCCAAACGGAGCGGATACGGACGGATATCACTTATCTCGTATCTTTTTTTATATTTTTTTTCTCGGATACGGAATCGAACACGGACAATACCGAATACGAATATAAATACGGATAGTCTCGGTCACGAATACGGAGCGAATATATGCCGAACCGAATACGGATTGCCTCGGTCATGAATACTTATTTGGATATTGCGCGACAACAGAAACCATATATGTCGCACAAATAAAGATCAATCAATCATATTACATGTCCAAAATGCAACTAGATTAGTAGTTTAACAAGCAAATTTAGATACAACACACAATATTAAGTTGTATGCCTATCGGTTCCAAACACATATATTAGTTTGTTGTTGTTTTTTATCAACCAACATAGGCCACAACCTGCGTTAGGCTATTAGCCATCTTACACCATCCCATAGTGATTCACATGTTTTCTAGATGAGCACGGTATCGTTTTCATGGCACAATGTGTTACCTGTTGTCATGGACATTACTGGCATTGATTTGTTGCAAGATGTATCCTATCACAAAGCACAAATGTTCTAATGGGTGGCAACATCTATGGGCAGCATCTGTAGATGTATTGTTAAACCATGTGCAAGAAAATAGTCTCTGAAATGTGGTTACCACTTGCCATTGACGGGAATTACACAATATATTTTATGTGCATAATCACATTTACATAAACCTATTTCCTAATTAATTCCTTCTGGCTAATTAATTTGCATTGACAGAAACTTTTTTTGTTTTTTAAAAAAGTACCTCTATGTGTTGAATTGATTGTGGGGGTACTCTAGTATTATGGATTACTTGTAAAAAAAATTTGTCAGTGCCTTCATGTATGATATGCTTGTTTGATGGTAAGTAAATGCACCAGCTAACCAGTGGTGCTACAATAATACATTTGCACTTAATGTTTTTTGAGAAGCAGTACAGTTGTCAAATATTACTACATTAGCTAAAAATTGGCATGCATTGACCCTCATCATCTAAGCCAAGCCTAGCTTTTATGGCTTGATTTGTGGCCATATTAGCTCTCATGTTGGCTGATTTACCAAGGTACTTCCATTGGGAACGGAAGGATGGTTTCCATCAGTACATACTTATGTACACTACTGTACAATTTTAGGTCACTTTCGTAAACTTGAGAACTTACGTGGTCCAAATCCAATTGCTATTGGCTGAATTCAGGCATTTCCGTTTCTTTTTTCTGATGGTACTGTCATTATTTGAAACAATAGTGTTGAGTATAGTTTCATTCAATTCTGAACTTTCTTATATATATTTGTCTTTTCTGTGAGCTTTAAGTTGCTTAATCCTATAGTTTGGATGCTATATGACAGGCATCCTGCAAAGTTTCTTCGAAACTAGAAATGTAAGACAATATGTTAACACAGACAACAACTGACACTTGTATATCCTGATCTGATTACCACTAGTTCTAGTACAATGTGTTAAACTGTTACTGGTTATCATTAGTAGGGATTAGGGAACTATAAAATGAGAACCATAAAAAAAAAGGAGAACGAGAACCGTAAATTCTAAGTTAAATAATATTAATAATTGGGGACTTGTTTCGTTGGATGAGGTGTGATGCCTTTTTAGTTCTTGAGTTATTAGCTTCAGCCTTCAATACATGTTACATGTCAAAAATCCTAAACAATATTGTAACATTATGCATGATACATAAGATTCTTACCGTGTTACTTGTTCAACTTCAATGACACCTTCCTTGTTGCACCCACTGGAGACAAGGTCATAAAGATAAATGCCATCCACCAATTTCTAATGCTAGGCCAGATAATGGAGCTGAAGTTTATGTTGCAAAGGAAGGAAAAGTTGAACAGGGAAGAACTTCTGAAGAGAATGCGGTAGCTAGTGTAGAACTGGTGGTTGAAATCAACATACCAGTTGCTGTTACGTCTGAAGCTTCTGAAGAAATTGTGTGTTGCACCTAATGAAAAATAATTAATTATTTGAAGTTCTAGTGTTATGGCCAAATTTGTTGTTAGTGAAGCCAATTGAAATTAGCAGAAGCTGTCAGGAACCAAAATTGTAAAAAGAAGAAGATACCAGTTATGGACAATTTTTGGCGATTCACTGCTTTCACACTATTCTTACAAGCACATACTTCCAAGTTCCAACACTACTTACGAAAAGCAAATGTCACCAGATACCAGCCAAAACCAGTCTATTTCTGGCTCAGATCTATTGTCAACCGCTGGATGGCTTGCTATCTATTGGTGATTTATGGATAAGTAATCTCTACTAATTCTCTGGAACAGATACCAATCTGGAACTCGTTTTCAAAACCCAATTACAATGTGTACTACATATAAGAATTTATTGAACAACTATCTTACTAGACACTGATGGATTTGATCATATTCAAGAATGTAACACACATATCGGATAATGATAACCTCAGTTGGTCAATAATAAAGAGATTCTATGCATATGTGCAGAAAGAAAATGCATAGCTGAACTAACCACATTCCAATAAGTTGACATGATAAGCTAATAAGGCAGGTTGACAACACTATTGTTCTATCGATAGTAGGCCTAAGGCCATAAAACATCAGAAACCAAACAACTCCGCTCTCTGCTGAAGAACTTCACAAGGATGCAAGGTGTACAAATAGCACTGTGAACCAATCAAGCGTTAGGTACTCCATCAGAGTTACACGCCCATTTCAAGCAAGGCCTAAAATTTCACCGTGTTTCTGAGTCTACTCTAGAACACTCAAATCCCCTCCTTATGTAGTTTGGTAATTGTAAGCGATGTGCTATTAGGACTAACTACAAGCTATCACCAACAAGTGCAAATTTTTGAAATTAGTTTTACAATCAATCCTTGATCTCCGAAAATACCTGATGAAACTTCACAGCTTGCAATCTAAGAAATACGTAGGAACTAAACTGCCCTTTTAATATCAAGCCGGAGTCCTGAAGGCATCAAAACTGAATTCCTGAAGACTGTAAGTTTGACGATGCTACTAAATTATGAACTAACAGGCAATAACTTCTCTTAGTAAAGCCTTTGCGTGGCGTTATGCTATCAAAGACACAATCAGAAGCAACATAAAGACCTCATCGTGATAGCAAGCATAGTTTTTCGAAAACAGATGATAGCAAGAACAGTTAACAAGTAGAACAAAGTTGCGAATTTCGGGAGACAACGAACAGAATAAGCATATGAGAATCGCTCACCGTCGGGGTCGAAGAAGAAGACCTGGCGTGTGTGGCCGTCGGGCTGCGTCTTCTCGAACACGTCCGTGCTGCGTACCTTCAACCCAGCGACAAACCCATCATAGTCCGCCACGAAGAATGCCACGTGGTGCCTCCTTGGCAGCTGCGTGAGCGGCGCACCTGCAGCGCCGGGGGAGACCGCGGTGGGGGACGCGGCTGGGTCCTGCTCGATGATGTGGAGCGATACTCTGGGGGGCCCAGGGAGGCGGCGGCGGCTACGAGAGAGAGGGAATGCGGCGGCGGCGGCGAGAGTTAGGGGATTTGGGAGATGCGGGAGGGGAAGGGAGATTGAGACTGGCAGTCGGGGCGTCGGGCCAATAGCCAGGCAGGTAGGCAGTTCGTTCGGATAGCGCTCGTGTATTTTCTCCGAATCCTACGAAAAAAAGGATATCCAAAAAAACGCTCCAAATTAATTCGGTCGGTCGGAAACTATCCGCTTCGTTTGCATACTTATTGGGGATCGGGTGGATGAGGTCAGGTGGGTGAGTGGATAAGGTTGAAAGACATTGGGTTGTGGTCTTGCGAACTGACGGGCTGATGGGGAGTAGCGGTGTGATTTCAAATTTAGGCCGAGGGAAAATTTAGGAAGGGGTGGGACTGGCAGGCAGGTTGTGAAAATAACGAGTCTAATCGAGCTATTCGAGCTCGGCTCATTAAAGCTCGTGAGTTTGAGATCAGGCTCGAGCTCGGTTCGTTTGGACCTCAAGTTGTGCTCAAATCGAGCCAAGCTCGAGCAATTCACGAGCCTCGGGCTTGTTTACAGCCCTAGCTAGGAGGAGGATGAGGGTAGTTAAGTGACATCAATATAAAATTTCAAGATATTTTCGTCAGATGTTTTAGTTGCAGTAGAGGTTCAGCTAGCTATTTACCATTTCTCCAGAAGAGGACAATAGCACATAGAGATGTACAATTCAGAAAATATACTTTCCTGAAATAATTTGTCAATAAATGTTTGAAGATGTAAAAATGAACATACAAGTATGTATTGTGTGCATCTAATGCCTAACGCATCGAAGTATACACTGCATACAGGAAGAGAAAAGAGCACACTCATCACTATGCCATTCAAAAGGGGGCACAAGCTCACTGCCAACAGTTGAGACTCAGTGGCTGCAGGATCACAAGGCCAAGAAGCAACTACAAAATCCATAAATTGAAGCCTGAAGGAAGCTCATCAGTCAATACTCAGAACTCTGTACTAGTCAAATGGCCAAAAATGACATGCCTCACAAGCATACCAATTTCTACTCCCTCCAATTCAGCCCCCAATTTCCACTCTCCTACCTCAATCTCTCCCTGATCCAATTCTTCCAAAGATTTCCATGATAAAAGTTCCAGTTGGATGAAAATTACCAACAGCCCAAGTCCACACTTAAACGAGTCAGTAAGATCTAGACCTTCCTGATCTTAGGAGTTTAACTCTGGGCCTTAGAGATCTAGACCTTCCTGATCCAATTCTTCCAAAGATTTCCATGATAAAAGTTCCAGTAAGATCTAGACCTTCCTGATCTTAGGAGTTTAACTCTGGGCCTTAGAGATCTGAAATCCAATTTAACCTCATTTAAGTAGGAGGACCCTGCTAAGCTAGAGCGGCGGATACCATGCATACCACTCCTCTGCGAGTGCTACATGGTAGCCGGCTCTCCAACAGCCCAAGTCCACACTTAAACGAGTCAAAAGGGATTTCAAAACAGCAGATATGTGTCATGTGTTGGCTCCCAAGATCAGCGACCAACACGCACATATCCTCATCAATGTCAATCATAGTCATACAATGATATATCAAGTGACATACAACATAGGACTTCAGTCTACAACTATTACAAAAACGGTCGACCAGCCAAATTCAAAGATTAACAATAAGTAGCAGCGAAAATAAAGTAAATAAACTAAAAGTCCAGCAAGGTGTGCCCAAACCCAAAGGCAACTGACTGGGAGATAGAAACAACTAGGGGTGAAAACGGATCGGATAGTTTCCGACTGATCTAGACGGAAACGGATTCGGATTATCTCGGATCGGATTTTTCTCGGATAATTTTCGGATCGGAAACGAATTCGGATTTTTTTGTTGGAAACGGAAACGAATACGGTAGGCATGCTATTCGGCAGATCTGAGATACGGATCTGGATTATCCGGATTTCGGCCCAAAAGAGATAAGGAGATTTTAATTGATTTCTAAATTTCAAAAAATGCAACAAATCAAATAGCCTTTTAGAAAATAGCAAATAGAGTTAAAAACAATTCTAGAAAAAATTACAGAAATTCCTTGAATTATTTTGAACTTAATAAAATTAATTTCAACTTAAAGTTGGTTTTTTGTTTTGCACATAAATTGTTTTAAATTTCTAAAAAATAGATTAAACCCTGTAGGGGAGTACTACTTTACCCACATCGACTCGACCAGCCCGTAAGCCTCCATATATCAACACACTTCCTAAGGTATGTCAGCTGGGGAAATCAAGATTCGGTATTATTCAGCAAGAAGACCCTATTGAGTTGAGTCCCCCTTGCAAGATGAACCCCAAACTCAGTACAAACTACTAATAGAGCTTGCTAAGCGGGCACGCAAGTTGTGTTGGAGATACCAATACAATGTAAAGAAAGAAAAAGAGTGCTCCCATGCACATTATAGAAAATTGCATCAGATCCTACGAACATATGATCGAACACACATGTCCTCACACTTCCTGGGACTCCACCCAACAAAACCCTCCCCTTACTTAACCAAACGGTGCCCATACACCGCGTGTGGAAGTACGAGTGGTACTTGGATTAACGACAGTACTAAAGTTCGGTCCTTAATGGTCCAGACAAGACTACCGCAATACCCAAGTCTCATACACGAAGGCACCGACACTACTAACCACTTGTCCAAATCCAAATTATTTTTAATTTACCAAAATTAAACTTAACAACCAGATGCGAAGATCTGGACAAAAGCATAAGAATAAATGTTTGGTGTTTCCCACAATTGACGAGCTAACCCCGTCAACCGAACTAACGCATCATCTAGACTCGCATGGCTAAGCATACAACATAGATAATAGATACATCATCACAACATCTAACCTAAGCATATTTGTAATGGAAATATCAAGGATAACCAGAAAGAGATAGGGCATAACTAACTACAACTAGCAAAATATCGACATAGAAAAATAGCATGCAAGCAAGTATCATTGCATTTCAAAGTAACTAAAGTAAAAATATGGGATCAACATGTATGCAAAAATAAATTCAAAATGATGCTTGCCTTGCTGGTATTCCAATTGTTGACTCTCTGTTGCAAACTCTTTGACTTCCGGCAACTCGGACTCTATAAAAAGAACGATATCGAATAAACACTGAGAAAAACCGTAAAATCCAAAATGCTAAAAAATGCATGAAATTTAGACAGTAGTTAGACACTGTCCGGGTACCTCGGCATGCGCATGGCGACGTTCATGACAGCGACGGCGCTCGAGGCCCGTCGTCGTCGCGTTCGATCAGCGCCGCAATGGGGTTCCTCCTCGCCTCGGTACATTGCCTCCTCGTCTCGCCTCCGTCAACCTCTTGGGCTCTCCTCACGGCGGCGATCGGGCGGGCTCTACGAGTCAATCATCGGCCACCCTCGGCGGCTCCTCCATGGCCCTCTTGGCGCGTCGTGGCATCTACACCAAGGTCGCCGACGTCGTGCCGACCTCGTTAACAAGGTCGGCGCAACATCCCCGAGGGCGACCCCGCAACCCCTGCATGCGACGCCACGTCACTATCAACCCTTAGCTTAGCATGCACATTCGGCATGAATGCCCCCACACTGCCCCCACACGAATCTCAAAGCAAACAATCACTATTCACCGTTTTCGTTTCTCTCTTTCTTTCTTTTTTTTTGGAGATTATACATCGAATGCACACACACGCACACCTGCTGATATGAACACACAAAGAGTATCGCAGGCCTAGAATTGTGGAGGGAGGCTATGGACAAACGAATTATTTAGGTTTTTCTTTAGCTTAAAAGCAAAAAAATCTAAACCTAAACAAAGAGTTGGAAGATATGTACTCACTAGTTGTACATAAATAGTTGCACGTGTGATATATGAAGGTGATCACCGATAATGTGGGGGACAATGTCGGCAACTACAAAATCCATAAATTGAAGCCTGAAGGAAGCTCATCAGTCAATACTCAGAACTCTGTACTAGTCAAATGGCCAAAAATGACATGCACTGCGCATACCAATTTCTACTCCCTCCAATTCAGCCCCCAATTTCCACTCTCCTACCTCAATCTCTCCCTGATCCAATCCTTCCAAAGATTTCCATGATAAAAGTTCCAGTTGGATGGAAATTACCAAGAATTGATTGGATCCGAAATAACAGCACATTAATACAAGGAACGAACTGAGGGCAGGAAGTACTTGAAGCCTAGCGACCATGGCAGTGGAAATTTTAAAATGGATACTTGAAATTGTTTCTGGGACTCTCTCTCTCTCTCACACACACACATACACACACATGGAGAAGATGAACCACATTCATTTGAACTCAAGCAAATTAGACCAAAACCTACATGTTTCCACAACCGCCTATCTTCCTCCCAAGTCCCAAACATTCCGGGTCTAGGGATTCCATGTGAGCAAAAATATCACAACCAACTCAAGCAACTTAGACCAAAACCTACATGTTTCCACAACTGCCTATCTTCCTCCCAAGTCCCAAACATTCCGGGTCTGGGGATTCCATGTGAGCAAAAATATCACAACCAACTCAAGCAACTTAGACTGAAACATACACATGTTTCATCTACTGCCATCATCCAAGCAACATTATTGGCTTAGATCTGGAAATTTCAGACCAACCTACACAATCCAAACAAAAAAAACAAATAGAGGGTGGCTCAAGGTGGAGGAACGGCTGGTGAGAAGGAAGGAGGCCGGGGAAGGGGCGAGCAGTCAGTCTACACAATCCAAATGGCGAGCAAAGAGGAAGGAGACAGAGAGGAGTAGGGAAGGCAAGGGAGACAAACAAATGACGAGCTAACCTTCACAGGAGCCTGTCGGTGGTGATAAGGAAACGGCGTCTGAGGACTCTCGGGCTAAATTCGTAAGATCTAGACCTGCCTGATCTTACGAGTTTAACTCTGGTCCTTAGAGATCTGAAATCCAATTTAACCTCATTTAAGTAGGAGGACCCTGCTAAGCTAGAGCGACGGATACCATGCATACCGCTCCTCTGCGAGTGCTACATGGTAACCAGCTCTCCAACAGCCCAAGTCCACACTTAAACGAGTCAAAAGGGATTTCAAAACAGCAGATATGTGTCATGTGTTGGCTCCCAAGATCAACGACCAACACACACATATCCTCATCAACGTCAATCATAGTCATACAATGATATATCAAGTGACATACAACGTAGGACTTCAGTCTACAACTATTACAAAAACGGTCGACCAGCCAAATTCAAAGATTAACAATAAGTAGCAGCGGAAACAAAGTAAATAAACTAAAAGTCCAGCAAGGTGTGCCCAAACCCAAAGGCAACCGACTGGGAGATAGAAACAACTAGGGGTGAAAACGGATCGGATAGTTTCCAACCGATCCAGACAGAAACGAATTCGGATTATCTCGGATCGGATTTTTCTCGGATAATTTTCGGATCGGAAACGAATTCGGATTTTTTTGTTGGAAACGGAAACGAATACGGTAGGCATGCTATTCGGCATATACAGATACGAATACGGATTATCCGGATAAGACGAAGTCCAGATATCCGGATTTCGGCCCAAAAGAGATAAGGAGATTTTAATTGATTTCTGAATTTCAAAAAATGCAACAAATCAAATAGCCTTTTAGAAAATAGCAAATAGAGTTAAAAACAATTCTAAAAAAATTTACAGAAATTCCTTGAATTATTTTGAACTTAATAAAATTAATTTCAACTTAAAGTTGGTTTTTGTTTTTGCACATAAATTATTTTAAATTTCTAAAAAATAGGAAAAACCTTTTTAAAATCCAAAAAATCAAGGAATTAATTAAAATTTCCTTTTTCACTTTAAAGCCAATAAAATCCCAGAAAACTCAATAAATTTTATTTTTGACATTAACAACTAGGAAATTAAATAATTGATTTTATTTTATTATTTTTCCTTTTAACAAAGAAAACTCTTTTAAATCTCAAAAATCCAATAAAATAATAACTTTATTAATTTTATTTTTGATAACATACTTTGGGATGTTACAGTCATTTCTTGTATAGATTTTCATCCCTACACATACTAGTTTGCAATTGCCATTTACACAAAGCAGATTTTGAGCAAAGGAAGATGAATAACTTTGATACATATATAGCTCAAACAATACCAAAGTGGCAGCCCACTTTGATAAACTAAAACACATGAATAACCATTCATGTCGATACCAAGTTGTAACCATATCAATTTTAATTTGAAGTCTAACAATGATGTCTGCTGAATCCAAGCAGTCGTCAGTAACCGTGGACACGGCTATTCGAATAGATTAAACCCTGTAGGGGAGTACTACTTTACCCACATCGACTCGACCAGCCCGTAAGCCTCCATATATCAACACACTTCCTAAGGTATGTCAGCTGGGGAAATCAAGATTCGGTATTATTCAGCAAGAAGACCCTATTGAGTTGAGTCCCCCTTGCAAGATGAACCCCAAACTCAGTACAAACTACTAATAGAGCTTGCTAAGCGGGCACGCAAGTTGTGTTGGAGATACCAATACAATGTAAAGAAAGAAAAAGAGTGCTCCCATGCACATTATAGAAAATTGCATCAGATCCTACGAACATATGATCGAACACACATGTCCTCACACTTCCTGGGACTCCACCCAACAAAAGCCTCCCCTTACTTAACCAAACGGTGCCCATACACCGCGTGTGGAAATACGAGTGGTACTTGGATTAACGACAAGTACTAAAGTTCGGTCCTTAATGGTCGAGACAAGACTACCGCAATACCCAAGTCTCATACACGAAGGCACCGACACTACTAACCACTTGTCCAAATCCAAATTATTTTAATTTACCAAAATTAAACTTAACAACCGAGATCACGAAGATCCGGACAAAAGCATAAGAATAAATGTTTGGTGTTTCCCACAATTGACGAGCTAACCCCGTCAACCGAACTAACGCATCATCTAGACTCGCATGGCTAAGCATACAACATAGATAATAGATACATCATCACAACATCTAACCTAAGCATATTTGTAATGGAAATATCAAGGATAACCAGAAAGAGATAGGGCATAACTAACTACAACTAGCAAAATATCGACATAGCAAAATAGCATGCAAGCAAGTATCATTGCATTTCAAAGTAACTAAAGTAAAAATATGGGATCAACATGTATGCAAAAATAAATTCAAAATGATGATTGCCTTGCTGGTATTCCAATTGTTGACTCTCTGTTGCAAACTCTTTGACTTCCGGCAACTCGGACTCTATAAAAAGAACGATATCGAATAAACACTGAGAAAAACCGTAAAATCCAAAATGCTAAAAAATGCATGAAATACAACGTAGGACTTCAGTCTACAACTATTACAAAAACGGTCGACCAGCCAAATTCAAAGATTAACAATAAGTAGCAGCGGAAACAAAGTAAATAAACTAAAAGTCCAGCAAGGTGTGCCCAAACCCAAAGGCAACCGACTGGGAGATAGAAACAACTAGGGGTGAAAACGGATCGGATAGTTTCCAACCGATCCAGACGGAAACGAATTCGGATTATCTCGGATCGGATTTTTCTCGGATAATTTTCGGATCGGAAACGAATTCGGATTTTTTTTGTTGGAAACGGAAACGAATACGGTAGGCATGCTATTCGACAGATACAGATACGGATACGGATTATCCGGATTTCGGCCCAAAAGAGATAAGGAGATTTTAATTGATTTCTAAATTTCAAAAAATGCAACAAATCAAATAGCCTTTTAGAAAATAGCAAATAGAGTTAAAAACAATTCTAGAAAAAATTACAGAAATTCCTTGAATTATTTTGAACTTAATAAAATTAATTTCAACTTAAAGTTGGTTTTTGTTTTGCACATAAATTGTTTTAAATTTCTAAAAATAGGAAAAACCTTTTTAAATCCAAAAATTCAAGGAATTAATTAAAATTTCCTTTTTCACTTTCAAGCCAATAAAATCCCAGAAAACTCAATAAATTTTATTTTTGACATTAAAAACTAGGAAATTAAATAATTGATTTTTTTTCTTTTTAGCAAAGAAAACTCTTTTAAATATCGAAAATCCAATAAAATAATAACTTTATTAATTTTATTTTTGATAACATACTTTGGGATGTTACAGTCATTTACGTATAGATTTTCATCCCTACACATACTAGTTTGCAATTGCCATTTACACAAATAGATTTTGAGCAAAAGGAAGATGAATAACTTTGATACATATATAGCTCAAACAATACCAAAGTGGCAGCCCACTTTGATAAACTAAAACACATGAATAACCATTCATGTCGATACCAAGTTGTAACCATATCAATTTTAATTTGAAGTCTAACAATGATGTCTGTTGAATCCAAGCGTTAAATCGATGACACGGCTATTCGAATAGATTAAACCCTGTAGGGGAGTACTACTTTACCCACATCGACTCGACCAGCCCGTAAGCCTCCATATATTAACACACTTCCTAAGGTATGTCAGCTGGGGAAATCGAGATTCGGTATTATTCAGCAAGAAGACCCTATTGAGTTGAGTCCCCCTTGCAAGATGAACCCCAAACTCAGTACAAACTACTAATAGAGCTTGCTAAGCGGGCACGCAAGTTGTGTTGGAGATACCAATACAATGTAAAGAAAGAAAAAGTGTGCTCCCATGCACATTATAGAAAATCGCATCAGATCCTACGAATATATGATCGAACACACATGTCCTCACACTTCCTGGGACTCCACCCAACAAAACCCTCCCCTTACTTAACCAAACGGTGCCCATACACCGCGTGTGGAAGTACGAGTGATACTTGGATTAACGACAGCACTAAAGTTCGGTCCTTAATGGTCCAGACAAGACTACCACAATACCCGAGTCTCGTACACGAAGGCACCGACACTACTAACCACTTGTCCAGATCCAAATCATTTTTAATTTACCAAAATTAAACTTAACAACCAGATGTGAAGATTTGGACAAAAGCATAAGAATAAATGTTTGGTGTTTCCCACAATTGACGAGCTAACCCCGTCAACCGAACTAACGCATCATCTAGACTCGCATGGCTAAGCATACAACATAGATAATAGATACATCATCACAACATCTAACCTAAGCATATTTGTAATGGAAATATCAAGGATAACTAGAAAGAGATAGGGCATAACTAACTACAACTAGCAAAATATCGACATAGCAAAATAGCATGCAAGCAAGTATCATTGCATTTCAAAGTAACTAAAGTAAAAAATATGGGATCAACATGTATGCAAAAATAAATTCAAAATGATGCTTGCCTTGCTGGTATTCCAATTGTTGACTCTCTGTTGCAAACTCTTTGACTTCCGGCAACTCGGACTCGATAAAAAGAACGATATCGAATAAACACTGAGAAAAACCGTAAAATCCAAAATGCTAAAAAAAAATGCATGAAATTTAGACAGTAGTTAGATTATGATTTTATATGAATTTAGGTGAAATAATTAATTCAATTGTAGTTTATATGTGAGAGTTATAGCCGTTTGAAAATCGGAAATGAGAAAAATGCTGAAAATTCATGGTTCTGTTGCCTCTGTCCGAATTTTACTGTTTTTGAAAAAAAAATTGTATAATACTAGTGGAGATAAAAATTACATGGTTAGCTATAGAATAAAATTTTATGACCAACAAAAATTGATTCATCTCATTTGGAGTTCATATGAATTTTCTACGAATTTTCAAAATTAAATGACTTTTCAGTGTAAAAATAATTCTTTTCTGATTTTTCTACTGCGTTAAATAATTTTTATACGTAGGCTGACCTAGCCTCTGTCAATGACAGGTGGGGCCTATGTATTTTCTTCTCTTTTTCATCTATTTCCTAAAGGATAGTGACAAAATAAGTTGCCAAAACAACGATAGTGTAAACACTTGACACACCGTGGAGCATGCGCTCGGCTCCACGGTGGCCGGCCGGAGACACCAGCTGTCAACAGCAACAACAAACGGTCGAGTTGAACTTGAACCCCAGTCCTCAAACAAGAAAAAATAAATAAATTGAACCCCATGCATGGCATCTCAGAATTCACACAGAACACGAGTCATTTTTTCCTTCGGACCCTTGCAAGTATGGGAGATTCTCATTTCACCCTCACAATGGCTAATACAAGGACTAATTTTCTAATAACCATCAAAGAGAGGCGTGTAATTGCAAATTCTCAACACCCTTTGCCCTTTTAATGAGCAGCTAGTTTGGTCATCAGCTCACCGCTCATCACATCATCTTCTCAAGAATCCCTCGATCTTTTCCTCCATTGGAGCTCAAGAGCAAAGCTTGCAAGCTTTGAGTTGTGCATCGATGGCTGTCATCGGCACGGCGGCGGCCGAGGCGCTCATCCCGGTGGCGGCGGTGATCGGCATCGCGTTCGCGGTGCTCCAGTGGTACGTGGTGGCCAGGGTGGCCGTCCCCTCCCACGCAGGCGAAGACAGCGCCGGCGGCAAGGGCGGTAAAGGGGGTAAGGGGGAGGAGGAGGTGGTGGATGAGGAGGACGGCGTCGACTACTGGCACGTGGAGGCCCGGTGCGCCGAGATCCAGCACGCCATCTCCATCGGCGCGACGTCGTTCCTGTTCACGGAGTACAAGTGAAGTACCTCGCCGTGTTCATGGTCGGGTTCGCGGCGGTGATCTTCCTGTTCCTGGGGTCGGTGCGGCGGTTCAGCACGCGACCAGAGCCGTGCGCGTACGACCCGGAGAGGTGGTGCCGGCCGGCGCTGGCGAACGCGGCGTTCAGCACGGTGGCTTTCCTCCTGGGCGCGCTCACCTCCGTGCTGTCCGGGTACCTCGGCATGCGCGTGGCGACGTTCGCGAACGCGCACACGGCGCTCGAGGCCCGCCTTCGTCGTCGCGTTCCGATCAGGCGCCGCAATGGGGCTCCTCCTCGCCTCCAGCGCGCTGCTCGTCCTCTACGCCGCCGTCAACCTCTTCGGGCTCTCCTACGGCGACGACTGGGGCGGACTCTACGAGTCAATCACCGGCTACGGCCTCGGCGGCTCCTCCATGGCCCTCTTCGGCCGCGTCGGCGGCGGCATCTACACCAAGGCCGCCGACGTCGGCGCCGACCTCGTTGGCAAGATCGAGCGCAACATCCCCGAGGACGACCCCCGCAACCCCGCGGTACGCCACGTCACTATCAACCCTTAGCTTAGCATGCACATTCGGCATGAATGCCCCCCACTGCCCCACACGAATCTCAAAGCAAACAATCACTATTCACCGTTTTCGTTTCTCTCTCTCTTTCTTTCTTTTTTTTTTGAGATTATACGTCGAATGCACACACACGCACACCTGCTGATATGAACACACAAAGAGTATTGCAAGCCTAGAATTGTGGAGGGAGACTATGGACAAACGAAAAAACCTCAACCTCACTATGTAGGCTCTGTTTATTTAGGTTTTTCTTTAGCTTAAAAGCAAAAAAGTCTAAACCTAAATAAAGAGTTGGAAGATATGTATTCACTAGTTGTACATAAATAGTTGCACGTGTGATATATGAAGGTGATCGCCGATAATGTGGAGGACAATGTCGGCGACATCGCCAGGATGGGGTCGGACCTATTCGGGTTGTACGCAGAGTCATCGTGCGCGGCGCTGTTCGTGGCATCCATCTCATCGTTCGGGGCAGAGCACGACTTCGCAGCGATGATGTACCCATTGCTCGTTAGCGCCGTGGGCATCGTGGTGTGCGTGGCCACCACGCTTGTCGCCACCGACGTCGCGGAGGTGAAGGGCGTCGATGAGGTCGGGCCGTCACTCAAGCGGCAGATCCTCATCTCCACCGTGCTCATGACCGGTGGCATCGCCGCCGTCAGCTTCCTCGCCCTGCCGGCTAGGTTCACCCTCTTCGACTTCGGCGAACGCAAGCTCGTCAAGAACTGGTACGTGTCAGTGTGTCATGGTACATTCATACTACATGCATACTTCTGGTTCAAAAAATAAAAATAAAAACAAAAACGTGATGATATGTGTACAAACAAAATTGAGGATATTTTACTATGCAAGAGTAAATTTATATATTTTTAGATTTACAAACAAATTGTTCATAGATTTCTAATTTTGTTAATTTTGCCAATTCGATCAGGCACCTTTTCATCTGCGTCTCGGCCGGTTTGTGGGCAGGCCTAGTGATAGGCTACGTCACCGAGTACTTCACAAGCAACGCTTACAAGTAAAAGAAAAAAGGAAAAAAAATGCAATGCAATGCAATCCTACGGTGCTACTGTGCAGTTTCATCCTAATTATGTCAAAAATGGAAATGACAACACAAATATTGTTGCAAATTTTCTTGAAAGTTGCCTGAAATTAAGTATGAATGAAATATTATTGATTGTGTGGTGGCGATCGATGTAGGCCGGTGCAGGCGGTGGCGAACTCGTGCCGGACGGGCGCGGCGACGAACGTGATCTTCGGGCTGGCGATGGGGTACAAATCGGTGATCGTGCCCATCTTCGCCATCGCGGTGGCCATCTACGCCAGCTTCCGGCTGGCCGCCATGTACGGCATCGCGCTGTCCGCGCTCAGCATGCTCAGCACCATCGCCACCGGCCTCAGCATCGACGCCTACGGCCCCATCAGCGACAACGCCGGCGGCACCGCCGAGATGGCCGGCATGCCGCACCAGGTCCGCGAGAGGACCGACGCCCTCGACGCCGCAGGCAACACCACCGCCGCAATCGGAAAGGTACCCCAACTACATTACTTACCATGCATGCATGTTGCAGTTGTACCATTAGCCTTAAGCTGCGTGAAATTTGTATGGAATTATGGCAGGGGTTTGCGATAGGATCGGCGGCGCTGGTGTCGCTGGCGCTGTTCGGGGCGTACGTGAGCCGCGCGGGGATCAGGACGGTGAACGTGCTGAGCCCAAGGGAGTTCACCGGGCTGCTGGTGGGCGCGATGCTGCCCTACTGGTTCTCGGCGATGACGACGCGGAGCGTGGGCAGCGCGGCGCTGCGGATGGTGGAGGAGGTCCGGCGGCAGTTCAACGACATCCCGGGGCTGATGGAGGGCCGGGCCATGCCGGACTACGCCACCTGCGTCAAGATCTCCACTGACGCCTCCCTCAGGAAGATGGTGGCGCCCGGCGCGCTCGTCGCCGGCACGCTCTTCGGCGTCGAGGCCCTCGCCGGCCTCCTCTCCGGCGCCCTGGTCTCCGGCGTCCATGTTGCCATCTCCGCTTCCAACAGCAGCGGTGCGGGACAACGCAAAGAAGTGCATCGAGGCCGGCGCGTCTGAGGAAGCCAGGGCGCTGGGCCCCTGTTAGTAATCCTTGTGCACGTGTTAGTTAGTTAGTTTTGCATGTTTCTGTTTCCAGATTGCATGCGCACGAGCGCTGTGGTTGTGGTCGCCGTGCGCGTAGGAGGGCGTGGCGAGAATAGCTCGTGCATGACCCGGGAGTGATCGGTTGTGGAAGAGCGAAATGTGCGGCTGTCCACCCGAGAGCTTCAGCTCTTTGTAATCCTGTGAATAAAAGGAAGAAAACCCCAGAAAAGCAGTATCTTTGAGAGCTGCACCAAATACTGTGAGTTCCAAGTGTTCACGTAGTTTTTGAGCTGTGTTTGTCTTTGAGATCGTGATTGCGCGCTCGCCGGCTGTCAAGAACACCGGGAGAACGCTAACAATTGGTATCAAAGCTGTTCGTAAGGGCCTCACGCTGCCATGGTGTCGCCGACGGGTAGCCGTGGTCGCACGCCGCCGGGCACGGGCAATGGTGATGGTTCGAGCGACAAGACTCCAACACGCACGCCGTCACCAAGCCGCTCACCGTCGCGCCGATCGCGGACCCGCGACGCCCGCCACTCGCGAACCCGTGATGCACGCCGCCCACGGGAGGTCGTGATTGAGCGTGTGATCAGAGAGTCCGGCGGCTCCGGCAATTGGCCGCAGCTAACGAAGACCAACTACGACTCGTGGTCTCTGTTGATGAAGCTGAAGCTCCAAGCTCGTCATCTCTGGGACGCGGTCGAGCATGATGGCGCCGATTTCCACGACGACCGCACCGCACTGGAGGCGATCTGCAGTGGGGTGCCCCCGGAGATGGTTCCCACCCTGGCGACCAAGCCGTCGGCCAAGGAGGCGTGGGAGGCGATCAAATCGATGCGCATCGGGGATGATCGGGTGCGGAAGTCGACGGCGCAGAGTCTACGCGCCGAGTACGAGCAGATCGCGCTTCGTGACGGCGAATCGGTCGAAGATTTCGCCCCTTCGCCTGACGAACATCGTGCAACGACTGGCGATCCTCGGCGACCCGGAGCCGGAGCCCAAGGTGGTTGCCAAGTACCTGCGCGTCGCTCGACCGAGGTACAAGCAGCTCGTCGTCTCCATCGAGACACTCCTCGACATCGACGCGCTCTCGATTGAGGAAGTTACAGGGAGGCTCAAGGCGGCGGACGACGACGTACCGGCGTCGGTGCAGAACGTCGATGGCAAGCTGCTGCTCACGGAGGAGCAGTGGATTGAGCGCTACAAGAAGCGGGATCAGGAGACCAATCGCGCGGTCGAGCTCCGCGGCGCTGACAAGCGTCATGATAGAGGCGTGGCACGCACGGCTGCCGTGCGACAACGACTCGCGGGCGGCATGAAGCGGGCGGGCCGCCCCGGCGGCGTGTGCAAGAATTGTGGGAAAAAGGGTCCACTGGGCCAAAGAGTGCCGAAGTAAAAAGAAGGTGGAGCAGGCCCACGTAGCCCAGGATGATGAGCCCACTCTACTTCTTGCCCTCGGCTGCGTCGCGGAGGAGGATCCATCCCCAACTCGCGGCCGCGCCGCCGGTTTCGATTCGGCGATTCCGCCGTCGTCTGCAGCGATGGCCAACTCCACTTCGTCGAGAACAAGGTCTTCGCCGCCTTCGATGAATCCGGGGACCGGGACCCGAAGCGATGGGTCCTGGACACGGGTGCATCCAATCACATGTCGGGCTCGCGGGGGGCGTTCTCCAGCCTCGACGCCGGTGTCACTGGGTCCGTGCGGTTCGGCGACGGCTCCGTCGCCCGCATCGAGGGGATCGGCACCGTGCTATTCTCCTGCAAGACCGGTGAGCACCGCGCCATCTCCAACGTCTACTACCTGCCGCGCCTCACCGCCAACATTATCTCAGTCGGCCAGCTCGACGAGATTGGGTACCAGCTACTGGTCGAAGACGGGGTGATGCGGATCCGCGACGAGGAGCGCCGCCTGCTTGCCAAGATCCACCGTAACCCAGGGCGGCTCTACGTGCTCGACGTCGACATCGCACGGCCTGTCTGCCTGGCGGCGCGGGGAGAAGAGGAAGCGTGGATCTGGCACGCCCGATTCGGCCATCTCCACTTCGCCGCGCTGCGCAAGATGGGCAGGGATGGCCTTGTCCGCGGCATGCCCCCGCTCACCCAAGTGGAGCAGGTCTGTGAAGCGTGTCTCGCCGGCAAGCATCGGCGCTCACCGTTTCCCCAGCGTGCACTCGGACGAGCGACGGAGGTGCTACAACTGCTCCACGGCGACCTCTGCGGCCCCATTTCGCCACCGACACCGAGCGGAAACCGGTACTTCCTCCTCCTTGTGGACGACTGTTCCCGGTACATGTGGCTGTCCCTTCTTCCCAGCAAGGATGCAGCACCCACGGCGATCAAGCGCATCCAGGCAGCGTCGGAACGCAAGTCCGGCAAGCAGGTTCGTGCACTCCGCACGGACCGAGGAGGAGAGTTCCTGGCAAAGGATTTCAAGCGATCTTGCCGAAGCCGCGCCGTCGCGAAATGACGGCGCCTTACTCTCTCAATGAGCAGCGTCGTTGAACGCCGCAATCGACCGTGGTTGGGACGGCTCGGAGCATGCTCAAAGTGAAGGGCTCCGGCGAGTTACGAGGCGGCGGTCACCACGGCCGTTTACTGCTCAACCGCTCGTCGTCCAAGGCGTGGGTGGCAAGACTCCACGAACTTTGGACCGGAGTGTCCTGGCGTTCATCACTGCGTACCTTGGTGTATCGCGCACATGAAGGTGGCGACACCAAACTTGAGGAAACTTCGGCGGCCGAACAAGCGCACCATCTTTGTCGGCTATGAAGCGGGCTCCAAAGCGTCTGCGGGTGTACGACCGGTGTCCGCGGCGTGCACATCGGCCGCGACGTGGTGTTTGAAGAGATGGCGCGATGGTCTGGGCCGAGGGCCAACGCGGTGAGATGGGAGATTTCGTCGTCGAGAACTTCAATCTGGCGCCATACGGGTCGGTCACCACTACAATGACGACGAGCGCGAGTACATCGGCCGTGGCTGCTGCCTCACCTTCGACCTCACTAGCACCGTCGGGCCACGCCTCACCAGCACCGTCTGCCCATGCCTCGCCAACGTCGTCAGCCCATGCCTCGCCGATGACGCCTTTGGGGGCGCAACGCCGAACGACTCACTCGAGACGCGACCCGTCGAGTTTGTGTCGCCCACAGGCTGGCGCTTCACAACATCTGGGACGCGCGTACCACAGCAGCGCCCGATCCATCGCAACATCAACAACGTCTTGGGGCAGCCACACCGCCGGGGCTCGCCGCCGGAGCTGGAGGAGCGATTCTTCTTTGGCGAGTGGTGGCCGGCGTCGTTCAAGGAGGCGAGGAGCACGAGAAGCGGTGCAACGCCATGCTCGATGAGTTCACCTCCATCGGCGTAACGACACTGGAAGCTCGTTGATCCACCGCCAGGTGCGGCCGTCGGCCTCAAGTGGGTCTAAGACCAAGCGCGATAAGCGGTCTCATTGCCAAGTTCAAAGCGGACTCGTCGCCAAGGGATATGTGCGGCGCCAAGGATCGATTTTGCGAGGTTTTCGCCCGATGGCGGCGGCTTGAGTCTGTCGCGATTCTTCTTGGCCTCTGGCTGCGGCGGTAGCGATGCACCACATGGACGTCAAGTCGGCCTTCCTTAACGGCGAGTGCGCAGAGGGCGTCTCGTCGGCGAGCCCCGGTTTCGTGCTCAAGGGACAGGAACACAAGGTGCTCCATCTGATCAAGGCGCTCTATGGTCTTCGTCAAGCCCCGCGCGCCTGGTACTCCAAGCTGGACACCTCTCTGCTCAAACTTGGTTTCACCAGGAGTACCTCCGAGCATGCTGTGTACCTGCGCGGTCAGGAAGCACGACGGCTCATCGTGGGAGTCTATGTTGACGACTTGGTGATAACCGGCGCCAACCATTCTGACATTGACAAGTTCAAGCAGGAGATGAAGAGTACATTCCAGATGAGTGATCTGGGGCTGTTGAAGTACTATCTCGGCTTGGAGGTGGTACAATCTGAGGTGGGGATCACTGTAAGCCAGAGAGCATATGCAGCAAAGATCCTAGAGGGTCTTTGGGGAACATTGAGGTGCAATTCAATCAACACTCCAATGGAGCCAGGGTTGAAGCCGAGTAAGTCAAGTTACGCCCTGCTTTGTTGATGCTACTCAAGTCTGAGTCCATTGTTGGCTCTCTGCGCTATTTGGTGAACTCAAGGCCAGATTTGGCATACTCAGTGGGGTACATTAGTAGATTCATGGAGAATCCAACCACTGAACATATGGCAGCAGTGAAGAGAGTACTTAGGTACATTGCAGGAACTCTTCACTACGGCTGCCACTATCAGAGGGGGAAGGAAGCACAGCTTGAAGGTTACTGTGACAGTGACCTCGCCGGAGACATTGATACAAGGAAGAGCACCTCCGGCGTCCTATTCTTCCTCGGCAGAAACATAGTAACCTGGCAGTCCCAAAAGCAAAAGGTGGTGGCCCTTTCATCATGCGGTTTGAGTACATTCTTGCAATATTGCGGCCTACCAGGGGATTTGGTTGGCGCGACTTCTTGCAGAGCTCAAAGGCAAGAAGCCCGGCGTCATCAATCTGAAGATTGACAATCAGTCGGCCATCCAACTGAGTAAGAACCCTGTTTTTCATGATCGTAGCAAGCACATCGATGTTAGATACCATTTTATTAAGTGAATGCATCGAGGAGAACAGGTCACTGATTGAGTCCATTGGGATCGCTAAGCGGTGGTGACATTTTGACAAAGGCCCTGGGGCGTGGCGTTTTGTGAACCGTTCTAAACTTGGGGTCATTGATTTGAGAATGTGCGCAAGGCTTAGGAGGAGAATTTGTTAGTAATCCTTGTGCGTGTTAGTTAGTTAGTTTTGCATGTTTTGTTTCAGTTGCATGCGCGACGAAGTATTGTGGTTGTGGTCGCCGCGCAGAGGAGGCGTGGCGAGAATAGCTCGCGCATGACCCGGAGTGATCGGTTGTGGAAGAAGCGAAATGTGCGGTTGTCACCCGAGAGCTTCACTCTTTGTAATCTGTGAATAAAAGGAAAAAACCCTAAAAGCGATATCTTTGAGAGCGCACCAAATCTTGTGAGTTCCAAGTGTTCACGTAGTTTTTGAGTGTGTTTGTCTTTGAGATCGTGATTGCGGCGCCGCCATTGCCAAGAACACCGGAGAACGCCGATGGCCCAAGGGGTCGGACGCGCACAAGGAGGCGGTGATCGGCGACACCATCGGCGACCCGCTCAAGGACACCTCCGGCCCGTCCCTTAACATCCTCATCAGGCTCATGGCCGTCGAGGCGCTGGTCTTCGCGCCCTTCTTCGCCGCGCATGGCGGCCTCATCTTCAACCCCCTCTGATTAATTCCTGCTTGAATGGCCAAGACATTGTGCAATTGCATCTTTAGTCCCCTTGACCTTGGGAATCAATCAACCAATAATAATTGTAGCTTGGGAGAATGTATATCAAGTGACGATGGTACCTAATTTCAGACTTGACCCGAGTGCCAACTCGTGTTGTTAGAATCTCATGAATCATGATACGGGTGTGCTGCGAGTGTTAATATGATATACTGGTCTATGACCATTTTCATGGTACTTCGAAGAGGATGCACGAAGATGTATCAAAAGTTAGGAGCAAAATTTGATATATGTCACTGAGAAAGTTGTTACTTCGAGATATACCACTTAATATCACAAAATTAGAAATATGTCATTCCAGTTTCTTGTTCATTTGAAATTTGTCATTATCTCCACTTTTCTCCTATTTTTCTTTTCTTTTCTCCCATTTTCCATCAATTCCCTACTGAACTACCACTTTTGCCCCTCATCTATTCCGAAATTTTTTTTGAAATAATATTTTTTAAAAAAATATTTACAAAACTAGATTATCATCTCAAAAAATTGCAAAAATAGGTTCATATCGCCATTTCATCTGGCGACAGTTAAATGTCGCCGAGATGAAATGGCGGCAGAACCCCAGACCTGCTGAGGCGGGTTCTGTCGCCATTTCAAATGGCGACAGGAATGTATAAATTTTTAAATATAGTAAATAAACTCAAAAAATTACAAACAAATTTGTGAAGCATTCAGATAGAGTGTTCTTACTCGTGTAATTTTTTCATAATTTTATCCATTATGAATTTGTCTCTAAAATTCATTTAAGTATACTATTTGTAGAATTTTTAAATATACCAAATGAGGTCCAAACATTATGAAATTTTTATGTTTGCTCCTTACATATTGAACTTTTTTGTAATTTTTTCAGAATTTTATATGCTATGAAATTATCTCAACAATTAAGGGTACACAATTGAGTACCTTTGTATCGAAACCTAAATTCAAAATTTTAGAGACAATTTCAGAGCATATAAAATTCTGAACAAATTACAAAAACAATTACACTATGTAAGAAGCGTTCACAAAAAATTTCATAATTTTTGGACCTCATTTAGTATATTTACAAATTCTACAAATAGTATACTTAAATGAATTTTAGAGACAAATTCATAATGGATAAAATTATGAAAAATTACACAAGCAAGAACACTCTATTTGGATACTCCAAAAAAAATTTTGTAATTTTTTGAGTTTATTTGCTATATTTAAAAATTCATACATTCCTATCGCCATTTGAAATGGCGGCAGAACCTACCTGATGTGTGCAGGTTCTGCCGCCATTTCATCTGGCGATAGGAACTGTCGCAAGATGAAATGGCGACAGGAACCTATTTTTGTAATTTTTTGAGATGATAACCTAGTTTTGTAATTTGTTTTAAAAAATGTATTATTTCAAAAAAAAATCCATCTATTCCTCTCCATCCCTTTCTATCCAACTCCCTTCTAAACTACCAGCACCATCCATCCGCCAGTGAACACGCAATGAACTAGGCCTGTTGCCCATTGGTCTGCCCCCCACAGTCCGCCAGCATCCCAGCCCTACCTCGCCTCGCCCAACCCCCACACCTGGTCGGCCGGCCGAGCTCCAAGCTCCTCAGCGGCCGCCACATGGAAGAATCTCATTGTAGCAGCAGGTAAATATTTTTTTTTCTATCATATTGTGGACTATGTGTGGTGGAAGAAGACTCTTCGATGTAGCTAACATGTTCTTCACATTTCATTTAATTGTTGGTGTTGGTGTAGGTGTAGGGCTAAGGGTGGTACCGCATATAGAGTAGTTGCTAACTTTGTTGCGCACGTAGCACGGCTTAATGATGGCAGCACCAAATCATATGCAGCGACAGCTAACGATTTGGTGGTAGATGACAGAGATTTGTACTCAATGTTAGATCTGAACGCTGACTTGAAATGGAAGTCAAATTGGGGGTCGACGCAGGATGCTTTGACATGGTACTTTGATAGTAAGAAAGGAACACAAATAATGATATGTACCAATGCAGAACTTCTGGGGTTGTTTGATGCAAACATGGATAGCAAGTTGGTTTATTTGTTTATCACTATAGTGGATAGGCAAAAAAAAAACTTATCAACTATTTGCAGTAGAATTTCTAATGCTTTGCACTGTCAGTCTGTGAGTCCTTCACACCTATCCTTTCATGTTGATCGTAGTAGTGAACAAGCAAAAACATCACAATGGCAAGAACCAGACAGTCCTTGCGATAACTCCACGCACACTCTCATATGGGCTAGTCAAGGGGCAGGTTTTGCTATTCCCCAAGTTGATCCACTCGGCCTTGCTAATGTGGATGGAAATGGTGTGTACATCACGGACGACCAGATGTTTGACATGCTTGGGCTAAGGACTGAGGAGAATGACTATGCACATGTGGAGCCGAATGATGATGCTAGTGGTCCGAACAATTGTGGTATTGATATAGAGGACGACTTACAAGTGAATGACTATGCACATGTGGAGACAATGCATGTGCATGATAAGGAAGGATTGAATTGAGCAGCACCTTTCCTAATATGAAGGAATTCAGATTAGCTTTGAGGCAATTTTCTATTAAGGTGGAGTTTGAGATAGGCACATGTAATACTGACAAAAAAAGGTACAGAGGAGAATGCAAGAAGGAGGACTGTCCTTGGAGAATAACTATGCACACTTGGATTTATCAAAGCGTCACGGTACTAACGTAACATAGTTTAAGTTGTACTAAGTAGTGTTCATTTCATTGTGTTAAATACTATGTTGTTGTAATCTATCTGCAGGTTACAGTGTTGGTTGATTCCCACAAATGTGCTTCAACAAGCAGAATAAAGAGCTCTATGGCATCGCAGGGCTGGGTGGCAAATAGGGCTCTTCCTTTGATTAGGGCAAATCCAACTATGGGTGCAAGTGAGTTAGAAAAGGCACTCGAACAGAATACAATGTCACAATTAGCTATGGAAAGGTGTGGGCTGGGAGATAGTTAGCACTAGAGCATCTATATGGGCCATGGGAGGAGAGTTTCCAATTTTTGTATAGTTTCAAGGCAGAGCTTGAAAGAATAATGTCAGGTAGCATCGTTGAGATAGACACCAAGGTATACGGTGGGAAGACAGACTTCCACAAGATGTTCGTTGTGCTAAAGCCTTGCATTGATGGATTTCTTAATGGTTGTAGACTTACTTGGGCGTCGACTCTACCTTTCTCACTAGTAGGTACAATGGGCAGTTGGCATCTGCTACTGCCATAGATGGCCACAACTGGATGTACCTGGTTGCATATGGTATTATCGACTCGAAGTCTGCAGAGAATTGGACTTGGTTTATGCAGCAGCTACGTAAGGCAATCGGCAAACCACATGGGCTGACTTTGCATACAAATGCTGGGAATGGGGTATGTGCAGGTGTAAAGAGGGTTTTCCTGGATGTTGAGCATAGAGAGTGTTTCAAGCATCTTTGGGGGAACATGCATAAGAAGTTTCATGGTCTTTTGGTCTCTAGTAACATGTGGACAGTGGCACGATCTTACAAATATGAGGATTTGCAGGAGCACATTCAAGTAATTCAAGAAAATTGTCCTGTAGTGATTGAATACCTCAACCAGTACCACCCTCACATCTGGAGTAGGGCCTTGTACAATACAATTGCGAAGTGTGACTACATGCACAACAATATTGCAAAAACGTACAACTCTTGGATCATGAATGTTAAGGATCTTCCGGTGGTTGAACTCATGGACACCATCCAGAAATTGATTATATGGCGTTGTGATAATAGGAGGAGGATTAGAGACAGATTGTAGAGTAGAATACTTCCAGTTGTTATTCATGAACTCAATGCGAGCACTAGAGGTCTTGGACACTTGAAGGCAACCCCAGGAGCAAATACAAGTGCTGAGGTAGTGAACATGCTTGACAATAGAAGGCATGTGATCCATCTTCTCAGTAGGGAATGCACATGTAGAGAATGGCAAGTATCTGGAAAACCATGCCAGCATGCCTTGTGATTTATTTGTAGCAATTGGCAAGCCAATATAGAGGACTATGTTAATGATTTATTCTCCTTGGCTAAATTTAAAGTTGCATATGCTAGGATTGTGCAACCGATGACAGACAAGTCCCAATGGCGAAAGGTTGATCCTGGTTTCAAGTTGCACCCCCCACAGCTCAAAAGGTCAGCGGGAAAACCAAAGACACAAAGGTTTAAGGCTACCAATGAGGTTCCAAAGAAAAAAAAAGGTGGAAAAGTAAACAGAAGTGCAAGACTTGTGGAGAACTAGGACATCAAAGTAGGAGAGCATGCCCTCTAAAGCCCCCTAAGAAAAGGTAAATATGTGTTAAAATGCACGCTTACATTTTATTACAATGCACTAACCAATTTCATGTATGTGTTATAGGAAAAGAAACCCTCCAAGGAAGAATAGTAAGAAGGATAGGGAAGAGTCATCTGTGGTTGCTGCAGCACCTACTCCTTCTATAGGGGATGGTCTTGCAATTGCTCCACACCTAACTATGACGAGGCTGCAATTGCTCCACACCTAACTATGACGAGGCAACAATTGGATCTCACATCTGCTCATGGTCTTGGAGGTGAACCATCTGCTTCTACCCCACAAAAGATGAGATCCCCAGTTAAGAAGCTAGCCATAAAGAAGCTAACCCCTAAGAAGAAGTAGGTCGTTCCCATGTAATGTGGTGCTTTTGTGATGACAGAATTCATGCATGTTCCTATGTAGTGAAAGACTTGTTGCATATTCCGTTATTTTGCTTTATGGTTCAGACTTGATGTATTCATCAGTAATGGTATCTTCAAACTTCAATCCTTTTATCTCTGAAATGGCTAATGGAGTGGATGTGATGCTTTCTTGTTTCTGCTGCATGACTGATGTCCTTTAGTTAATGGCTAATGGAGTGGATGGAATGCCTGTGTTGTATGAAATTATCTTTATGCACGTTTCTGCAAGTGTTGATATTGTCTGCAAAATGTATGCTCTCTGGACTCAAGTTCCTGTTTCAGGGAGAACCTACTTGAGGAAGCAGTACATAATATGACATCAACAGATAAATTTGAAGCATTATAGAAAAGTTCATTTTTTTGAGCTTGTCTATATTTACTCAATAGTTTTAAGTTGAAGTTCTGCACAATGCCTGATGATGTATCTCATTTTCCCATTTTTGTTATCTTAACATTTGTTCTTATTAATGGTAATTACAGTTAGGTTTATTGGGCTTCCATGATGATTTGTCTAAGATAATTCCATTTTGGTGTGCGTACTCACATTCAGATATCACATTCACATATCATTCTCTCATATACAATTCAGTATGCTTTTCAACTGGACATCACATTTCAGTGTTTGTACAATGGACATCACAATATTGTCTGATCACACGCATCAGCAATGTACAAATAGGAATTCACAATATTGTCTAGATCATGTAGCCAAATGGACATCACAATATTTTCTAGATCATGTAGCCAAATGGACATCACATTTCAATGTTTGTACAATGGGAATTCACAATATTGTTTGATCACACACATCAGAGAGGCTGCCAAGTGAAACTAGAACAGATGAATTCCACAACATTTTGTGCACTCCAACCCGATCTTCTCCATGAAGGCCGCCCTGCACAGCCAGAGCGGCGGCGGCTGTGTCGCGCCGGAGTCCGCACTGTCGTCAGATATGAAGAAGAGTGGCTGCTCTTCAAACAATCTTCTTAGCTCACGCGACGCCGTCAGTAGCGCGCTGACTGACCTGTCGTCGTCGCCACCGTCGTCGGTGAGCGGGCCGATGAACAAGCATCGTCACCACAAGAAGCACTGCGTTTCAGAGAAGCTGTTGGGGGTCGGGCCCGACGAGGAGCTCGGTGGAGGTAGGGAGGGGACGCAGCGGCCGACCGGGGGGACCGGAGGGGAGCTCGGGGGATGCGCGGCGTCCGACTGGGGCCGGGACAAAGGGGAGCTCGGGGGAGGTGTGGCGGCCAACAGGGGGCGGGACCGGTGGGGTGCTCGAGGAAGGCGGCACTGGACTCACTTGAGCTCGCTCGGGTTTCTCTGGCATGACTAAATGGCAGAAATCATTTGAGGATAGAGTTGGATAGATGAGGGCAGGGCAAAGACAAAAGGGGTAGTTCAGTAGGGAATTGATGGAAAATGGGAAAAAAGAAAAGAAAATAGGAGAAAAATGGAGATAATGGCAAATTTCAAATGAACATGAAACTGGAGTTGTGTATTTCTAATTTCGTGATACTGAGTGGCATATCTCGAAGTGGCAACTTTCTCAGTGGCATATATCAAAATTTGCCAAAGTTAGGATGCACTAATATGTTGTCGTGCTAGTGTTGGCTGCAGGATTGTGAATTGATAATGTCAATGAAGAAAATTAAATCATGCGATTGAAGCATCTGGGTAGCTGACAACAAAACTAGGGAAACGAAGTTAGAACCTTGAGTTGTACAAAGCATGTTTGGTAGAGCTCTGCTCCTCATTTTTTCAGCTCCCAACTCATGATTCTCAGATGAGTGGTCCTCTGAGAATCTGGAGCTGGCCGATGGAAGCGTTTGGTAAGAGATTGGCTCTCAAAACTCTAAAAGTGGGAATTTGAGGCAAAAAAGACCATGATACCCCTGTTTTTAACACCTAAGCTATTTGTATCGCACTCATTTTTATTTGTACACAAAATTTTGAAAAATTCTTTACAAATATCTCAGGATTGATTCAATTGAATA
Organism: Phyllostachys edulis; assembly: GCA_036346405.1. Lineage (NCBI taxonomy): Eukaryota > Viridiplantae > Streptophyta > Magnoliopsida > Poales > Poaceae > Phyllostachys > Phyllostachys edulis. Next base: position 76,812,243 of record CM070561.1, read on the forward strand.
TGGAAATTTGAGGCAAAAAAGACCATGCTACCCCTATTTTTAACATCTAAGCTATTTGTATCGCACTCCTTTCTATTTGTACACAAATTTCAGAAATTTCTTCACAAATATCCTAGGGTTGATTCAATTTGAATACGATACCCTATTCAGATACATCAGTTCATGGCAAAAGCATTGTCCTTTCACATACAAATACTCATATATCACAAGACTACAAAAAAAAATACTAGCATAGCATTCATCCCAAAAATGACCATCAGTGTCTAGATTATCCAAATTCCACTGAAGCTGAAATCCATGATATATCCATATACCATCTAACAGAAGGTTAAAAAAGGAGATAAAAATGTAGAGAAATTGTATGCGTTTGAGCACAAGCACAGTAGATATTGTATGCGTTTGAGTACAAGCACAGTATAGATAATAGAGATTCCTGTGGATTGTCAGTTCAAAACTGAGACAACTGAGTCACAACACCTTGATACAAAATACAGACAATAGATAATAGATTCATGAAATATCTGCTCAAAACTGAGACAACTGAGCTCTATCCTTGTGCTTGTTAGCTACCATCAAGGATCAAAAAACCGTTACTGGGCAAAATCTCGTTCGTAGTCCGGTAACGGTTCCACCCGGTAACCGGAAATACCGATGGAAAACCGGATGAAATTCATAAACCAAAATTTGAATTCACTTTTCTGGAGATCGGTAACCGGTCCGGTTACCAGGTGGCAACCGAAAAAACCGGTTGGAAAAACAGAGAAAATGGGTAATTAGCAATTATAGAGTGTTTAATGAAGTAGCAATCCCCCAAGAGTTTAATGAAGTAGCAATTGCAAAACAGTCAGGTGAGCTAACACAATTAATGAAATCCAAGGTGCGCTGTGCACCCAAGCTCCCGTACTAACTAAAGCTTTACTAGACTTTCCAATTCTAGGATCTTGCACTCCATTTGCATTGTTACTTGTTAAGCATGAAACTTAGCGGAATTTTGATTTGAATGAAGTATTGAGGGCCACAGCCATACAAACGGCCAGATCAAATCCATTAAAGAAACTAACCCCATCCTTAATTAGTGTTCAAGTTGAGGATCTGCAAATATCAAATGTTTGTTGCATGTCATGCTAGATAATGTGTAAGATCACTGACAAAGAAGACGCTTTGAAGACACTCCACCCTTCAAAGAAACATGATCCAACTTCTAGGGAACAATTTCATAACCAGCAATATAAATCTGAAAGAGGAACCAAAGAAACAATATCCAGCGGTGGCTAATAGTTAAGTGAGAAAGATGAGTATCCTTCTTAATTTTCCCAATGGAGGGTTCCACTTCAGACAGCGCAGAATTTACAAGCTGACATTCAATCTGTAGATTAATGCAACACGAATTATTCCAGTCAAAATCTTATAAATTATTGGTTTTATAGGAATCATCGGTTGCAATAAAATATTAGGAGGCCTAAGACTACGTAGATGACAAAATTGGGACTAACTATTGCTTGTAGTAACCCTTAATCATTGCCTAAATGTTATAAACTCCCAAATCCCAAGCAGTGTGTTAGGACCATTATACGGAGATACGATTGGGAGTCTGCAAGCATCTAGTTGATTCAAAGCATAAAAAACCAACCAAGTGAAAGATAACAAGTGAAAAAAACATGTTTCAATACGTAATCTAGCACAAAAAGACCTAAACTAACCTAAGAATGGCATTTTTTTTGGTCCCGGGACCGGCCGGTTTTTCTATCCCTTGCTACCATACAACGATCACTGAAATTTGCATTTGCATTCAATAAATCTGACACTGAAATTTGCATTCAACAGTCACTGAAACTTGCATTTGCATTCAACAATCTGAGACTATTCATTTGCATTTGCTTCAATAATTTTTCGATTCATCAATGCACCCATACAACAATTTCTACATGCAACAATTCTTCAAATGAATTAGGCTCATCCATTTTCTGGCACAACAGCGTGCACTTGAGAGCGGTTCATACAACATTTGAAGTTCACATAAACGAGCTATAGGTAGCCCAAAAACATTCAGTCATCTGACCACTAGCCAAACACACTCAAACTGAAACTAATCTACATTCTCAAATTGGGACACAGAAGTGATACATTCTTGAACAATCTGCATTTTCACAGATTCAATTCGGGAGGGTACATACTACATAGGCGATGCAATCTTGAACAATCCAATTCGTGCACGCGTAGGTGACAATTACATAGATTCAAAGTGACAGCTCCACGCAGAAGCGATACAATTTTCAGCTACTAGTCTACTGAAAGTCTGCAGCAACCTTGGCCAGGAGCTTCAACCATTCGACAGCCAACTTTAGCACATGCACAATTTTTTGCTCTTTGAAGTCAGAGAATCCCAATCCTGAAAATTTTTCATTTCATGGCCTCTCCGCTTTAGCGCCTACATCACAAGCAATGTCTTCCACCCACATGCAAAGTTTGCAACTTTGCATTCAAACACACCCATAGCGGAAATTTTAGATGGGGATTGAGATTGCAAGCTACATACCCACAAAACTGCCACTAGGAGAATCTGTGAACACCCAACCCTTAACTAGCAAGGAACAACCCGGCCACCTAAAATCTAACCCACAAATAAAATTGGAAATACTATTAACGTCCAGTACAAAGCAAGAACCAGTTCCACAACATCTAAAATCTCACATTCAGTAAACTATAGGAAGAAACTCACCAAAATACAACATTTATTTAGCATGTAAGAACCTCAATTCATCGCAACTCATCAAAATAAACCAACATTCAGGTGCGAATATGCAAAGTTTTCATGAGTCCTGGCTCAGACCATTGCTAATAATATCAATGAGATCAGTCGATGCTAGCCGTCAGTCACAACAATGATCCTATCGGTTTGTTTCTTTACAATACATTACATCCATGCCCTAGATTTATTATGGTAACTTAGGTTGGCTCAGCAATCATCTAAAATATAATTATAATGGATAGACACCCTTAATAGTGCATAGATGCATCCTCAAATAAGTGGATATTAATGTTAAAAAGAAAGGTAATCTGCTATAGTGCAAAATTGCCATAAAAACTCAACCTTAGACTATGAATCATAATACAAAAGTACGAAACTAATCCATATGCAGTAATTTGAAAGAAAGGATAAATTGTGACCGGCCGACAAATCTGACTGGCCCACCTAAATCCATATTGGTCCATCCATCTAAAGCTGCGCCCGTAATTGAGGAATTCATCGATTCATGACTTACGCATAAAGGAACAAACCTCTCAACCAAAATTGACACGGGTAATAGTCTGAAACATCTGCAAAAATTTCAAAATCAATTTGAAATTTGATTTGAATTTCGTTTTCGTTCAAATCTCAGCCAAATTCAACAAAAATTCCCCAAATTCATCAAAACCCAATCAAATTCCCGCTTTCCTTTTTGCCCTCCCGCTTTCCCTCGATGGCAACCCAAGCCGTCATCACCACCCGTTCCTCAATCATCCGCCTCTGGCCAAGGGCCACATAAATCATCCGCCACCTCCCGTGCCACCTTGCCCCCCTCAATCGCGCCGCGCCCAAGCCGCCAAAGACCACACCGCCGCGTCCCATCACCGCGCCAGGCTCGCCGCCGCTCAATGAGCGAGCCAGCCAGCATGGCCGCCCTCGACCCATGCCTCCACCTCGCCCCTCTTCAATCTGCCAAGACGCCCCGCCGCCACCTCGCCCGTCGCCACATGTCGCCCATGTCGCCATCCTGCTCCCACCGCCTCCACGGGGCTATAAAAGCCGCCCCACTGACCTTCCAACTTCGACCCTTCTCTCCTCCCCACCCGCCGTCCCAGGCGGCAAGAGCCCGCCGCCACCCCCAAATCCAAGAAACCAAATCCAAACACACCCCACGCAAAACCCTAGTGGAGGACCACTTACCTGGGCGGAGCCCTTCCTCGCGCCGCCCTTTTCCTTCCGTCGATGGCCGTCGCCGTCGCCGGTCCCGTGCCGCGTCGCCGTCTTCTCCGCGTGTAGTAGCAAGTAGAGGCGCTATGGCCTTCACAATACCGCAACCTGAAGGCCTTTTTGGTCGTGCGCGAAATGGGCCTCAGGCCGTTTCGCCGTTTGGGCTCGACCAGTTACTGTTTAAACATTTAGGCCTATCACTGTTCACCGTACAATAATTCCTTTTACTGTTCGTCCAAAAGCCGGCATTTCACTGTTCATCTGCACAGTAAATTTATTTACCGTTCATCCGAAAAACCTAGTACTATTCATTCTTTTATTTAAGCCCAAACACTGTTCAAACAGTAAAATGATTACTGTTCCTAACCTAGATTAGTGGTTAATTACTGTTTGCGATTTATTTTAGGTGTGAACAGTAAATTGGTCACTATTCATCAAAACCCTAAATTGACACTTCATACCCATTCTGACCGTCTCGAACCCAGAAAGCCTATTCTTGACTCTGTTCAACTATACCAAGCTCCAAATAAATCTTTCCACCTTCCTATAGATTTCTTTAATCCTTTACAATATTTTTGTTGTACTTGGATCCGAATCTCAAACCCCGTTTAGTCCAATCAAGTACCAGATAAATTCCCACCATTCCGCACCACCTTTCCTTTAAGTTTCTTTTTTGGTTTTATTTACTTGCTTGTTGTTCCCAACTCATTCCTTGTCGAGCTAGTTTTTACTTGGTTTCTTTTTATTGCTTTGCTTCTCGTTAGGTCACGATTTTGACAACCAAACTCCAGAACACACCGGACAAGACCAGTATCCACAAGAATTTGTGCAAGAAGACAAGTTGCATTCCTTGAACATTTTGAACCCACATGTCATATATTTATATTGATACTTTCATTATTGTATTTGAGCCAATTACTTTAATTATTCAAAATAATACTTTTGAATGCCATGATAAATAGATAAATCCTATTACCCCACATACAAACCCACCCAACACTTGTAGGCCATATTCACCTTGACAAGTTCACATAAAATATTATCTATATAAGTATCTTTGTCACACAAATGTGTTATCAATCAAAAGAGAGTATTGGCGGCGTGCCAATGGTTTTGATGGTGAGTTGAGGGTTGTGTCCAGGAAGTTGGACAACCCAATAGACTTGTGGAAAAGTGAGTCATCAGTGAGATCTCGAGGTAGACAGCCACGAGTTGGTGTTGAGCTATTGCCTCACTGGATGATAGGTAAGGACAAGAACCTTGTGCCAAGTGATCAACATAGAAAACCGCTCAACCACATGCGTGGTCATTACTCCCTGGCTTACTACACTGCTTTCCTGATTAAATATCTACAGGGGTAGGCGCCGTCAGCATCGGGCCAATAGATCCGCCATTGGCCAGTGGTTCCCCTAGGCTGTATAGCCCAATAACCTACCAGGTAGAGGCTAGAAATGTTGAGCAGTGAAAAGGCTTTGTTATCTCAGCTCAATCGCACGCTAACGTGTTGCGTGTATATAGCTTGACAGTATGAGGATGAGATATCTTGTGGGTAAAGTTGGGCAACTCTGCACAGTGTATAACTAAAGGTATTCGAATACGCCGTTCTTCCGGTTAATGAAGTTGTGTTAATGGGTGATTCCAGTACATGCGGTATAAGTAGAGTTTTTGAGATGGTAAGTTGGTAATTGAGTTTGTTGAGAAACCCCTGATGTTATTATTTATTAATGTTTTACTGTTTTAAATGTAAAATGCTTTAACTGTAAATTGCATCCACATATGCCTGTTAAAGTAAAACCCTAACCATCCATTGAACTCCTTGCATGTAATTATTTAGCTTTTCCATGTGGCTTGTTGAGTACGGTAGTTGTACTCATTCTTGCATAATCTACAAACAATCTACAGAAGAAACCTGAGAAAAAGCAGAGGATCTGGTTGAACAGGATTTTAGTGGACCCATGGATGGCAATGACTACTATTATTAGGTCTCAGCCGCGCTCAAGTGTGCCTGTGGTTTATTGTTCTTTTGTCTTGTATTATATTAGCTTTGGGCTTGGATGCCCGTGTCAGTGTCAAAACTAGCTGTTAAGCCTTAATCGTATGTAATAAAATATTGGCTTTTGTTGGAATCGGAAGTTTGCTTGAGACACTGCTTACTTCGTAACTGCACATTCTGAGCGATTGTGAAGAGTTTAACGTTTCCAGAATTTAGGGGAGTTACATAGTCATTCAAAAGGAATGGTGAATTGGGCCTCATTAACAGCTCCAGACGGTTGCTCAATGCTCAGACCAATCTCTAGTCCGTCGACCTGATACTCCAATTGAAATTACCCCAACATTCCACCTTTGCACTACAACCCCATCGTGAAATGATCCTAATATCTAAGAAATCTACCTTTGCTCAAGAGTTTCTTGACTACATGGCCATAAAAATTATTACTTAGCACGAAAATTGGTAAAGACCAACTTCACTAAGCATCATTCAGAAAGAATTATTGGTTCCACTTATCAAAATAGCAGAGGACTACAAATGAGAGCATCACAGATGTATCAACTGTAATCACAGATGTATCAATTATCCAAAACCAACTGTAACCACATGAGAGCATCACAGATCCAATCACCTGGAAGTAGAGGAGGGCTCGAGACCGAGCTCCAGGGCAAAGCGAGGGGGGCACACGGGCCGAGGGAGGGGATCCAGGCGGAGGCGAGGGGAAAGATGGGGTGCGGGAGGGGGACCGAAGGGGCGACGTGTGTGTGTGTGTGTGTGTGTGTGTGTGTGTGTGTGTGTGTGTGTGTGACCTTGAGAGGGGTATTTAGATAACCGAAATGCTGATTCTTGTGAGAAGTTGATCTAAAGTCGTTCATAGTTTTCTATTGTGATACAACTTCGATTCTGGGCTGCTCCTGATTCTGAAAAAAGGGAGCTAGTGTGTTTGGCTCGACTCCTGCCGCTCCCGTTGAGAGCATGAGTTCTACCAAACAGGCCTCAATTTTCATGCCATGTAAGGTGCACTGAAAAATCATACAATTTATGCACCACCCATGTTACATACAGATAACAGTATCGAAAACTGAATTGCTACTATATTTAATTTAAACTATCAGTTGGGCTTGCACCGTCCGGTACCAGCTGCATCATGCCAAAACTACGCATCAACAAATTACAGTGCCTGTAGGGTTTTGGACAAGATGGGGCAAGCTGTTGTAATTTCAAGCCAAACTAATCTTTTCCTAGCAGTTTTACAAGAGAACAGCTTAGTCATCCCAGAGAGAGAGAGAAACAAAGGAAGAGAAAATTCGAGCAAAGGGCACATTCTGTGCCCGAGTGAGCTCACATTGGTCTTACTAGGCTAATGCACCAAAAACTGCAAGACCCTTTTTTTCTACATTGACCCAACGAAGGTGTATTTGTTCTCAGCTTCCGATTCTTTCCTTGAAGATCAATTTTACACGTTCACAACTGAGCCAAAATCGCAGCCAAGACATACAGCTGTGCCCAAAACTATCTCACCTCTGATCATGCTTGCGGGCTTGAAGTTTAGGATATTATGGATTCAGCCTTCTTCGGAGCCGAATGTGATGCCATTCCTTCTGGCTGTAAGGAACGACAGTTGGGTTGAAGCCAATTGTGTAGAAAAAAATGATTGTCACCTCACTGCATAAGACTCCGAATCTGTTGCTTTTGTTGCATTTACAACCATCTCGGGAGACAAATTCCCTCCAGCTTTGGCACAGTCATCTCCAGCTTGATGCACAGAATCCAAGTTTTCCGTGGCATGTTGTTCATTCTGAGAGCCTGGGCTTCCCTCCCCTACATCATGATTGCCTTCAGAATTTTTCGTGCTTGAGGCAGGTGAAAGTGGGGCCTGCTTATCTTCCAAATCTGAGTATCTGCCCCCCACATTAGCTGAAGCACCAATCTTAGCACAGCTAATTCTAGCTTCTAGCTTTGGCTTCTTGGGAACCTTCCCATCTGTATGTTCGCCATCCACTGGACTACGCTTCACCATGGGTATATTTAAGGCCTCATCGTCCTCATCAGCTTTAACAGGTTTTTTGGGAGGTGGGTTGTAATCTTCATCGTCGTCATAATCCACAAGACCACCAGATTTAGGCCTGAAAAGCCAAAAGACCAGTGAAGCACCAGAAACAAAGTACGTCTTACAGTTCAGAAATTACATAATGAGTAGAGAAAGTAATACTTAACAAGTTATCATCAATGTAAACCAGCAGAAGCCAGCAAATAAATCTTAAATACAGGACAGCTGGAAGTCATCTCCAGTTGTGGAAGATAAGATACCTAGCAGGGATGTCATGGATTTCACTTTCAGTGGATGACTTAACCTTGGATTGCTTCCGTGTGCATGTTGTGCGTCTAGCAGAATCTTCTTCGTCACTAAGGTAAAAATAGAAATTTCATGTCAGTTAAGTAAACAATGCAACCTCTGAACTCCGTTGAACCCAGCAACAGAAAACAAGCAGCAAATGAGGAAATAAACTGAACAAACCTGTCCTTATTGAAATAGTCTTCCTCTTCCTTATCGAGACCTCTTTCTTCTGCCTTCTTTCTCATGTCAACCACACTAGTACTTTGTTTTGTTTCAGCACTCTCCGTGAACTAGCAATAAAACAAATAAACCATCATTGCCTTACTCAACAGTACATAGTATAATAAGGCACAATTGAGGACACAAAAGGGGGTTCTGATAAGGAAAAGGAACAGAATTATCATCGGTCCTCCATTAATTACTGAGTAAACTTCATAAAGTGATAGAAAGTCGACAGCAACCACAGAACGCAAGAATAAACAAAAGTCTCAACTCTCAACCTGTTGATACTTAAGTTTGAAGGCCTGAATGCTCCCTAGTTGTTCAAACTTCACGAGTTGGTCCCAGAAAGACTCAACAACATATACAACAAGGGATTTTAGATTTTCCTGTACACAAAAATGCATCAAATGACAGCACACGAGATATCGGTTGCCAAATACCTCTCAATATGTACCTTTCTTATGTATTCCAACAGTTCAAGGACCCCAGAATGTAGCATGTTGTATCTATCCTCATTTTCAATAAATGCGTCAATAATTGGTTTCAACAAGTTGAACTTGATAACATGGCCAATAAGAAGTTCATCCTACAGAAACGCAGCCAATTTTCTCAACTCAGATTCAAATGTGACAACAAAAAATTTCAATTAGGATATGCTTGCTGTGCTGGCCGGTGGGTCTGTTTTCTAACAATCAGCGGTACAGGTGTACCACACAGTTTATTTTGCTCAAAAACAAGCATGCATGATTGCTAGACTTGTTAACTACTGCCTCCAGGCAAGGAAGCTAAAACCTCATATTTGAATTTTCAGCCTTTTTTGCTTTGTACTGCACCGCACCAGCTGGCAAGACTTCTAGTCCATTTGTGCACAAAGGCCAGATTCAACTATACAGATCAAGATAAATATGTCTTCGCTAAAAGTCAAGTACCAGAAAGTCACCAACTCTGTTTTCTGCATCTGTTAAGCTACAAGTGCCTTTTTGGTGGTAGTGAGGTGTGGGTGTATGCAAAACATGTAACGCGACATCATTTCGGAAACCATTTTTAAAAGGGGGACATATCTAGTGCAAACCCATGTCTAAGTCTGTAAGTGGCTAAGTGCAATCATGCAAACTCACATGTGGATTGTTGGATGAAGGATGGATGGATCAGATTTGGGTGGTCTTGATTCTTGACTCTTGAAAAAGTGGGAGCCCTCATAAATAATTTTCCAACATGCAAACAGATTATTCAAAAAAATTACCAGTCATGCATGTAATCGTCAAGTCCCATCAAATATGATCCATCCATCCATCCATCATCCAACGGTCCACATGGAAAGTTTGCATGACTGTATCTAGATAGTCTGCACAAACATGCCCCTTTTATAAAAAAAAAGGTAGTCAACAAGGATCAACCAGCTTAGTAGTGCACAGAAAAACAGAAAATTTCCATTTTTATAGTATGCCTTCAACGTTGCAATGCTAAATTTCTTTCATGGGACAAATTAAACTTCTTACATTTCTGCTAATAACAGTCCGCATAAATCGGACAGCTGCCACAACCAAAAACCTCTCTCCCCGACGGGTTAAAGTAAGGATTTTCTCCATTGAATTGCTTGTAAAAAAGTTGAGCCTGCAAGATTGAAAGCTGCCTTTTAGCAAAGAAGCAAAAAGAAAGTAACATGAAAAGTTCAAAAGAACCATTGAATAAAAAAAGGGAAGGGGAAGCATTTGCATCGAGCATTACTTGATCTTGTAGGGGTGATGAACTACACAAAAGCATAAAATCTCGCAGATGTTAGACAATATGTCAGGCTTAGCAGAATGCTCTTCAACTCGTGTACCAACACCAACTGAACCAGATGATGATTGGGCAGTGCTCTTTGAAGGGCAAGATGATGCTATTACATCAATCAACTTATCAAGATGCTTCTCGTAAAAAACCTCAATAACAACTTCTCTCTGCACCAGAAGAGAAAACAAACTTTTCAAACCAATTCAATCTAATTAAACACCAGCATTTGAAACAGTAACATTTTGAAGTGACCAGAAAACCATGTTGGTTATGTACATCCGAAGCCAAATCAAAATGAGGATGGAAAACTACACATCAGAAAGCACAGATGCTGAAATATGGTAAATTCACTATTTGCGTATTTCTAGAAGATCTTCATGATAAACGGATGTATGATGCCCTTAATCCAAATAATTCTTACTGTACAATCATCACATTTTACATTCAAGGAACACCAAAAGTTCATAACATAGGCTAGGGCATCTTACACATTGCATAACTGTATTCGCAGCGGATCCATCCAGCAGAATCCTTAGAATTTCTGGAAACTGACAATGCATTTCCTCACCAAAGTTAGTTATCATGCCTTGAACCTGAAATTTGAGTAACTGTGAGAGGTATCCATAATTATGCTAGATGAGTCAGTAATGCCAAATGTAAGTTTTGCTAAACATTATTCCAAGAAGCAACAGAGAAAAAGCAAGCACTTGAGAGAAAAAAATACCTCAATCGTTGGTAACTTAATGGTTCAACTACCAAGAGGCATAATAAAACTGTAAGATCACGGGGTAAGCACAATGCTTCCATTTCATGACTATCACTATGCAAACAAAATAAACCTTGCACAAGATATTGCAAATTGATTAATCAGATGTAAACCAAATTGTCAACTGACAAGCCATGCTGTTATTTGCAGTGTCCACAACAAAAAGGAAAAGACAAACGATTTTGCACAGATTTGAAGGACAAAAAGGAGAAGGGGCACGCAATTCAAACTCCAAATGTCCCACTAAAATGTTAGATAGTCACAATTCACAAATGGACAAGATATACCTACAATACCAGAAGGTGCAAACATTTGTAGAACAGGATGACTTTTTAGAAATGTAATTCGCCGCTTGGACCAAAAGTACTGGACACAAATTATATATGAAGATCCAAAAAAGGGGTGCTACTTACCAGAAGCCCAAGAAGAGAATTGCCTTCTTGAGAATTTTGTTCTTGATGAGCAATATATGATCTCGGTAAGTTAGGATCTTGATTAAGAAAATGTACAAGGATGTCTGTCCTGCATTTGCCCAAAAAAATGGTGCAATTAGAGGGACAAGATATAGGAACAACCAAAGGAGAATTCATTCATTGCTCCTTAAGTTACCCAGCTGAGACAAGCTCTTTATCCTGACTCTGCAACACATCAGAAATGACATCAAATACACCTTCACTAGCGAGATCCCTGAACAGAGAAAAAAAAAGATGATTGAACTGCTAGAACAGTCTCTCTGATTATCCAGCTTAAAACAAATTGTACTTCAATCATGTTTAATTGAAAAGTTGCTAGCATTCTTAATCTGGGAATGTCTGCATTGCATCAAAGAAGACAGGGTAACAAGCAAACCACAAACTAGAGGCGAACAATGCCCCCTATAAACACGATAAGAATTATCCTTTAGCAATTATGTACATTATATGATTCTGATGTAAAGCATATGGCTAGTAGACAGTAAACACAATTCATAGAATCATAGTGCTGGCTTGTATACATTCATAGTATTGGAATACCATGACAAATGACAGCGGCACCCCTATAACTTACAAAAGTTGCTTCCTCGATTTGAAAACAACATATATCCATTTACCATGAGACTTGGCAATGAAGGTGAAACAAAAACTGAGTATTACTTCTGTTTCTCTATATTAATAATAAGCTTGCATTGTACTCAAAACTAAGTGGGCTGGCTACGTATTATTTTTTCTATGTAGTTGCCTCTTCCTGTCCTTCGAACAAATCTGTCTTGTGAAAATTCAAGAGTATGCTACATATGGTCTATTTATTGTACCCACAACTGGAATAGACGAAATACTTATACTGTATTTCGCCTCATTCTGGAATTGCCTTTAGTATATCATCATGTCCAGGGGGGGGAAACCCGGCCAGTAACCGCCGTTTACCGGCTGATTACCGGTTACCGGCCGGGGTCCGGGATACAAAATCCCGGCCGGTTTTCCCGGTTTTTGCAATTTCAAATTTTGACTGGTTTTTAATCAAATCTAAGCGAATTTCATCTGAGTTGCTGGCCGGGAAAACCAGTAACCGGCCGGTTACCGTTCCCGGCCAGCAACCGGGAAAGTGCTCCGGACCAGTTCTTTAAAGCCTGATCATGTCTACTTGGTCATCACAAACATAACCTCATTTAACTTAAGAGTTAAGTGTAAAGAAACAGGCTTGCAAATTTACTTTACTGGTACACAAATCAACATAGCAAATAAAACAATTCCGCAACTTGACAGCATTGTCTAACCTCTCAGAACAACCAACATGAAAGGATATTATGTCAAAGGAAATGGGCCAATGTGATACTACACAATTGGTCGCAAATGAGCGTGGAAACCAAACCTCAAAATGTCATATTATCATATTAACTCAAGTGCAGCCTAAAGGAATCAATAGATATGTAAAATAGAGGAAACATTTGAATTTCGAGCCTCAGGGACTCGCAAGAGAAGTGATGGTAAGTGGCCCCCATCAACAAGTAAAAACAATCTAGAGAACAAAGGAAAAAGGATCACTCCTCCAACTATTGACATATTCCATCCACAAAATACTGCAACAAAATTCCCAGCAAATGAGAAAGAATTTTTTCCACAATAATGAGTAAAACCTGATCTAGGTGAGGAGAAATGAAGAGGGATCCCAGCTAATGACAAATCCAATTGACAGAAAACTGCAATAAATTTCCACCAAACAAAGAAAGAAAAATCAAAAGGGTACAAGCAAAAAAGTTGCATCCTCGAAATACCAACCTAGATAGTCGTATTTGTTGAACAGGCTGCAAACTTTTACTGAGAGTGCAAAACTCATGTAAAAACAGGACCTGCAAAGAACAAAATGTTGTCCATGTAAATGGCATACAAAAGGAGAACCATTATTAAACATTTGTACATGCGTGCACACCCCCAAAAGAATCACAAAATACTATATTATATCAATATAAAGGACTATACGTGGAACGACCTAGAAAGGCAACAATGTGCATTGTACGAAGGTACAAAACAAAAACTATGCTGATGTCTCTGCAACGCATAGCCCACAATCATATTCATATCTATTCACAATGATGAGAGCCAAAGTTCAGCACAGATCAAATATTTTGCCCCAATTCTAATTCATGATAGTCTCACAACAGTACAAGATGAGTCAATAAAATGCTTCAGCTAGAAACTATTCTCAGTAAAGTCTACACAAAACCAAGTTCACTCAAGCAAAATCTTGGTTCACTTCGTTTCCACCAAGAACTCACAAGACATCATGGAAACACTGTAATTCGTGAAAGTAAATAGCAATCATCAGCCTTTTTTCTTTTGTAGCAATTCAACAATGGCAACTGAATAGTTCTGAAGATTAACGGAACAGATTATGATATGCTAAATTAATAACGATATGGCTAACAAGAAATTATTCCAGATTCTGATCCAGAAGGGTATGTCTAAATCTGTTTTTTTTAATAAAAAAAACTAGCAATAGAAAGGAATACTGGTCTCACCAGTTCACTTTTTGATTCAGAAGAAATAGTTGAAGATCTCATCTTAGCAAACAGATCTTGGATAAAAGAAGCATCGTCCTTCAGCAAACAAACAACCTACAGGTAGATCATATAATCCAAAATTACAGAACGAAATTTTGATTAAAGCATTCTTAAACTTGGTAATGTTGAAACACTAACAACAGCGTTGTTCGCATGAATAATTATGTTAAGGCTTGCCAGAGTAGCATCATCCAGTACTCTCGGTAATATAACATCCTGTAAATACCAGGAAATAGTCAAGCACAAAAAATGTCAACAGAAAACAAACAAATGAAAACTCCAACTAGCAGGGGCAGGGGCACTGACCTTTATATAGCCTATTCTGTATGTTTGATGAATCTTCGAAACGATAGAAGCATTTCTAATGGGTATGACCTACACGAAAAAGAAAGCTTCACATAAATAATCAGGGGTGAATTCCTTATATGACATCAAAAGTTTGCATCATTCCTTATATGTCACTCATTGTTTCACTGACACGTGGGCCCTGAGTAGGGATCAAAATCCCGGCGGTTACTGGTTTTACCGGTGGGTACCAGGATCCAAAATCCCAGCTGAAAAAGTTCAAATTTAGATTCAAATTCAAAATCCTGGCGGTTAGACCCCGAATTCAAATTTATTCAGACAAAATTCGACCGAGTTTTTCCCAGGATTTCCGGTTACCGGCCGGTAACCGGGTGATGGCCTCCGAGCGAGATTTTGCCCGGTACCGGTTTCTTGATCCTTGGCCCTGACTCCACATGTCAGTAACGCAGTCAGAGACTTCGCAAAATTCCAGTAGCATATAAGGAATTAATCCAATAATCATTACATCTCAACCAGGCTAAGATGAACAAAACTCGGTTTACCTCCTTGAAAACTACATGCTCCTTCAGGAAAACACGATGATTTTGCACATTACGAACCTCTGGATCATCTACACGGATCAGAACTCATTAATAAAGAACAGTGCATGCAGTTCTACAGGTACGTCATTGTGTAGAAATTTCAGTTAAAATAACACAGCAAGAGCTTATAATTTGCTGATGTAGAACACAAATGAGAAGTAAAATGTATAATGCTTACATTCAAGGGCACCTATTATGTTAAGAATAAAATCATCAGAGAAAATCTTGTCAAATATCGCAGAACTGTTCAACAATACTGCAGAATGAGAAACAACGTAAGTAGCAATCTAAACTAACCTATGACGAAGCTTAATAGGTATGTACTTACTGATTCCCTTGACTAATCTGAAGATCATGTGGAGACCATCCATGTCTCCTAAACCCTCACACGTTCTGAAAAGGTTCACTAGCTTGGGGAAAAAATCATGCTGCAACATGTTGGAGAAAAAAATAGATAAATTCAAAACTATCATAGGATGCATATAAAAGTGCATCCGTGTTCTAAATTTCAAAACTTCACACTATGCATGTATAAATACATCAAAGTTCACAAAACCATGTGTGCACTTGGTATCTGTTAACTGTCTAGGTAGTTAGTATCATGTCTCTGCCTGCCTGCAACCATACTTTGTTTAGCCATTATCAACTGTTCAAGCAAAAAATACCAGAACCAAATACAATAGTATAACAGCCCAGTGAGCGGTAATTTATCATGCTAAACCACCTAAGAGAACCAAGCATGTTTTTGTAATTAAAATATTGTTGAACCACCTGTAAGAAACCCATTACCCATTCAGTCCCTTATTTGGTGGATATCCAACATTGGTTTAACAACAGATCTAGATTTGTAGAGCACTGAAACTCACGACTAAGGGCCAGTTTGTGGTTGCTATGCTGCACCGTGGAATTTAGTTAGTTACAGGAATCTTTACTAATTATAGTAAGACTACTGTTATGGCTCAAACAAAAGATGCTTTCAAGTAATTAATATATCCAAAATAGAAAGAAAAAAAAGTCCAGGTTCTTTTAAAAAGCCACCTCAATGCCAAACGGACCCTAAGCATCCGTGATCAAATGAAATAAAGCAAATTGGTAACATCTGCTTATAGCTAACATCATGTAGCTCAATTGATAAAATGTGATTGGCTGAACTTATCTCGTACTCATTAACATTATCTCCTTGAGCAACAGGTAAGTTATTTCATTAGAAGATTGCTCTGTACCAGATTGCACCTCACGGAGGAAAAAACTAGCAAAATACACTTACAAGCAATCCCTCAAAACTCAGCATGCAGCTATAAAAAACATGTAGGGAAAGTAAGCAGACAAGTAAATGGACAGGCAAAACAGAGAGTGCATCAATCATGCACAAAAGCATGGGCTAAAGTAACAGACAAGCACTCTCGGCGGTCCAGCCCACAGTTCACTGCACAGGCCGCCCGGCACATCACTGACCAAACCATACCCTCGGGAGTGCTCTAGCCTTCACCACAACAAAACTCTTCCTGTGTTCATTGTGCTTATTGCGACCTTGCTCCAATCCTTCTTCACGATCACACACTCTGCCACTCCACTGGAGGGTTATAAAAGGTGCCTAAGCACCATTTGGGTGCTTCGGCAAAACCTTGACCTTGCCCAGCCAGAAGAAAGGCCTGAAAAGGGAGAAGGAAAGAAAGAAAAAGGAGGAGAAGAAAGGGAAAAGGAAAGAAAGAAAAAGGAGGAGAAGAAAGGGAAAGGAGAAGTCGAGAAGATGACCCAGCCACCCCAACAACCCTTCACAGCAAAAGTGGCAGCGACGGCAGGCTCTATCCCTCTCGAACTACCTCTCTAGGCGAGTGACGGCCCTAGCGACCTCACCAAACAGCCTGGACCTTGATAACAATGCTCCACTGCGATTTTATGGCGGTCTTCTGCAGCTACTGCGACGCCAGCACGATGGTGTACCTAGATGGTAGGACCAGAATCACCCATTCGGTCACGTGCCAGTCCTCCTTTATCGTGCTCTTTCTTGGTGAGGTTCTAGTTTTCCATTTTCCTTTTGACAGACAGCAAGAATTGGGAATTAAGATGCAACTGCAACACTAGATTTTGTTTACTTGTAAATGTAGAGCATTCAATGAAAATACAAAGGATAAGTATCCATTTTCTTGTTTCTTTTTGGATTGATGGAGCGATGACTTGTGTCTTACTTTGCAAAGGACGTACCAAAATATTGGTTCATTTGGTTAAGGATCGACTGCACCTATTAAAGCATTGTATATGAGAAAATTATATTGATGTAACTTAATTTTACGAAAATATGTAGGTCAAGTTGCACATATTAAGGCGTGTACCCTTTGGAAGATCAGGTTGATATGGACGGGGAAAATTCTGCGATTTATTTTGTGAAAATTGATAAAAGTTAGGGGGTGAGTACTTAAATAACTACTTAGTCTTGATCTAATCACCCACATTCACAAGTCATACCTCACTTTTTCGTTATCTCTCATAATCTCCTTGTATAGGAACAATATGTGATTTGAACTAATTGTGTATTAACTGTGCAGGGTCCAACTTTTTTTTAGGGGAAAAAAAGGAAATTCCTGGATTCTTGGATTCGACACTGGGCTGGGCTGCATTAGCCTTAATGCCTATGTCGAATCACATACACTTATATACAGCTATTTGCAAGGAGAGAAATTGTTGGAATGAACCCTTGATCTATTCCCATGGGCCAAATGCCAAAATATACATGATACATGTGTGGGTAAATATGCAAAGAACATTCTATACAATAGACTTATCTAACATCTAACATCCTCTCAAACTCATGGTGGATCAACAACACTGAGTTTGGAGCGATAAAAGCCGTGCTGAACTCTAGTCTGTGCCTTGATAAAGAAATCTGTTAACTGAAGCTTCGAAGGCACACACTGAAGAGCAATAACTTGGTTCTGCACCAGCGATCTCATGTATGAAGCATCTACTCCAATGTGCTTGGTGAGCTCATGCTTCACTGGATTTCAAGCAATGCTAATCGCACCAGTACTGTCTGATAAGAGAGGAGTCAGTGCAGAAACTGAAACACAAAATCCTCAAGTAGCCATCGAAGCCAAGTGATCTCAGCTATCAATGCTGCCATGGCTCGCAACTCAACCTAAGCACTCGAATGGGAAATGACAGTTTGCTTTTTAGTCTTCCAGGCAATCAGAGAGGAACCAAATAAAACACAATAGGCAGAAAGAGACCGACGATCAGAAGGATCGCTAGCCCAGGTCGTATTAGAGTACGCCTGAAGCTGCAGAGAACTAGAACGAGGGAAGAAAAGGTGACGACTGATGGTCTCGCGAAGATATCGCAGAACACAAAGAAGATAACTGCAGTGGAGCTAAGTGGGAGCAGAAACGAACTGACTCATAATGTGAACTGGATAAGAAATGTCAGGTCGAGTGATCCCAAGGTAGACAAGGCTCCCAACAAGATGGTGGTAGCGAGTGGGATCCTCAAGAGGTTCCCCATCATAGGAGTGCCCAACAAGATGAAGGTGAACACTAAGCTTCATAGGAGTGCCCACCATGCGCTTATCAGTGAGACAAACGCGAGCAAGGATATCCTGAATTTACTTCTCCTAGGACAGGTAGTAGTTCTCAGGCGTAGAAGTGACCTCAATTCCAAGGAAGTAACGAAGAGAACCCAAATCAGACATCAAGAATTGCTCACTGAGACGCTCCTTCACAAAATCAATGTACTGAGAGTCATCTCTAATAATGATCATATCATCTACAGAGGAGCATCCGACCCCGAAGAGGTGTGTACAAAGAGGGTAGGGTTGTGATCACTGGCAGAGACAAGGAAGACTGCTAAGAAGCAAGAGTCGGGCAAGAAGAGCCCGAGGAGGTTGAGGACGAGCCGACACCGAGACGCTGGAGCAAGGAGAGGAGTTGTGGCGTGGCGTCACCGAAGGAGCCCTGGCGAGAGTCGCCAGCTCCTGAGTGGGAAGAACTACCAGAGCCTTGCGGTGGGCATCCACCGATGGTAGCCATTAGCGGAGTCCGAGGCAGGAGCTCAGGGTAGGGGCGGCCCGAGACAGAAGCGACGAAGGCCGGCGTCGCCAGGGCGTGTAGCCGCTAGGAGTGAGGAGAGGACCTCATCGTGGTCGGCGGCCTCACGCTCGAGCCGCCCGACGTGGGCCCGCAGACGGTGGCCTCCGCCTCCGCTTAGCGCGCAGGAGAGAGGCGGCCTTGTCATTGGCGGCGGCGTGCATGAGAGAGGCGGTTTCGACCTCCACCCACAAGGCGGGCAAGACCGACGGGATCGAGCAGTGAGCCATCGAGCGAAAGAAGAAGAACCACCGAGCGCAGGATCCGTGAAGCAAGGGCATCAAGAGCAACCGGTATTGGATCGAGTGTGACTCGTCGAGACGACGGATCCGGCAGGAATCGACGCGAGCTCACTGGAGGCGAGAGCCCACGGCAGAGAAACCGGCGAACAAAGCACTGCAGCGTCGGCGCGAGGAACTGTCGGGAACCGCACCGCATGGATCCGACGCGGTTGTCAAGCGCGGCGGCGGCAAATCCGTATGAAAGACAAGATATCTGGATCAGCGTCGAAGCGACGGGTAGTTTCGGATCGCACGAAGGCACGACAACACGGATCTGGGCGACTGGGTGGCTTGGGGCGTCGTGAGCTGGATCAATGGCAGCGTTAAGTAGGGCGAAGGAGTTTCGGCCAGAGCAAAAGCATGCAAAGCGGCGCTAAGAGCAGAGAAGCACGCATGAGTGAGGGCGAAGTGGGCGCCAGAGGCGGATCCGTATGATGTAATGGGGCAGTCGGAGAGAAGGGCGAATAAGATGTTGTCGGTATGATGACGCAGATCGGTCATTAGGGCGATGGAGCGGTGAGCTCCGGGCGTCGAAGAGGAGCTCGGCTCGGCTCAGCTCGGAGTCACGAAGAAGAGGTAAGCAAAGCGCGAGAGCTCAAAGCAAGCGCCAGAGAAGCTCCAGTGCAGGAGAGGGGCAAGCAATGGCCATGATCACATGGGAGGAAGAACTAGGGTTAGGGTTTCCATGGCTCTAATACCATGTTGGAATGAACCCTTGATCTATTTCAATGGGCCAATGGCCAAAATCTACATGATACATGTGTGGGTAAATATGCAAAGAACACACTATACAATAGACATATCTAACATCTAACAGAAATATGCTACATAGAACACCATGTCACCATAGAAACGAGTTTGTGACTTACATCTTGTGTTATTAGCTCCGCGACACGCATATGCTCTGTCATGCCACACTCCAATATAGCCTGCATATTTTGGTCAACAATATTTCAACATTCAATATGTAAAACATAATATGATTCATTCATAAATTCAACTAAAAAGTGTCTGCATATTTGATCTAGGCATATTGACCAAGTTGACTCCTAAAATTATATGTAGACACCCATTTCCTAAAGCTTTCCACACTACTTTAGAGCCCCTAATATCTACTTGCAAGATATATGATATTTCTACTGTGGCAACCAACAAGATATATTGAAATTCAGCATCATGAAAACAGTAATACGTACAATTTTTACATGAAAAGTGTTAAGCGTATTTGTGGTATTCCATTCTAGTCTAGGGTTTACTCATGTGTGTTCTTGTACTATATATTGCTCCTTGGGCTATTGCAGTACAACCAATAATTCACATTTTCATTCTCCCTCTCCGTCTAACATGGTATCAGAGCTAAGGTTCAAACTCTAGCCTCATACTCTTCCGCTGCCCCCGCCCATGGGACGAGCAATCTTCACTCCCGAGGGCGGCCAGCGGCAAGTAGTCCTCATCGCCGCCGAGCTCCTCTGTTCCACGCCCGAGCCGCTGCAGACCTCACTCACGGATCCAGCCACCAAGCGGTCGGATCGGGCTCGTCTTGCCATGACTGCGTCGCCTCGCCTCACGAGCCTCCATCACGGATCCCATACTGATCACGCTTAACACGCCCAAGCCTCCCAGCCCGAAGCTTTTATGAGGCCGATGCTTCTCCCTAGTCTGGGCGGATCCGGCCGGAAAGGGGTCTTTGTGATCTTGTGGGGAGCTCGTGGGACGAGTCATCAGCAGTTAGCCGTTGAAGGCGCCGCTAAGCTCCTCGTCCCATGCCACTTTCTTCCGTCCGCCCGCTTGCAGTCTTGCGGCGCGAATTGGCCGTTAATGGCGTTCACCGTGAAGGTGTCCCGGTGAACCACGTGGAAATGGACTGTTGGTGCTACGGCAATATTACCAGCCGAAGATCTTGTCGGCTACTGGCGAGTGAGGCGGAGGAGGCGAGAGAAGGGTGACTACGAGGCTTTGGTACTAGACTTGCCTGGCAACGGCATTGGAGGCGGCCGCGAGGAGAAGCGTGGAGAGGGAGAGCAAGGGTGCAGGCGCCATGAGCGAGCTAGTGAGAGGAGGTGTGAAGTGGGGAGTATAGAACCAGATCTGGTCGGAGCCGCTCCAGCTTCACCGGCTCTAGCTTCGGCTGGTCTGGCTCCATCTCCTCTAATACAGCTGGCTTCGGCTTCGGCTTCTCCGGCTCCGGCTTCCTGCAACTTCTTCCGTTGTTAAAGAGTTCTGCTGCTAGTATCTGTTGCTCCTTGGAATACTTTTTATCTGAGTCCATCCAAGTCTGTAACACTCTGTCTTTAAGTTCGTCTAAGCCGTGCGAGTCCACAAATTCATTGTCAGTCAGCTGATTGCTTTGCTAGCCACGGTCCATCCTCTTGGATCGAGTGTAGCCCTCTTCTTCTCTTTTGTATGGCAGCAACCGCCGCTCTTTTCTGAACCGTTGCAGATCGTAGAAGTCGTTATGATGCCGCCGCTTCTCTCTGAGTCGCCGCCCAGAGTTTCTAAGGCTGACACGATTCTTCCGCACTGCGCCTCCGCTGCGCTTCTTGTGCACTACACCGCCGCCGTCTCGGGCTTCGATCTGCATCGCCATGCTTCTATCCATTCCCCTACAGCTTGATCTGACAGATCTCTCTATTCATGTCGGTTTCATCATCTTATTCGTCGTGTTGTCACGATCGACTTTACTCCCGCTTGCATCTACTTTCTCAACCCCTACACCTTGTGCTTTATGGGCTGTCGCACGACCCCAGATAGGAGATCTTTTGATACTCGACATATGTTCCAAGAGCTGCACACTACGACGACATTATCAAGACTCGGACTTCGGAATTTCCCTATTGTAGTGTCAACCCTTTCAAATGCAATGCTATTGCATATGCCTTGCATTTGAGGGGGTGTTACGGGCATTTTCGGTATTCCACTCTAGTCTAGGGTTTACTCTTGTGTGTGTCCTTGTACTATATATTGCCCCTTGGGCTATTGTAATACAACCAATCATTCACGTTTCCATTCTCCCTCTCCGTCTAACAAAAAGAACATTGAAGATAGTTCACACCTTTAAAATCGAAGAAAGACTGGGCAACTCAAGAGGAGGAAGTTCCTTCAATTCACCGTTAACAGAACTTAAGGACTCATCTGCAGGTAAAGCGATAAAAGATTATAACATTGCTACCAAAACCATATGCAGCAGACAGATATATAGACAAAAAGCAATACAGATAGGAATATTACACTTGAACTATAGTGTATATAAATGTAACAATTTGATATTGAATATTCTGAACTTTTAACATTGTATCCAAGTGATCAGGTCACAAATATAAGAAACTAATAAAAACCTTTAGCATCGCCTATCAGGTGAACAAATAAAAGAACTTAATATTTCATATTTGAGCCTTTAAAATCATTTCTGATGCAACTCAGGCCCATCAAAGAATTTACTCAATAATTAAGCAGTTTTATTGGGAATTTGGGATTGTTAAATCGAAATGGCAAAATCAGTTCCAAGAACTCAGTAATAAATCCTAGCAATTCAGAAGAGAGGTTATACGCTCAAATTCAAGTGATGTCGCAGTCCTCTATAACATAACTCTTAATAGTCAATTGTAAATATTACTTTAATGATTTAATCCAAAGTTTATGAAGTATATATAGAGCATATGTTGAACAAGTGAGGAATAAGTAGTCACCTACCATGCGAAAGCAAATCTCTAGAGGCTTCAAGAGATTCCAATGCTGGCCGTGGACTGATTCCATGAGCTGCAGAACATGGCAAAATTATTACAAGAACACATGAGAGCAAAGAGAAAAAAGCAACAGGTTTTTAACAAACTCACAGCCAAGGATATTAAATTGTAGGTTTTGCTGTATGTTACACACGCTCTCCCTACATAAAACCGTCAGAATGTAAAAGTTAAAACAGACATAAATAAGCCGCTGAAGGGACACAACAATAACACCATTTATCATTGAATCACCATATGTATGAGCATCCTGCAGCTTCTTGAAAGCTCAGTGCTAATTCTAGTGCCTTTTCAGGATCGCTCCATGAGATGATCGTTTCTACCAAATAAAATGGGCAAAGCAGGTGTGTTAGGAGAATGAAATATGGCTAATCAGAAAAGGATAGCATACCAGTTCACCTTCTTGTTTCCTGTAGATATCATCAGATGTAATGTTGTGAAGCAGCAGTGTGTCACTATCCTCTTCGTCCACAACAGTCAGAGCAAACTCTCGTGACCCCTAAGTCAGACAATGGTTGAAAAAGGTGAACCCCAAATGACAATGCCAGAGACTAAAAATCAGCAACAATTAAAACAAAACAAAAAAATGGTGCCACTTGCTAGGACTAGATATCAATTGTTCGTGGTCATTCCAACACAGTGAACACACTGTTTCCTGTCTTACTTTTCCTAAGAGATAAGAAAGTTCTTTTCGTTTTTGTAATAGCTAACATAAAGACCAGTGTTTCCATAAAACTAGAACAATATACGAACCAAACTCCAGAACAGGGTAATGTCAAGAGAGGCACTTTGAAATGACATTCTTGTGTGTAATAGAATAAGCTCCCATGCAGCAAAAATGTTGGCCCGTACAGAACAATAAATGTATATAACTAAATCCAATGTATTTGGACAAAATAAAGAAAAATAGCATGATGATTGTGCCATCAACAAGATTGTAGCAAAATCTGTTACATGTGTGAACAACGGCATGTACATCACCTCATGATTGTAGAAATTAAAATTACGGTATCAACAGAGAAATAAAATTTAACAAATATCATTGCAGCTTTTATTTTAGAAAAGGAATATGAGAGCAGGAGATTTGACTCAATAGAATCATACAAGAATAGTCAAACCATACCTCGATATAGTCAATGGTTACATGCCCTGTTCCCTGATCATCCCACTTCCCATCATCGGTCAAACGGTACACTTTGACACGCTGGAGCAATTTTCTCAAATGTTAATATTAGTGATTATGCAGTATATTACAAAATGCAGACATATAAAAAAGTAGTATACAATAATAAGTAGATTAACAGTTACATGCAAAGCATCTTGCACGGAGAGTGATGCAATAAAACAGGACCTGCTTAATATGAGGTGAAGGACAAGACAGGTACTAGGTAGTCATGCTAAGGTCCGTGCACAATCTTCACCACGCTACGGAAAATTATACTTAAAACACACGGCACAAAATAATAAGCTCTGAAACCTTCTAATCCCCTCACCCCCCAAAAAAAACATTATTTGGTCTGCAAATTACTGTGATATAACATTGAAATTTCATGCTGAGGAGTTTCCTTAAGAACCCAGAATTTGGAATAGGAAATGTTCTAGCTATTGACTGAAAACATATATAGCATAGCAATATACTAATATTCTTAAGTCTTCTGAATGTTGCCCTACAATTACCCTCCTTACCAAACGGATCAGGATAAGCAGAGATAAGATATTACAATAAACATTAACAAATAGCAACACTTCAATGATGGCAATTTTCAGTTGAACCAAACAGATAGCAGGGTGACCTGAATTCTTTATTCTAACATATTTAGTGATCTATGGTTTGCTAATTAATACCTAATTAGCAAAAGCTGGCAGTTCATACAAGCCTCAGAAGCAACAAGCTCAAGGTCCTTTATTATCAAACAGGGTAATTAAAAAAATGGTATATTGTTACTATCAACTGGCTACCGAAGATGCTAAGAACAGGAAAGTGCTCTTTTAACTAACAATTCCACAGCAGCAATGAGCTTTGTGTAACTCCTTGTATTTCAGGATAGTCAACACATTTGCTGAAGTTCGAAATGGAACTAAAATGTATTGCGCGAAAACTATTCACCAAACCTATGCTCCACCTCTCTTCTAAATTTACATGATGGGAAAAAATGCATTTACATAAATCAGCTGGACAAGTGAAATAGCTCTAATACTCCTGTATCGGAGTTGCTAACTCTAATCTGGACGTGCCAATTAGCAAGAGATCATCACTTGTAGCAGCAAGTTGCACAAGACATAATGAAACCTTCTCCTCAATTTCTCCAACCAGCCGCCCTGTACTACACAATTCAACTAAAAATCCCCAAATCCTATGCCACACACACTTTCACCGTCCTGAACATGAACGAAACATCGAATTCCCCACTCCCAGAGCAGCAACCTTATCGAACCCAGGCACGTGGACTTCTAAAAACTTCCGGTGCCTCGAACTGGGCACCAAACGCAAGCTTCCATGACAGCCCGCGCCCAAGCCGCTAAGCGAAAGCACGGGGTAGGCCTAGAAACCGACGCAAGTGGATCTACCGCACTACCTCGCCATCAGAAGCTTCTAGAACCTTCGAAGAGTGGCGATAAGCGGGAGGAGCTCACCTGCATGCCCGTGTACAGCGCCTCGGCCGGCCCCGCCTCGGTCCGGCCGCCCTGCTCCCCCATCGCCGCGACCCTCCGCGCCTTCCACGAGGGAACACGGCGGCTTTTGGAATCGGACGGCGGCTAGCAGCGGAAGGAGGCCGGCGGCGAAACCCTAACCGCCATTGACGAGCTCCCTCCCTCCCTCTCCCTCTCTCGCTTCGCGGCTTTCCCCTCAGAGTATTTCCTCCTTTTTCTTTCTTTTCTTTTCTCGCGGAATGGAAAAATGCGGGGTGGAAAAAGGGAAACGATGGACACGGGAGTTCGGGATATTTACGGGAGCGGTATCTTTGCTTCACGCACCCCGTTAAGTACAAGAATAGGAAATGAACGTGAGCACTGCTCCAATTCTTTCGAGTTTGCGCTAAGTATCTTCCGGTAGTACACATTTGAAAAGTAAAATGTCTATGTGATGTATGTTATTTGTATGATTTGATCAGCGTAGCAGTGACAAAAAAAAATGTCATTGTCAGAAGTTCACATTAAAGGCCATAGTTGAGCGTGAGTTTAGTAATCTTCTATACGAAATAAGTACCGATATATTTGTTCTTCATTTAAATATTTACTAATGTATTGTCTTATGCAAGAACATGGTAACAAACACACGTTATAAAGTGATTTTAGTGTAACATAACAATATTTGCAGCAAGCTGTCGTTACGAAATTCACCTATGATAGCATTACAATATGTTTACCCAATTTTACTCAAAAACCATATAAAAGAGTGTGAGCTATACTTTAGCTGCACATAACAATAGTCTGAAGGCCTCCAATAACTTAAAGTTAGGGTTATTTTACATGTCATAAAAATATTTAAAAAAGTTCAAAATCAATGGAAAATACTTCATAGCAATTCTCTATAATGAAACCCTAAAATTGGATCTAGTTTAGACGAATAAAATATTTCATTAGAAATTATAAAGTAAGCAAGCCTATTCGTCACCGGCATCCAAAAGGCATATCATATATAATAATTTATTTTTTTCTTGAATTCACGTGCAAACTATGCGCTGTTTGCACAGCAAAAAATAGTTACAAAGGTTTTGCATCCATTTTTATTTAGGAGGTGTACTTTGTGGTGTGCACGCTGGGGTCCCATTGCCAAATTTCCATTAGTAGCAGCCCAGCCCGTCCAACCCTTGCAGTTTTGGGCAAAGGTCGGTCTATCATGAACAACGGATGATTAGTAGGTACCTAGTAGATTTCATAGTTGACTGAGCTACTAGTCTAGTGGTCATCTGGTCCGGGTGGGGTGGCAGGCAGGTAGGAGGTGGTCTAATCCAAAGGAAATGATACATGCTGATGTGTTAATTAGGGCCACTAAGATTGTGGCATGAAACACCCGACTATCCTCTAAATGTACTTGTCCGCTTTCTGCTTGTAGCTTTCACTTCACTCCCCCTCTCTCCCTTCCGCATGAAGGCAAGTCAAAACATAGTTCGTTTGGGTGCTCCGATGATGGATTTACCAAAGGTGTTATTAAATATTCATAGGAAAGGGAGGGTTTAAATTAATTTTTACAAATACATGCGACCAGAAACCGTTCTTTAATAGTAGAGTATGTTTTTTTCTTTGAAGGCGGTACATTATAAAGATTTCTTTTATAATAATCAGGGCCAATGTCGTTTCATTTTTTTAACTTCGCATTTTCACACGGCGGTGATTATTCTGTTGAGGCACTGTTTGTTTAGGTTTAGACTTTTTTGGTTTATAGCTTAAAGCTGACAGTTTTTAAGTAAGCTAAGATGTTTGGTAATGTGACTTTTTATGGGTTGTTGGTTTTTTGAGTTATATGTGAAGAATACAAAGTCTGAATTGCTCTTTAGGATTTGGAGGACCTGATTATGCATGTATTTAAACTTATTTTTGCATGGAAATTGAAAATATGGCTATACATGTAAGTGTATATATAAAACAAGATAGATATCGCTCGCACGTGCATACGTGTGTACCATGCTATACTACAGGTTTGTATACAATTCCAAGTTGTACAACTACTTTTAATTAACATAGGAGAGATTTAGAAAAAAATGCGATTATGAACCAATTTTTTAATTTTACTATTGTACGCCAATCAACCAGGATAACAATTAACTGATTGAGCATCCACAAATTTTTCATAACAAATCATCTGATGAAATATATACCAAACAAAGATAGCATTCAAAGGCACACACATATATTCATATTTAAATCTCCATCCAAGCATATACATATATGTGTGTCTTGAGCACAACATTCGAAATCAAATATATGATCTGCGCATATGTCACAATAACATGTCTTGCATGTTTAAATTAAAAATATGACTAAATCGCTAGGGTATCTTACCAGGTAAAGAGAGGCAGAATTGCCACGCGGTCAGGTGTCCACGTCGCCCCGAAAATTGTCCCCCGTCTGATGCCACACTTCTCTCCTTCACGGTCGTCTGATTCTTTTTTGTTTTGCATGCCTACCGTTCCTTCGCGTCGTCGCTGCTTTCGTTCTTCGCGCGTGCTTCCACCTCCATCCACTTTTCCCCTAGCTTCTCTCGCTCTCCGCCTCGGATTCACAGTATCCCCTCCTCCTTCACCGCCTCCCGCCCTCCTGCTCCTCCTCACCTCCCACGATGGTCGCCTCCTCCCGCCTCCGCCTCTTCTTCCTCCTCCTCCTCCCTACCCTCCGCCCGCGTTAGCCTCCGGCGCTCCGTCTTGTCTTCGATTGTGTGGTGGCCGGCGTCCTCACCTTCCTCTCCACCCTCCTCGCCTCGCGCCGGTGCCTCGCCGCCTTGGCCCGCCCCAAGAATTCAAGATTCTTCCACCCCTACACGATGGATTTGCATGGCTGGGAGCTACAGGCTCTTGTGATTCAAGGCTGCGGCAGAGCTCGCCTCGCCTCCCCTGCACCGTCTTCACCGGCGATGCCGACGCCTCGCTTGATGGCCTCGCCGCTCGTGCAATTGGCCTATTCGGTGTCCGCCTCCTACGCTCACCGCAGGTACGGCCCAATCGGTATCCCCTCCTCCTTCTTCACCGCTGTAACGACCCAACCCTAGGGCACCCAAGAGGTCCTCCAGGGTCTCTAGGAAAGTCCGTCAGGACCTCCCAGGAGATCCAGGAAGGACCTCTCGGACAGTCCACCAGGACCTCCCAGGAGGTCCAGGAGACAGACCAGAGTAGGTCTAGGACCTTAAGACTTCCCCAAGGGCCACGAACTGCCCCAAGGGAGGTCGTAGGACTTGAAGAATTCTCAAGCTCACTGTGTTCTGAACCAGTCCCAAGGATCAATGGCTAGTTCACACAGCAAATACAAGTGGTAACATACATCAAAAGCAAGCTTTATTAATATTCAAGGAGTTGTTTACAAGAGGGCTTACAAGCCGACAAATAAAATCTGACAGAAGGATAAACATATAGGGCCACCCGATAAACCACGAGCAATCAATTTGAGGCGCAACCTAGATGGTCCAGGACCACTTTGGTCCACAGCGAGATCCACCCAAGGCTTCCAGACCCTGCTAAAGACAGCAGCAAGCAAGAGTGAGCACAATAACCGTGCTCGCAAGTTACACAGATTAGATAATGTAAATGACATGCATAAATGGATATCATAAAGGAAGGCTTAATATGGTTGATTTGCATAAAGCCATGTTTATTTCCAATTACCAGTATTAAGTTCCAAAGCATCATACAATAAATAAAATTCATTTAGTAAATCTGTTTTCAGTTGGATATTCATTCATCACAAGTAGTGAAGGATACCCTCCTGTCACAAGGCTCCCCGCCCAAAACCCATGGGATAGAAATCCCAAAACGGATTTGATAAACATTTCTTGAAACCCAAAACCAACATCTAACTCTGAGTAGCCTTTGCCAGCACGTCCATGACCGCGGACACGGCTATTCGAATAGATTTAACTCTACAGAGGTTGTACACTTTACCCACATGACATGATTCCTCTAGTTTGTTTGGCATGTGCGAGTGCCACCTGTGACGACCCAATCCTAGGGTTCCCGAGAGATCCTCCAGGACCTCTGGAAAGTCCAGCAGACCTCCCAGAGGTCCACAAAGGACCTCTCGGCCGACCACCAAGACACGCCAGAGGTCCAAAGAAGACCTCCCTGGAGGTCCAGAGATCACAACCCGAGAGAGGGTCTTAGAACCAAGGAGCACCCGAGAACCTTTCCACAACCAAACAGAGGAGAACGAGGAGGTCCGAGAGTGTTCCCAAGACCTCCCACGAGCCTCCAGGGAGGTCGTGGAGATCTGAGTCCACCTCAAGACCTTCGTGATACCCTCCTCGGTGAGGACATG
Organism: Phyllostachys edulis; assembly: GCA_036346405.1. Lineage (NCBI taxonomy): Eukaryota > Viridiplantae > Streptophyta > Magnoliopsida > Poales > Poaceae > Phyllostachys > Phyllostachys edulis. The sequence continues at coordinate 76,842,280 of CM070561.1, forward strand.
GAGGTCCAAGCTTACTCCCAAGTTCCTGGAAACCCGAGCCACCCCAAGGATCATGGCCACTCTTCACAACAGAGACACAATGGTGGTGACATCCGAACACACCTTTATTGAAACATAATATTTAACAGAGTTGATTACAGGATGGCCTTGGGCCCAACACAAGTACATAAAGACAAAAGGGATCAAAAGAAAGCACAAGAGTCCATCAACACGCCACAGTGCAAATGACCGAGAGCATAACCTAGCCGCTTGATCTTCATCACACGCCAATATCTTCTCTCGCAAAATTTGTAATGAGCAAGAGTGAGCACTACCATCTGTGCTCGCAAGTTACACCTGTGGGTTAACAATATGACATGCATAAATGGATAATCAAAGGATGGCATAATAGGGTGATCTTGCACAAAGCCCATTTTCTTTCAAATACCATTACTAAGTTCCAAAGGTGTCTTTCAATAGATAAAATTCATTTTACCAAAGCAATTTTTCAGCTTGGATAGCATTCATCATTATTTGGTGAAGGATACCCTCGACATTAGGCTCCTCGCCCAAACCCATGGGACGGCGATCCCAAAACAGATTTGAAAATCATTTCCGAAATTCCCAAAGTCAACAACTAACTTCAAGTGGCCTTTGCCAAGACGTCCTTGACCGTGGACACGGCTATTCAATAGATTTAACTCGCAGAGGTTGTGCACTTTACCCACACGACATGAGTACTCTAGTTTGTCCCGGCATTCGTCAATACCACCTCTCACTTCCAAAGGTAAGAGATCTAGAGCTCATGACAAGGCCTTTACAATGCATTGCTCCACCACGCCTTTCCTTGCTAAGGTTTCACCCCTATGGATAGCCATCCCGTGAAGCCCCTCTTGCACCATGGGAACAATGGGTCATCAAAGACCTCTAGCCAACAAGACCTCCCACACCACCAATGGAGCAGCATGTAGTGGAGTTTTGCAAATTATTCAGCCAGGTCCCACACCCCATTCTGGAGACATGTGGTTGCACGATTGTGGCATAGCCCATTATAGGCATGGCATTGGTCGCTCAAAGACCGGTCCTCACATGACTAGGGCAACTTTCACAAACCCAAGGGCATCGATCTACCATAAAGGCACGATCCCGTGCATAAACTTGCACCAACCGAGCTAACCATTTTGCCCTAGTCCAATTCATTTTATTTTCTTTGCTTTCCCAGCATCGTCTTTATACCTTCATGACATCCCTATGTCATGATAAAACATTCAAAGCAGTTCTTGGTTGTGTTGGTAAAGATTTCCCCAAAACAAAATTTTGGTCTGAGCACCACTAAGCATATGTTTTCAAATGATCTTGGCTCATACTACTGCATTGGCCAAGTTTGACCTAATGGTGACAATGTGTTCAATACAAAATCAACTGAGGTCATACAAAGGAAATGGTTATAACTACAAAGTTAAAAGCGGTATTGAACTAACTTGATAAAAATAAGCATGCAAGACATTTTAAAGCTGGACATAATTAGTTTAAATTACTAGGTGCAATATGATCAAGAGTGTAACTTGCCTTGCTCACTACTTTGAGATTCTTCCTCTTCAGAATCCTCAGACTCTTGGGAACCTTCACAATCTACACACACACATATATATGTATATAAGGCAAGTTCAAAGAAGATTCAAATAAAGATCCAATTAAGAACAATAAGAAGACCATAAGAATCTCAAAAGAACAACCAATACATATTCAACAGAGGAGGTTTCAACTCCAGATTGGGTTCTTAGAGAGGAGGTCTAGGCTCACCAGATGAGGGTGGTCTTGTAACAAAAGACCCTAAGGAAGTGATATGAGTGATAGAACAAGGAGGTCCTGCAAGGCAGCCCTAGCGCAAAACCAAGGAGGGGGTCCTTGTACAAAAAGCCACGGAAGTCCACAAAAGAAGGTCCTGTGAGGGACACGACCAATTCAATACCATGATCAATACAGCAGTGAGGCAAACTAGCAGAGGACTTACCAGGGACAAGGAAAAGCAACGGATGGAAAAGAGGTCGTGAACTACATGAACGCCCCTGGAAGGCCACTGGACCCGAGCCACAATGGTGAACGTGAAGTAGGCAAAATGACCGGGTTTCCTGGACTGCTAATAGTCAACAATAGGTGATAAAAACTAGACACTTACGTGCCAAGGATAAGTATAGAGGTAAGTCAAAAGTTGGTGATTGTCAGGGCAGGTGTCACCACCACCCTGGGTGAAAGGTACATTAAAAGACACGTAAGCTGCTATGGGAAGGAACAAAGAAAAATATCCATGTACGGCTTAGTGACTCACTTCAAAGTAAATACCACGTATGAGAATGTATTAGACGTGACAAGACCTACATTAAATGCCCTGTACATACGTGGCGGAAGAAATGAGAACGCCTAATTTGGCAAGTGGGGCGGTCAAATTAGCAAGATCCGGTCAACCATAGGGAGGTCTTACCCCGCAGAGGAGGTTCTCGTGGAGGTCCGAGTGGTTTAGGAGGTCTTAAGCCCAAAGACAGGAGGTCTAAAGGCTTAGGAGGTCCAGACAGGGAGGTCCCTGACGGTCAGATCTCACCAGGAGGTCTGGCGGGAGGTCGAGCGGTTGGATCTCCAAGAGGAGGTCCAACAGCTCAGATCGGCAAGGGGAGGAGGCCCACAGAGAGAAATCACGCAGGGGAGGTCTAAGCCCTTGGATTCAAAGCAAGGCGGTCCGAACCGCTCGGATTTAATCTTGAAGGAGGTCCATGAAGGACATACGCATGGGAGGTCTAGACCCTTGGATTAAAAATGGGAGGAGGTCCGGACCGCTAGATCCAAAGACAAGGGAGGTCCTTTCGCCAAGAAAAGATATCCAAGGATTTACATGAATTCGTGGAGGTCCGCAGTGAACAAGAAGCTCACTGGAACACACGGATGTCCCAATGAAAGGAGGTTTGGGCATAGAGAGGCGCCAGACAAAGAAGAGGTTTAGACTTAAGAAAAGTCGAGCAATGTAAAAGAGGTCTGAACCTAAAAGATCTAAACCAACAAAGAGGTCCAAGTGACCACTTTCAAAGAACAAGCCCGACGAGGAATACGTCCAAGCGAGAGAAGGTTTAAGCCTCACGGAGGCTTAACCTCACATGCCATCGGGGAGGTCTAGACCACAGAGGAGGTCTAAACCTACACACCCAAAGAAGATATACTAAGGGGAGGTCTCATGGGCACACCAAAAGGAGGTCTCAAAGAATTCAAACCTCTCCAACCGAATCAAACTTGCAATTCTCATTAAAATAAAATAGCTTTAATTTATTTTACACATTTAAAAAGGATTTAGAAAATCGAATGTTACAAACCTACCCCCTTAAAGGAATCTCGTCCTCGAGATTCAAATGTAATCAAGAAAGAGATAGGGGTAGTTAATCTTGAGGTCCTCTTCTTTTTCCCATGTAGCTTCACTTTCGGATGATGGCTCCATTGTACCTTGTATGATTTGATAATTCTACTCGGTGACTCGCTCTGCAACATCCGTAATTTTAATTGGTCGCCCACATATGTAAGGTCTTCTGTAAGTCCAAGTCCTCTACTACAAGATGATCTTCGAGAAACCGTAGGCATTTCCTTAGTTGTGATACATGAAAAATGTTGTGTATCGCCGCCAGGACTCGAAGTTCCAGCTTATATGCTACTTCACCTTGTCTTGCTAAGATCTTGTATGGTCTTACATACCTTGGTGCCAACTTTCCTCTTATCCAAATCTTCTAACTCCCCGAATTGGTGTTACTCGAGGTATACAAAATCACCAACCTCAAAAGATAAATCCCTCGTCGGGTGTCAAGATAGCTCTTTTGTCCGGATCGGGCCACTCTCAATCGCTCCTTAATCAATTTCACTTTGCTCTCGGCATCTTTGATCGTGTCCGCCCATACAGCTTGATGTTCTCCAACTTCATCCCGGAGGAGAGGTGTTCTACAAGGTCTTCCATACAAAGCCTCAAATGGAGACATTTGTAGGCTAGCTTGATAGCTATTATTGTAAGAAAATTCAAAGATAGGGCAAGTTTTTGTCCCAAATTTTTCCAAAATCCGGGGCACATGCCCTAAGCATATCTTCCAATATTTGGTTTACCTCTCTGCTTGCCCATCGGTTTGAGGATGGTAGGTCAGACTAAAATTGAGTTTAGTACCTAGAGCCTCATGCAAACTTTGCCAAAACCTTGAGGTAAATTATGATCCTCTGTCGATACTATTCTTTTGGGCACTCCATGTAAACAAACAATTTCGCCATATATAGATCTCGCCAAGACATTGCTACTATAGGTGGTCTTAATCTGGTATGAAATGGGCTACCTTAGTTAGTCTATCAACCACCACCCATATGGAGTCATACCAGATTGGGTCCTAAGCGCACCAAGAATAAAATCCATGCCCACTTGCTCCCATTTCCATTCGGGTATGGGCAAGGGTTGTAACAAACTCAAGGGTTTTTGGTGTAGAGCCTTAACTCTCATACACACATCACATTGGGCCACATACTTAGCCACATCTTGCTTCATCTTGGTCCACCAAGACCTCTCTTTAAGGTCTTGATACATTTTGGTGTGCCGGGTGGATGGAGTATAGTGATCCGTGTGCTTCCACCAAAATGAGTTGTTTGATCTCTGGTTGTTTGGCACATGATTCGCTACCAAACCATACTACTCCTTGCTCATCTTCAAGAAAGCCCGGGCTTTACCTCTTCTCATATTTCTCTTGATGTCTTGGATGTCTTCATCTCTTTCTTCTTTGTTCTTTGATTTGGTCCAGACAATTGGATGTACCTCCAAGGTGTTCACACACCTTGCTCTACTATCTCCATTGAGGTACTTCATTTCCTCATATAGTCTTGGTTGTTGTTCTTTGGACCGACAAGGTATTACAAGATCCTTTTCGCTTAAAGCATCGACCATTGTGTTGGCTTTACAGGTGATAGTGTATCCCAAGGTCATAGTCCTTAATTAATTCTAACCACCTCCTTTGTCTTAAGTTCACTCTGTTTGTGTGAAAATATATTTCAAACTTTTGTGGTCATGTATACCTCACATCGGTTGCCAATGAGGTAGTGCCGCCATATCTTTAAGGCATGCTGCAATTTGCTAATTCAAGATCATGTGTTGGGTAGTTCTCCTCATGAGGTCTCAACTGCCTAGAGGCATATGCCACTACCCTTCTATCTTGCATTAACACACGCCCTGCACCTTGATGAGATGCATCACAAAATACTTCAAAGTCCTTTTGAATGTCCTGGGAGTATCAACACAGAGTCTGTGGTAAGTTTTTCCTTCAACCTCTGAAAACTTTGTTCACGTGTCTTAGTCCACTCAAACCTCTTTTCCTTTTTCGAAGTTGAGTAAGAGGTCTAGCGTCTTAGAAAAGTCTTTAATAAATCTTCGTAATAACCACTAGTCCAAGAAAGCTCCTTACCTCACCATCGACTTAGGAGGTCTCGATCTAAGACACTTCCACCTTTGAGGATCTCACTACTCCTTTGGCTGATATAATGTGACCAATGAAGGCTACTTGACTTAGCCAAAATTCACATTTACTAAACTTGGCATAGAGGTGTCGCTGCTCTCTAAGTCTTCCCAACACCATTCTTAGGTGTTCCTCATGTTCTCGCTTCATTTTTAGAATAGATGAGAATATCATCAATAAATACCACTACAAACTTGTCAAGGAAGTCCATGAATACTTTGTTCATCATGCTCATAAAATAAGTTGGAGCATTTGTCGGTCCAAATGACATCACGGTGAACTCATATAGTCCATACCGTGGTAAATGCGCTTTAGGGATGTCCTCCGCCCGATTTTAAGTTGATGGTAACAGACCTTAGGTCTATTTTGGAGAACACACTTGCCCCTTAAGTTGGTCAAAGAGGTCATCTATCCTTGGTAATGGATATTTATTCTTAATAGTGACCTCATTGAGTGATCTATAATCCACACACATTCTCAAGCTCTTGTCCTTCTTTTTAACAAATAGCACAGTGCTCCCCATGGTGAAGAGCTTGGTCTAATAAATCCTTTTTCCTTCAATTCTTGGATCTGTTTCTTCAGTTCTACAAGTTCATTCACAGGCATCCTGTAAGGTCTCTTTGAGATGGGTCTTGTCGAGGACCAATTCAATTAGAAAAGAAATGTCCCTATCAGGTGGCATTCCAGGGAGCTCCTCAGGGAACACATCCATATATTCTCTGACCACTGGTAGGTCTTCCAGCTTCACTACCTCCTTTACATTAGTTAGAAGAAGTCCTGTCTTAAGGGAGGTCTTTGGCTTAAACTCTACCCGACTTCCTTGTTCATTGGTGAGTGTTATAGACTTAGTAGCACAATCAATCTGACCTTTATTCTTAGCCAACCAGTTCATTCCAAGGATTACATCTAGTCCTTGTGTTGGTAAGACTATCAAGTCGGCATGAAATAATACTCCAGAAATCTCTAAGGTGAGATTTGGGCAGAGGGTATTAGTCCATATAGCAGGGTTCTCAGCCTCTTCCTCAGCTTGTCGGCTATGATGGCTTGAATTGCCACTGCCATTTCTAGAGGTGGCCATAGTGTCCAAACAGAAATTTGGGAAAAGAGAAGAGAAGAGGCTAAGGAAACTAGCCCAAACCAAACAATTGAAAAAAAGAAAACCAAGGCAAAAGAAATAACAGGAGAACCTTTTCGAGGCTTATAATCACCAAACATCATGCTACTCGTGTCTTACCTTTTTGAGGAGGTCCTAAGCTCCGCACCTAACTCAAAAGACCTCTAATAGACGTTGCAAGGGAAAGAGGTCCATTTAACATAGTAAATGGGTGTATAGAAAGAACAAGATAAGGTAAGATTAAGATAAGAAAGAGAACCGTAAGAAGATAAGAAGGAAAGATGGCCTGTAAGAAAGAACATTTTAGTTTTCTTTTGTCGCATGTAAACTTTGAAATTCTACAACCATTTCTACTAGGTTACGACCCACAGATCAAGAGGTGCTCGATACCACTTTTGTGACGACCCAATCCTAGGGTTCCCGAGAGATCCTCCAGACCTCTGGAAACCAAAGAGACCTCCCAGAGGTCCACAAAGGACCTCTCGGGCCGACCACCAAGACTGCCAGAGGTCCAAGAAGACCTCCCGGAGGTCCAGAGATCACAACCCGAGAGAGGGTCTTAGAACCAAGGAGCACCCGAGAACCTTTCCACAACCAAACAGAGGAGAACGAGGAGGTCGAGAGTGTTCCCAAGACCTCCCACGAGCCTCGTGGGAGGTCGTGGAGATCTGAGTCCACCTCAAGACCTTCGTGATACCCTCCTCGGTGAGGACATGGAGGTCCAAGCTTACTCCCAAGTTCTCTGTGAAACCCGAGCCACCCCAAGGATCATGGCCACTCTTCACGGCAGAGACACAATGGTGGTGACATCCGAACACACCTTTATTGAAACATAATATTTAACAGAGTTGATTACAGGATGGCCTTGGGCCCAACACAAGTACATAAAGACAAAAGGGATCAAAAGAAAGCACAAGAGTCCATCAACACGCCACAGGCGGTGACCGAGAGCATAACCTAGCCGCCGATCTTCATCAACGCCAATATCTTCTCCCGCAAAATTTGTAATGAGCAAGAGTGAGCACTACCATCGTGCTCGCAAGTTACACCTGTGGGTTAACAATATGACATGCATAAATGGATAATCAAAGGATGGCATAATAGGGTGATCTTGCACAAAGCCCATTTTCTTTCAAATACCATTACTAAGTTCCAAAGGTGTCTTTCAATAGATAAAATTCATTTTACCAAAGCAATTTTTCAGTTGGATAGCATTCATCATTATTTGGTGAAGGATACCCTCGACATTAGGCTCCTCGCCCAAACCCATGGGACGGCGGTCCCAAAACAGATTTGAAAATCATTTTAAATTCCCAAAGTCAACAACTAACTTCAAGTGGCCTTTGCCAAGACGTCCTTGACCGTGGACACGGCTATTCAATAGATTTAACTCTGCAGAGGTTGTGCACTTTACCCACACGACATGAGTACTCTAGTTTGTCCAAGATTCGTCAATACCACCTCTCACTTCCAAAGGTAAGAGATCTAGAGCTCATGACAAGGCCTTTACAATGCATTGCTCCACCACACCTTTCCTTGCTAAGGTTTCACCCCTATGGATAGCCATCCCGTGAAGCCCCTCTTGCACCAAGTGGGAACAATGGGTCATCAAAGACCTCTAGCCAACAAGACCTCCCACACCACCAATGGAGCAAAGATGTAGTGGAGTTTTGCAAATTATTCACCAGTCCCACACCCCATTCTCGAGACATGTGGTTGCACGATTGTGGCATAGCCCATTATAGGCATGGCATTGGTCGCTCAAAGACCGGTCCTCACATGACTAGGGCAACTTTCACAAACCCAAGGGCATCGATCTACCATAAAGGCACGATCCAGGTGCATAAACTTGCACCAACCGAGCTAACCATTTTGCCCTAGTCCAATTCATTTTATTTTCTTTGCTTTCCCAAAGATCGTCTTTATACCTTCATGACATCCCTATGTCATGATAAAACATTCAAAGCAGTTCTTGGTTGTGTTGGTAAAGATTTCCCCAAAACAAAATTTTGGTCTGAGCACCACTAAGCATATGTTTTCAAATGATCTTGGCTCATACTACTGCATTGGCCAAGTTTGACCTAATGGTGACAATGTGTTCAATACAAAATCAACTGAGGTCATACAAAGGAAATGGTTATAACTACAAAGTTAAAACTGGTATTGAACTAACTTGATAAAAATAAGCATGCAGTACATTTTAAAACTGGACATAATTAGTTTAAATTACTAGGTGCAATATGATCAAGAGTGTAACTTGCCTTGCTCACTACTTTGAGATTCTTCCTCTTCAGAATCCTCAGACTCTTGGGAACCTTCACAATCTACACACACACATATATATGTATATAAGGCAAGTTCAAAGAAGATTCAAATAAAGATCCAATTAAGAACAATAAGAAGACCATAAGAATCTCAAAAGAACAACCAATACATATTCAACAGAGGAGGTTTCAACTCAGATTGGGTTCTTAGAGAGGAGGTCTAGGCTCACCAGATGAGGGTGGTCTTGTAACAAAAGACCCTAAGGAAGTGATATGAGTGATAGAACAAGGAGGTCTGCAAGGCGCCCTAGCATAAAACCAAGGAGGGTGTCCTTGTACAAAAAGCCACGGAAGTCCACAAAAGAAGGTCTGTGAGGGACACGACCAATTCAATACCATGATCAATACAAAGAATGAGGCAAACTAGCAGAGGACTTACCAGGACAAGGAAAAGCAACGGATGGAAAAGAGGTCGTGAACTACATGAACGCCTCGAAGGCCATCGACCCGAGCCACAATGGTGAACGTGAAGTAGGCAAAATGACCGGTTTCGGATCGCTAATAGTCAACAATAGGTGATAAAAACTAGACACTTACGTGCCAAGGATAAGTATAGAGGTAAGTCAAAAGTTGGTGATTGTCGTAGGCGGTGTCACCACCACCGGTGAAAGGTACATTAAAAGACACGAAGTCGCTATGGGAAGGAACAAAGAAAAATATCCATGTACGGCTTAGTGACTCACTTCAAAGTAAATACCACGTATGAGAATGTATTAGACGTGACAAGACCTACATTAAATGCCCTGTACATACGTGGCGGAAGAAATGAGAACGTCTAAGGTGGCAAGTGGGGCTAGGTCAAATTAGCAATGATCGTCAACCATAGGAGGTCTTACCCCGCAGAGGAGGTTCTCAGGGAGGTCCGAGTGGTTTAGGAGGTCTTAAGCCCAAAGACAGGGAGGTCTAAAGGCTTAGGAGGTCCAGACAGGGGGAGGTCCTGACGGTCAGGATCTCACCAGGGGAGGTCTGGCGGGGAGGTCTGAGCGGTTGGATCTCCAAGAGGGAGGTCCAACAGCTCAGATCAGCGCGAAGGGGGAGGCCCACAGAGAGAAATCACGCAGGGGGAGGTCTAAGCCCTTGGATTCAAAGCAAGGGCAGGTCCGAACCGTCGGATTTAATGCAGAAGGGAGGTCCGCGAAGGGACATACGCATGGGAGGTCTAGACCCTTGGATTAAAAATGGGAGGAGGTCCGGACCGCTAGATCCAAAGACAAGGGAGGTCCTTTCGCCAAGAAAGGATATCCAAGGATTTACATGAATTGTGGAGGTCCGCAGTGAACAAGAAGCTCTTTGGAACACACGGATGTCCCAATGAAAGGAGGTCTGGGCATAGAGAGGCGCCAGACAAAGAAGAGGTTTAGACTTAAGAAAAGTCCAATGTAAAAGAGGTCTGAACCCTAAAAGATCTAAACCAACAAAGAGGTCCAAGTGACCACTTTCAAAAGAACAAGCCCGACGAGGAATAAGTCCAAGCTGAGAAGGTTTAAGCCTCACGGGAGGCTTAACCTCACATGCCATCGGGGAGGTCTAGACCACGAGGAGGTCTAAACCTACACACCCAAAGAAGATATACTAAGGGAGGTCTCTGGGCACACCAAAAGGAGGTCTCAAACAATTCAAACCTCTCCAACCGAACCAAACTTGCAATTCTCATTAAAATAAAATAGCTTTAATTTATTTTACACATTTAAAAAGGATTTAGAAAATCAGAATGTTACACCACCTCTCACTGCCGAAGGTAAGAGGTCTAGAGTTCATGACAAGGCTTTTACAAAGCATTGTTCCACCACGCCTCTCCTTGCTAAGGTTTCACTTTCCTATGGATAGAAACCCCATGAAAGCCCCTCTTGCTCCAAAGGGGAAAAAGAGGGTTATAAAAGACCAATGGCCATGAAAGACCTCCCACACATCCAGTGGAACAACTGTGGTAGAATTCTACAAATTACTCAGCCAGGTCCCACGCCCCATTCTGGAGACATGTGGTTGTACGATTTTGGCTTAGCCTATTATAGGCTTAGCAAAGGGACGCCAAAGGCGTGTCCTCAAATGACTAGGGCGACTACCACGTAACCACGGCTCGGCCATAGAAATGGCATGGTCTGTGCATACACATGCACCATCCAAGCAACAGATTCGCCAAATCCAAATCCATTTTCTTTTCTTTGCTTTCCCAAAGAACATTTTCATCCTTCCATGACAACCCAATGTCATGGTGAAAACATTTAAAACAGTAATTGGTCATGATGGTAAAGATTTCCCCAAATCAATACTTTTGGTCTAAGCATGACTAAGCATATATTTTTCAAATGGTCTTGGCTCACACTATTGTATTAACCAAGTTTGATCTAATGGTGACAACCTGTTCAGTCCAAATTCAACAGTGGCCATACAAAGGAAGTAGGCATAGCTATGAATTTAAAACATGTATTGAAATAACTTGGTAGAAATAGGCATGCAGTATACATTGAAATAGAACATAAGTAATTTGAGATATTGGGTGCAATATAATCAAAAGTGTAACTTGCCTCTTGCTTGATAGCGTAAGATTTTATTCTTTCTCACCGCTCTGGCTCTATAGAAACGCTAAGATCTACACGGTCAAAAGAACATGCTCAAATAAAGCTTCAATAAGGAACCACAAGAACTCCAAAAGAAAAATAACAAAAGAACATTTTGCTGAGAACGGGTTCTTTGGGAGAGGTCCTAACTTACTGGGAGAAGGTCCAATGAGGGAGGTCCTCACAAAAGACCAGAGAGGTGGCTTTAGCAAAAGACCATGATGATGATGCTTGCGCAGAGTCCAAAGAGGTGATCTTCAGGTGAAGCCATAGAGTTCCGAAGAGAATCCAAGAGAGGAGGTCCTAGGAGGATGCCATCGTTCAATGTGGCGGTAAAACAAGAATGGAGTAGAACACAGGGAGACTTACCAGGGATAAGGAAGAAATAATGGATGAATAGGAGGTCGTGGAACACCGTGGCGGTTAAGGTCGGCACCAATGCTCCAGAGCCTCCAATGGTAGGCACTTGGTAATGGAGAACCCTGGTGAAAGTTCTTGGCAGCAAAGTTTCCCCAAGAAGCCTTCTGAGCAAGAGTCAAATTGCTGAGTGTGGAAAAAGTTGTGGAAGAAATGCTGCCTGGGCTACTTATAGCCAAAACCGAGAAGGGGAAAACTAGAAGCGTACATGTCAAGGTGAGTGTGAACAATGGGTCAAAAGTAAGTGGGTGTCAGGGCAAGTGTCACCACCAATTTGGTGAAGGACAAAAGAAAAGGACAATGTGTGCTGTTAAAGGAGGAGACAAGGAAAGAGAACAGTGTGCCACAAGTGACCAAATTCAGTGTAAGAGCCACGTGTATGGCTGTATTTAATGCGACATGACATGCATTAAATGCACAAGGTACCTGTGTGGCGGAGAAAACTGAGAATGGGTAAGACTGGCAAGTGGGTCCAGTCAAACTTAGAAACAACCGGGTCAAAGGGGGGGGTCTTGACCCGCAAGGAGGTTTTTGAGGAGGTCTGAAGGGCTTAGGAGGTCCTAAGATTAGAGAGGTCCAGAGGCTAAGAGGTCCAATGAATGGGAAGGTCCAGAAAGCTACAAGGAGATCCTAGACAGGAGGTCCTTCGGTCAAGATCAAAAGCCAGGGAAGGCCCTGGCGGTTAGATTTCCAAAGGAGGTCCTATTCCACACAGAGGAGGTCCGGACATGAGGAGGTTCTGACGGTCAGGATCAACAAGAGGAGGTCCTGACTGTTAGGATCTCTCCAGAGGAGGTTCTACGAGCTCAATAGAGGTCTTGTGAGGAGGTCCAAAAGACAACAAAGAAGGTCTGAACCTAAAAGAGGTCCAAACGCAAAAGAAGGTCTAAACACAAAGGTTTAAATACAAAAGAGAACTAGACCCCACAGGAGGTCCAAACTACAAAGGATCTAGACCTCAAAAGGAGATCTAAACTACCAACGGGTCTGAACCTCCAGGGAGGTCCAAACCATGAAGAGTGAAGGCATCTGAGGGGGTCCAGACGCTCAGATCTCAAAAGGAGATCCTGGACGGTCAAGATCTCAAAGGGGAGGACTCAAAGGGCTCGGGAGGAGGTCCTGGAAGGCAGGAGGAGGTCCTGCGAACTCAAGGAAGGTCCTCACCCACGGGGAGAAAGTCCAAGCACAGGACCGGAGGTCCTGACCACAAGGTGGCCACAACTGCAAGGGAGATCCTTGCAAAGAGACTGGGAGGAGGTCCTGCGGCAAGGAGACCCAAAAGACTCAACATTGGGGAGGTCTTATGGACAAGAGGTCCAAAAGACGTGCTCACGGGAGGTCCTGTTGGTTAAGACTAGAACAAAGAGATCCCGAATGGTTCAGACTAACCAGGGGGAGGTTTTAGTGGTTCAGGTCCATATACAAGGGAGGTCTGAACGGAGGAGACTCAAATGACAAAGTCCAGACGAGGAGATCTACTGGTCAAGATCTTTAGAAGGAGGTCTGGATGGCTAAGATCTCCAGAGGGGAGGTAAACGATAGCCAGATACAAACGCGGGGAGGCTGGAATGCACGAGGAGGTCTTAGATCAAGGAGGTCTAGACCTCGGGAAGGCTCGACTACCAATCCGCATAGAGGGAGGTCCGGACATATACATGAGATTAAAGGAATCTCGATTGGACACTAGGAGGTTCAATTGAGCACAAGGGTAGTTCAATCGAATGCAAAGAAGATCTAATTGGACACAAGTAGGTTCAAGTGAATTCTTGGGCCCAAAGGAGTAAGAGGAGACTCAAGCAAAAGATGTTGGGGGGGGGGGAGATCAGGCTAGATCAACCCAGAGGGAGGTCTGGGCATAAGAATATGCCCAACCGAAGAATGTGGTCTAGGATCAGAAGAGATCCAGACATCAAAGGGGTCAAGACAAAGAAGAGGTCCGAACCACAGGAGGGGTCCCAGTGGTAAGGAAGTCTGGGCACACAGAGGGCTAAACACAAGGAAAGTCTAGACCTAGGGGGTGCCCAAACAAAAGAGAAATGTCGAAACCGCAAGGATTGTCTAGTCCTTAAAGGAGGTCTAGATACAAGGAAAAATCTAAACTTCAGAGGAGGTTTAAACTGTAATTGAGATTAAGGAATGTCCTGACCCAAAGGATGGGCTGGACCAGGAGGGTAAATGTTAAGGTCTCAATAGAGAGAGATTTCCAGAGGAGAGGAAAGACCCGAAAAGACAAGGAAATAACAACAGCAGAGGTCAAACAAGGGGACGGTCTGGACATATAAGAATGTCCAAATATAGGATAGAGGAAAGGAAACCCTTACCAAGAAAAGGAGAGATAGCTCTAGAGAGCTAGAGCAACACCAGAGGAACTAAGCTTTGGATTAGTTGAAGTTTAGTTTAGTCATTTTAAACACTTCAAATTCTGAGATTCTCAGGTTAAGTTTTGAATTCTCATCAAAACCAAATGGTAATTTTTATTTTGAATTTTTTTAAAAAGGCTCTGAAAATCAGGATGTTACAACCGCCGCCCCCTCCCGCTCCTCATGTTCCCCTCCCGCAATGGCCGCCTCCTCCCCACTCTGCCCTCCTCCTCTCCTCCCCATTGCTCCGCCTCCGTGTCAGCCTCTGGCGCTTCATCTTGTCTTCGATTGCGGCGTGCCCGCCCTGAAGAAGGGGCCTTGGACGCCCAAGGAGGGCAAGAGCCTGAGGGAGTACGTGGAGGCGCACGGTGAGGGGAACTAGGACTAGGTCCAGAGGAACGTCGGCCTGAACTGGTGTAGCAAGAGCTGCCGCCTCCGTTGGGCAAACCACCTCAGGCCCGACCTCAAGAAGGGGCCCTTTGATGATGAGGAGGAGTGGAAGATTATTGAGCTCCATGCGATGATGGGGAACAAGTGGGCTCAGATGGCAGCCTTTGTAAGTTTGCTCGCTATGTTCTTACAGGTTTCTAGATTTTGTAGTGAATTAGGCTATGCTCTTACATGTTTCTAGATTTTGGAGTGAATTAGTCTATTACTTTTAACACGGTAGTTTTGATTAGTAACAGGGTTGATAAAAGAGATGCTTTGGTGGATCAGATTGGAGAGAGAAAATTTCCCCTAGATTAGAGGACTATTTCATGAGGTTATTATCTCATTTGGTTTTGAGGTAAATACAGTTGAGGACTATGTGTATCATAAATTCTGTGGGAGTAAGTTCATATTTTTTGTTTTGTATGTTGATGACATATTGTTTGCTTGTAACAATATAGGCTTGTTGCATGAAACTGAGAGATTTCTTGCTAAAAATTTCAAGATGAAGGATCTTGGTGGTGCATCTTTTGTATTAGGAATTTAAATATAATGAGATCGCTTTCAAGGTGTACTTGGATTATCACAAAAGAACTATATCGGTAAGGTATTGCAAAGATTTGGCATGCAGATCTGTAAACCTTTAGATACCCCTGTGGCCAAAGGCAAAAAATTCAGTGTTAGCCAATATCCTAAGAATGATTTTGAGGCTAAGAAAATGCAGAACATCCCCTATTCATCTTTGATAGGGAGTTTGATGTATGCTCAAGTTTGCATAAGACCAGATATAGCATATATCGTTGGATTGCTAAGCAGGTATTTAAGCAATATAGGATTGGATTATTAGGTCGCAGCAAAACAGGTGTTGCGGTATTTGCAAAAGACAAAGGATTTCATGCTCACATATAGAAAATCAGATCAGTTGGAGATCATTGGGTATTCTGATTTCGATTTTGTTGGTTGCCAAGATACTCGCAAATCCATTTCGGGTTACATCTATCTACTTGGTGGAGGTGTGATTTCTTGAAAAGCGCTAAGCAGTCACTCGTTGCCCCGTCCACAATGGCAGCCGAGTATGTTGCTTGATATGAGGCTTCAAATCATGGGATATGGTTGCAGAACTTTGTCACAGGGCTGCGAATTTTGGGTCAGGTCGACAGGCCACTAAAGTTGCATTGTGACAACAAGTCTGCAATTATGTATTCTAATAACAACAGGAGCTCGTCAAAGTCTAAGCATATAGACATCAAGTTCCTAGTTGTCAAAGAAAGAATTCAAAGTGGTAAATTGTCAATTGAGCATATACGTACAGACTCCATGATTGCGGATCTGTTCACTAAAGGTTTGACATCTAAAGTGTTATATGAGCATGTTGCTCATGTGGGTGTGGTTTCACCTGAGGAATTCAGTTCTGGTGGGAGTTTGTATTTTTTATGCTTATATGACAATAGCAGTTTGGTGTTAACACCTTCAGTTACACTCTCTAGAGAAGTAATGTTTTTGTTCTTTTACTTTGAATTCTTATCATCTCATTTGATCCTGAGAAGATGTTTTGATCTCATAAGGTATAAAGTTGGACTAGTTGGAAATAGGCATGTTATGATCACATCTCATGTAATTTTCATGCTACACATCCATATTTGATCCATGTTGTTATTTTATGTTGACATATGTGACCACTGATGGGTTTAGTTACGCTTTAAAGTGACGAAGACCGCTTTGATCCTATGTTGATATAATTGATAGACCGGATTAGTTTAAAGATGCTCATGACATAGATAGCATTTTTTGTGCTCATAAAGTTTTTGATATATATTTACTCATTTGTCCAAGTGGGAGATTATTGGATTAATTTTCATAATGTGGACCTACATCAGTTTAAATAAATACTAGCTATCTATTCTTCAGTTGGCTCAAATACATAAATTGATCAAATAAAGTATTTATTAAGAGCCCGAGTATCTATTAAGGAAAATATAGACTTTAATTTTAAATCTGTGTAGAGACCTGTTTGGAATTTATCTCTAATTATGGGACGGGATAAGATTCTATGCCAAATGGCTATAAATAAGGGACATGTCCTCTCAGCAGGGTAACTCATACCATACCACCTATCCCCATCTGTAGTTAGGCCTTGTTTGGATCATGCGTTTTGTGAAAACCGGTTATCCTAAAACTGTTTTTAGCATCATTTCAGGAATACTCTGTTTGGATTGGGTAACTAACTCTGAAGATAAGTAAAACTGATTTCTCATAAATCCAATATATTAAGTTTTCCCCAAAACGAGGGCTGGTCATTTTTTAGAAAGCCAGTTTTACGTACACGCTATTAGGCTGCATGAAAGAAAACTTTGCGCCAACAAACTCTCAGGCAAGCGCATGAAAGAACAAAGCTCGAGCTGGTCAATAAGGCCAAATCGTGCGGTGTCGCCGGTGAGCCGGAAGCCCATGACCGCCTCCTCGGCGGCCGACGCGCTGGGAAGTCGACTTGTTCGTTGCACGGAGGAGCGCGTGGCGCGGAGATGGCGAGGCGAGGGCCATTGGTTCGCCGTGGATCGTGGGCCATCGGTGTCTTGATGTACTGAGATGGCGATGGCCATTATCTGCTCAAGGGCCGAAACCGAAGGAGACATTCCTAACGTCTTTGCAAAAGGAGTTGGAGTTCGGGGGCACCCAGCCGACGGTTGTCGGAGCTCACATACCTCATCTCGCTCTTTGGAGAGAGAGCCCGAGAGGAGGATGGGCACGCCGGTGGTGCTAACGAGGTTCGGCCCACCTGTTCTTCGCCGGTGTGGCGTGGGACATGCTCATGAGGTGTCTGCCACCCTACATCCATGGCCGCAGACGACAAAGTAGCTGCCGGTGAGGGGTTTAACGTGAGAGACTACTTCAAAAAGCTTCACCAGCCACCACCTCCAGAGACGGAGAGCTCGCCGGAGTTGCCGGTGCTGCCGGAGTTTTGAGTTCTCTAACGACGTCGCTGTTTTTTTCTCTTCTCTTAAAAGCAATTTTGTGCTATGTTAGCAGTAGCGCAAAAAAAAACATCTTTAGCCAAACACGAAATTAGTGAAAGCTTGTTTTAATTTTTCAGATCCAAACAAAGTAATCCATAAATTCATCCTAACAGAATAACAACTTAAAACTAGTTTTGCTAAAAAATCTCCTAAAACTAGTTTTCTTAAAGCCTATTTCTTATTCCTGAGATCCAAACAACCACTTAGAGTTTGTGGTTTACCTCTTGCTGGGAAAGACCAAACCCTAGGTAGATTGAGCAACTATTCATCTACTATTTCAGATCATCCCTATGACGAACAATGGCATCGTCACGAGGTATGCTTCCGTGTTTACAGATTTTATAGATGTTGCAATTACCACATATACGATCTTGTTTTTAGTCTGATCATCTGATATAGATCGGAATAATTTTTAAACTAACAATAGTGTCCAGAATGAGTCTATTACGAGCCTTCGACCGGCTTAAATACTTCTCAATTTAAGCTGCATTAAGCTAAGTGTTCTTAGTCTGCCTAGATAAGCTACAATATTTAGCGCAAAGCCTTCTACAGCTTTCACTGCCAGTATTCTCCACCGCTAGATCTTCATAATGCGTCATCCAACATCTTCCGACTTTCCTTTCATGATAATTTTTTGTTCACTTGGACTCGGCGTGTTTTTTCTTGTTCTCACAGACTTCACTTGGGTGTCCATTTCTTTAAGTCCTGACATTCTCATCCCCCTTGTGCTTCTTGCTTGTGCAAACTGCTTTGCATTGCTGCTGGTTGTAATTACCTCCGCTGTACTGGATCATTTGATCGTGCACGCATCCAACTCTTGATGTCTGCTAGTGTTTTGATCGCTGAACCACTATCGCTGGTCCCCTGTGAATCTGTGATGCTCTCATCTGCCTACAGGCTACAGTATTGCTGGTGTGTTTTGGGTTGAAATGGTTTGGGAAAATGGGTTGAAACCATATTAGATAAATGGTTTGGGTTGGTTTGGGTTGAAATATCATATAGGTTGGTTTGGGTTGGATCTTAGGAGATGTAAAGTGGGTTGGTTTGGTTTAGGGAAATAGAGTTTGTTGTTGTGGGTTGGATTGGAAATGGCATGGATTGTCAACCATTACCAGGCCTAACTATAGCCTATCCAAATAAATTGCAAATCAGGAACAATACCATTGCTGCCAGAAATGAACTTGATTTCGACAGAAAGTGATGAAACACATATATAGCATTTCACCGATATAACAATGAAGGTCTTAGAATTGCATTCATTCAAGCATCCATGACAAATTGTACTCAAGCATTCAAGAGATCATGACATCATTTTCTATGACAGATTGTTTATTTTCATCATTGGTAATGAGTCGGCTAACACAAAATAGTACCAGGTTCACTGCAAATTCATGACCAAATAGCTCTGATGGTACTTCCATCTAGTGTTGTCAGCGTGGGCAATGAACTAATGGAGTCTATAGCAATTTCTACAACATTGCAGCCAAAACGAATCGTTCCAGCGGGAAGATGATTAGCCAAGGCCTCAATCAGGTTCCATCTTCTCAAACATCTTAGCTCACCATTAGGATCGGAAAGAGAAATTCAGTAAACTGATTTCCAATTCTATGCTCCATTAGAAATACTCTTTCATTATATTACATATCAAACAATACCTGATAGTTATCGAGCTAGCCTTGTTTTTGTGTAGACATTCATCTCGAATCCTAAAACCTGTTATACACTGATACACAGAGGTCATCAGTTATTACAAGAACCCTGAATTTTTCACAAAAAGAAATTACAGGAACCGTGAAAATCCTGTCTCAAACATACCAATAATACTCGACTGTTCAAATCTGCACAATACTTGTTATTAACCATTCAGACTACAAAGACAGTCTTGTTGCTGCTTGCTATTAAGCTGACGCTATCTGACGCTGAACACCCGAAGCAGCTTTTTTTTATATATAAATTCTAACAATTTTGTATACGTACTTAATTTGTCTGACACTGCAAATTGCTAGAGTATTACACGACGTTTCTATCTTTTGAGATTTAATTAATGGACCAGGATAGCACAATTATGTAAGTGTATTGGTCCACGTTGCTAGCTCTCTGTTGTACTACAAGTTTTGTGAGATGAAACGTTTAATGGTGAGCGTAACACTATTTCTGCCATCCGTACACGTGGAAACTGACTGAAAAGTGTGTAGCATTACTCGGCTTCACATCATCACATGCTATTGGGATTTAATTAATTGGCAAACTTCGTCGTTCACACGGTGGCTATGCGGTATCCGTCCGGCCTTATAGTGGCCGTGCGGCAGCCCCTCGGCCGTATAGTTGTTGCTACGTATCGATCTATTAGAAAAAATGTACGGTGATCGTACGAACGAGGCTCTATTTTTACAAATCGGGCACATATAACAATTTTCGCTAATATGTACGGAAAATATGCCAATACGGGGAAAAAGAAAACTCCCTCAAGGTCGTTGCTGCTGCTGACTGGCGCCTACATCGTCCCGTTCGCCGCCGGCCCGCGCAGCTACAGGAGCTGACGGGTGGCCCCCCACTGCAGCGTCTTCTCCTTCCCTCCGCCTTCTCCCACTTCGAATCCTCCGCCCCCTCGCATAAACCTAAAACCTCACACACTCCGCCCCTTGCCTTCTCCGCCCACGCTTCCCATTCCCTTCTTATTGTACGCCTCGCGCGCTACGCCGCCGCGCGCAAACCCTAGCCTCTCCGCCGCGATGCATTCCACCGCGGCCGTGTCCGTCTCCGCCTCGGCGATAGCTGCCGCTAGCGGAGGGGGCGGGGGCGCCAGATCCGAGGTGGCACGGCGGCTCGGCGGGATCCGGTTGTGCGGGCTCCGGGCGAGGCCCCGCCTGCCGCTCGCTGCGGATCTCGCAGGCCGCGGCGGGAGCGAGGCACGCGGTGTCGAGGGCGGTCGCGGCGGGGGCGGAGAACGGCGCGGCGGGGAGCGGCGGGTTTGATTACGACCTCGTCATCATCGGCGCTGGCGTCGGCGGGCACGGCGCCGCGCTCCACGCCGTCGAGGAGGTCAGTGGTCCTTGTGTTCAGTGTTCACTGTTGGATGCAGCGTCCGCGCTGTGTGTGCGTGCGGTTTTGGTCGGCAGTGTATTCGTGATCTGTTGAGATGTGGACTACTGACTACTGATAGATAATCATATACGGGGTTTGTTTGGGTAGTATCCTCGGTATTATGGAGCTGTGAACTTGTCTGAAGTAAACCACGTTAGAGTTCATGCTCTGTTGAAATGTACACCGAGAAATGATACATCGGATGCTTTGACTGGTTCTTTGATGCTGGAACTGGAAATTTGTTTGAATTGAGTGGGATTTTGATGTTTATGTGTTTCCTCGAGGATTTCAGTGTTTCTTCCAATGCTGTCGCAGCAGTGCCCTCGTGAATTCGTGATCTGTTAAGTTCAGGCTGAGAGGTGCTGAAGTCCCAGGCTCTTAATACTAGTTTGAAGTTAGAACATCCCCCAAATAGCTAGTTGAAATATCTGTTAATTTCGGTGTCTGCAGCTGGATGAAATATATAATTGGCAACTTACGCCTTTTCAAATCAATGTAAACTTGTTTACTGTACCAGCGACTAGTCACTGATCAGTTGTTCTGGTGCTTGTCCATCTACGGATTTGATCTTGCTGCACTTGGTGCCTGTGTAGTTTGATTATCGGAGTTAGTTGATCTTTGACTTATTTGGTGATATGCCCAAGAAATAAATCTATGTTAATTTTTTTAAAGCTCAAGTCCTTTATATAGCATACAAGCAAAGAACCTTGCGGAATTATAAGCATGTTAACACTGCTTTCGTTACTACTATTGTTGTCCTGAAATTTTCATATTGCCCAAATTTTGCAGGGTTTGAAAACCGCTATAATTGAGGGAGATGCTGTGGGTGGGACTTGTGTGAACAGAGGTTGTGTTCCATCAAAAGCACTTCTTGCTGTCAGTGGTCGGATGAGGGAGCTTCATGATGAACATCACATGAAGTCATTGGGTCTACAGGTATTACGATTGGACAAATTGATGTATTGTGGTTCTGGTTCTCCGTTTGATGTGTTCAAAACGGTTCATATAACGTTTGACAAATTAGTCGTTTTTTTAGTTTGTCCATTATAATTTCTTCTTTCAGGAGTCCAATTTTTCTAGGTATTAGGATTCAGGAGTCTACTCGAGTATGTTAACAAAATCGGTACTAAGCATAGGGAGCATAAATGGTGCGAGGTTCAGCTTGCATGTTTATCATTTACCTCATGAATTATATAAAACCTTAATAACTAATATCGAAACTGTTACCAACGTCAACTCTACGCAGCTTACCTTATTTCTTCTTATTCACAATGCTTTGAGTTTGCATTTGTTTATGTTGCTCTGCATTATGTGAGGTTGTCCAAAATTTAATATTTTCAACCAGGAATCTGCTTGTTCTTACAAGTTACAAGGCATGAGCCATTTTCAACCATTACCCGTGGCCATGAGCTGCCTTTTCATTCTTACATGTTACATCAGTTGTCCCACATGATCATTGAGCATATTTGCCATGTAATAGGTTTCTTCTCCTGGATATGACAGACAAGCTGTTGCTGATCATGCAAACAATCTTGCCTCCAAAATCCGAAGCAACTTGACTAATTCAATGAAAGCTCTGGGAGTGGATATATTGACCGGAATTGGCACAATTGTCGTAAGTCATCTATACATCCTTTACTTGTTTGGTGTACAATCAGAAGTTATGTACATGAGTATTACGTTCTCTTTTTTTGGGCAAGAAGTGAGGTTAATATTTCTTGACTTGTAACCTTTGTAGGCAAACACTTTGTTGAATTATAGATGCTGACCTTTTGGTTGCATAAGACTGAAATGGTTAATAATTGTATCTGGAACTGCATTTGTACGTCTCATGTTTGTTGATTTTGCTTTAA
Organism: Phyllostachys edulis; assembly: GCA_036346405.1. Classification (NCBI taxonomy): domain Eukaryota; kingdom Viridiplantae; phylum Streptophyta; class Magnoliopsida; order Poales; family Poaceae; genus Phyllostachys; species Phyllostachys edulis. The sequence continues at coordinate 76,864,928 of CM070561.1, forward strand.
TTTGCACTGATTTCTTAGGAAAGTCACAGATTTATGAGTTCTCGTTAGTTGTGGAGCCTTGAAATATGCATATGTGAGTGCAATCCACAACTGCTTGATTCGACCAATTAAGTCACAAATGAAATAACCTGATGTATTGTTTGTGGTGAAACTTTTGACAACAATTATGTCTTGTGCTAAAATCTCATCTGCGAACATGGAAATATATGACTCTATTTATGCTTCTACAGTGTAGCAGTGCATCATAGAACATTACATGTATTAATTTACTTGTTCCATTCATGATGCGATCAGGGAAAGCAAAAGGTACGATACGGAAAAGTTGGTTTTCCTGACAAAGAAATCACTGCAAAGAACATCATCATTGCTACTGGATCAGTTCCTTTTGTTCCCAAGGGCATAGAAATTGATGGTATGTACTAATTGTTTTTTCTCTTGATGGATCATGCATCTAATTTTATTATTCTATTAATTTGCAACTCAAGTTTTTATGTCTTTGATTGATTCTGTTGAACTCTAAGAAACAAGCATGTACTAGCTATGCTCAAAGTGCAGTACAATGACCATTTTTCATCTACCATTTGATTTCTGGTACTATTTATCTATAAGAACTTTGTGGCAGGGTATGTTGATGCAAGTTTTCCTCTTTTGAAATTTACACACTCAATACTGTTCGGCTTGTCTGTTAGTTTAGTTCAAGTGAAGCCCATTTTGTTTGTCATCACTGGCATAAATGCGCATATGTTATATTTGTTCTAGGACTGACAATCCAATGCCATCACAATCAGTTTGGTTGAAACTGGAATCACAAGTGGCAATAAAAAACATAATTTGCTATCTGTTGTTCTTGAATATCATTATGAGCATGTCTGTATGTAGAGATCCTTTAGATGTTCAACTAAAAGATTTCGTCATTTCGAGAGTAAATATTGGAACTTGAAAGACACGTGATCTTTGTGACCTTTTTTTTATAACTCAAAACATTTCCTGTTGTTGCCACTAGTCTACTACTATCTTTTGAAATTACAAGCTCAGCATAGAGAACAGAACACAATTATCACATTATTTGTTACGGTTGGTTTAGTGTCATGGCAGATGGCACAATTGGGTGCATGCTTTATTCCAGGCGCAATGTATCAGTTATCATTTCTTCTTTTTATTTCCCTCACACCGTTTGTTCTTATGAAATCCTGCTGGGTGAGTTTATGCAGGCAAAACTGTATTTACCAGTGATCATGCGCTAAAACTCGAGTCAGTTCCAGACTGGATAGCCATTGTTGGAAGTGGTTACATCGGACTTGAATTCAGTGATGTATACACAGCCCTAGGAAGTGAGGTACACAAAAAGTTCTTGTGGTGAATAAATTTGAAGACATGGCTTAGAGAATCATTTTTAGGCATGTCTTTATCTATCCAAAAGTGTTTCCCGTGTAATCACTCCACTGCTTATAGAATCATGGTTCCATTATGACTATAATTACAAAAGGTGCCTAGAACATTTGCGTTCTATATATCTCTGGATCAGTTATGTGTTCTGCTTTGCATATAATGAACTCCACCATATTATTTGACCGGGATGCAGAATATGATTAAACCATTTTCAACTTAGCAAATGCTCGAGGATTCTATTGGGTGTTGTAACAAAATGTTTGGACCAAATGCACTGTTTACAGTTTTATGTTGACTTTTGTTGTCATGTATCACCTGAATTTACACTATTTTGATTTGGCAGGTTACTTTTGTTGAAGCTCTTGACCAGCTGATGCCTGGTTTTGATCCTGAAATCGCAAAATTAGCCCAGAGAGTCCTTATCAATACTAGGAAAATTGATTATCATACTGGTGTTTTTGCAAGCAAGGTTAACTTCACTTTCCAGGCTAGCTTTCTCCATATTGTAGAATCTTTAGACATATTATCATCATCTGTATGTTGAATTGTTGATACATTTGCCTCTAGATTACTCCAGCAAAGGATGGAAAGCCTGTGCTGATTGAGCTCATTGACGCAAAAACAAAGGAACACAAAGAAACCCTTGAGGTAAATTACATTTTAAACATTTTAAATACCTTTAATTTTGTTCTTGCACATAGGATTTTCAATTGCAGTTTTGCCAGCCATCTTTCTGTTAAGATTCAACATGTGCACTCTTTGACTATGTCTGTTGTGTTGTGCTGGATGACTTAATTGAATGAATGATTGCTATATGTCCCATGCTTGCCAAATATATGGACTGTTGTCTCCCATTTATTTGACTCGTTGTTTAGCTCATCTATGTAAGTTGGGAATATAAACAGCACTGGAAATTTGTGTGTTTGTGTAGGTGGATGCAGCCCTTATAGCCACAGGAAGGGCACCATTCACCAAAGGACTTGGACTGGAAAATGTGAGTACTTGAAAGTTGAAACCGTGTGCTATCAGAACATATGCTACAGTACAATTGCAAGAATGGTGAATCTGATTTTTTTTCCAGATCAATGTTGCTACACAACGGGGTTTTATTCCTGTTGATGAGCGGATGCGAGTCATGGATGCGGATGGCAATGTGGTATGTTGCAAGAACTAATTGTGATGCTTTTTTCAGAACAATTGCCCCTCCAGGGCTTGTTTGGAAATTAACATATAATGCATTGTAGGTACCAAATTTGTATTGCATTGGAGATGCCAATGGTAAACTTATGCTTGCGCATGCTGCCAGTGCACAAGGAATCTCGGGTACACAAATATTTTGATACTTGTTCTTCTGTTACTTCTATGCACATTTATTGCTATAGTTTTCTGATGTGTAAATCCTATGAAAATGTAGTTGTCGAGCAAATCTCTGGAAGGGAACATATCCTAAATCATTTAAGCATCCCAGCTGCTTGTTTCACTCATCCAGAGATTAGTATGGTTGGGCTGACAGAGGTAAGTCAGGGTCTTAATTGTTATTCTTTTTTAGGTCTGCCCTGTTCATGCATTCCTTCTTCACCTATACTTTAAAAAAAAATCATCAATTGATTTTTTTGTCTTTTTGTTAATGTAACTAATTTGTTACATCCCTTTACTGCACTTGATATCTGTTCATTAGTTCTTGGAGGATGGAAAGGATGCAGTCTTTATAATTTCCTTGACTGAATGTTTATGAAAATATTGCAGCCACAAGCCAGGGAAAAAGCTGATAAAGAAGGATTTGAGGTAAGCGTTGTTAAGACCAGCTTTAAGGCTAACACTAAAGCTTTGGCAGAAAACGAAGGAGATGGGCTTGCTAAGGTAATTCTGTTTTCCCTTTTTTTATATAGCTATTGTGTTGTCTCTTGTCTCCAAATTTTGCAATTGGTATCGCAGTTTCTCATGGCTTGCATTCACTGACATACTTTAAATTTAACAATATATATTCTCTCTGCAGTTGATTTACCGGCCTGACACTGGAGAAATTCTTGGGGTTCACATTTTGGGTTTGCATGCTGCTGACCTCATCCACGAGGCATCAAACGCCATTGCCTTAGGAACTCGTGTGCAAGTGAGTATAGCTGATAGTTTTTTTTCGTAACTTATATCCATCTTTGCGAGGTTCAGCAATTTAGCTTGAATTAGCAGTTTAGCACATAATCATGTCCATCATGCAGGATATCAAGTTTGCTGTTCATGCACACCCAACATTGTCTGAAGTGCTGGATGAACTCTTCAAAGCAGCCAAGGTACACATCGATGCTTTATTCTTTGTCGTGTTTAGAATTCTCGAGCCACAATTCTGAACAGCTACAAGCTACGCTCTCTCTTTCCAACAGGTTAATTCGGGTGTTTCTCATTCTGTAAATGAACCAGTTGCAGCCTAGAGAAGGGCGGGAGCACAAGCCGAATCATCCACCACAACCACTTTTGAAGGTCCTTAGTTTTGTCACGAGTCTGCTGTCTTCCTGGAAACAAGATTAGCAACCATAGTTCAACCAGGAGCTGTTGCAGCTAACTGGTACCATCTTAGAATTCGAGGAAAAGAAGTTCATTGCATCGGCCTGTCAATGGCCAGCCTCATACTATGTACGAAATACTTACAAAATTTGTAGCTTGTTTGGATTTTTTTTTTGGGGTGGGGGGGGGGGGGTTGGTTCTTGTTGCCTTCATTCTTTGTTGTTTGTCTTGTAAGTCTAGGCAGGAGGATTGTTCAAATAATCGGTATTGTTGCTGCTGGGTACCATCAAAACATTGCTCAGTTCAGCATGAATATGTGGATTCTTAGGGATGTTTCAGAGCTGAACTTGGAAAAGTTAGTAGGTGAAGACCGTGTTTCTGGAGTAATGGTTTGGCGGTACAGTTACGAGTATGGAAATTCCTTTATTTTGCTCTAAGTCGAGTGCAAATGCAGAGCTGTTTGCTCCACCTCAAACATCGACGGTCTTAAGTGTTGCATCTGCTCTGCTGTTGTAGTTTTGCTGTTCTTCTACTGGCAATATTTGGTTCGTGATATGATTTCCGTAGGAAATGGATCATCTGCATAAGCGGGATATAAAACTGAAGGTTGAAATCAATAGTACAATGTTTTTTTTTGATACAGTGAACACTGTTCGCACATTGAATAATAGAAAGAAGCGCTCTAGAGCAAATCATTTTAGCCTCTAGGTTCGGTTTGTCTCTCGTTTGATCACCTTGATGAGAGTCAGTTCCGTCTACATACTAGCATTGCGGCCACTTGGCAGCTCGAATGTTGGACCTTTTATCGGTTTGAGTCGTCAAATGCAGTGTCTCCGTTTGGAATCCGGGAATTCTGTGTTCTTCGATGAATTACCTCAGTTTGAAATACGAGAATGCTATAAGTTGCAAGTTATAAGGATGGCTATAGGATTACTACTATGAAAATTCTACGTGGAGTACACGAATTTTGCAGAAAAATTGCATGAGTTTCGGAGGAAACGGTTAAATTCACGCAGAAACATGAAAGTAAATAAGGTTCCGTTTGGAGCACAAGATTTTTTATTATCAAATCCTGTGAAAATTGAACTGTTTACTGTAAAAAAAAGAAAGAAAAAGAAATGACTTTCTTTGTTGTCCCCTATTTTTTTAATTATTTTTAATAATATTTTAAATTTAACCCCTTGCTGACTTTATTTCCAGTTCTGGACCCATTTGGCCATGCCACCACTCATGGTGTGGTCAAACCGTGCTGTCACGCCATCAGACTCGGCGTGGCCAAATTTGCCACGCAAGCTCTCCCGGGCACGTCGTGCTAGTGTAGAGAGCGTGCCGGGGAGGGCTTGCATGCCAGCGTGGAGGGCGTTGTCACGCTTGGACCTTCCCCCACCGGCCGCTAGTGGACCTTCTCCGCCGCTCTGCCTCTGCGCCTACACCGCCGTGGACCTTCCCCTTGACGCCGGCTTCGCCATTCGAACCGTCATCGTCGACTCTCTGTGATTCCCCCACCCGCTGTAAAGGTGAACACTTGCCGCCCCTTCTATTGTCCTATTTCTCTTCTCCTCTGTGGCTTGGAATGTGACGATGTGAGCAAAGTGTGTAGAAGGTAAATATATGGAGATGTACCTTTAATGGAGATTTGGGTAGGTTGCGTCGTGATTGAAGCAATTGCAAACCAAAGAAAATGAACAATGTGCACCAATCCCTAACCCTGCACTGCAAAATTCGTATACTCTTAATACACCCATCTTGTTTGTTCTGCTTCTTCTTGCGCCCAATCCCAAGAGTAGTACTAGGGCATCTCTAGGAGAAAAATTGTGGCAGAGGGGTTTCCCACCTTTTTTTTTAATATTATATTAATATTTTTGTTTTGATTGTTGAGCGACTGTACCTTTTGAAGTTGAGTAGATGGTAACATGTTTTGATGATTGCTAGGAGATGAATAAGAGAGATAATGCAGATTCTAACAATGTACTTTATTTTCAATTTAATGGTGATTAAATCTGCATGTTGTAAGCATTGGCATGGTTGCTCACTATGGTTAAAAATACTTAATATCTTGCTGCACAATTAAAGTTACTGTCTCATCCATTGAGTAGTCAAAAAGAACTCAAGGAGATATCGACCATATCTAAACATGGTTATAACTTAGAAGCATTATGTGGGCAATTTTTTGCAGGTGTCCTAACTCCCAATGTCCCACATGTAAACAAAATGGTGAATCGAAGTTATGTTGAAAAATCAGTCACACACTTGTTATGAAATAATGTAACTTCGCAAAGAGACACCCTTTTTTTCGAATTTGATTCAAACCATATGTATGGTTGTTGTTTGGAAAATATTGCAAAATATTCAAACTAGAATCACCCCATCGAAGGGGGCTAGAGTGATTTTATATGAAATGTTTAAATGATCCTGCTAAGAAATTGTCATTTTCATATATAACACATGATCATAAATAAAGATGTGTGCAAACCAACTTATGCATTTCTTAAGTATAAGCTACATTTTGGAAGCATTGCATAAAAAAAAAGACACAAGATGCATCTCAAAGCAAATCTAAGGTAAGAAGAAAGGAGTTAGAGCTAACCAAAAAACCAAGCATTGAACGTTCTGAGAATTTGTTCCTTAGAAGAATATTATGAGAAATTAAAAGCACTTGTTTTCATCTTTCTTTGAAACTTATGGCATGCAGTTCTGACTTTGTAATGTTTTGTTCGCATTGTTGGGTGTAAATGGATAAAGTTGTACGTGTTTGTACTAGTGGGCCGGTTAGCCAAATGAGTAGTGGTGCAGACTTTGGTGGCATGGAAGTGACCATTCTTGTTTTTTGAGACTCACCAGCCTTTCGAACCCTTCTGACGAGGATTAAGTCGACATTTGGATGGGATGAGCTCGGGGTCGTTGGAATGCATGGGCGATACGACGCTGGGCTGGGTTTTAAGGTGCACGCCTTGTTGATGTCAATCTCGTCCGATGATGATTGTGACATGTACAAGGAGGTTGTGCTTGCATCTCAGGTCCGGTCGTTGGAGGTGGTGGTGGAGAGGGAAATCGTTGTTGAGGATTTGCGAAGCAATTTGGATGTGGTGAGTGGCAATATAGAGGAACTAGAATCCGCTCTCGATCTTTCGCAAGGCCCCCCAATGGTGGAGCAACTATCCGTTCATTGGTGTTGGTGATAGCAACGATGCCCCCCCTGGTGGATCTGTCACATGTGCTTGTTTCTTCGTTGCACCATGTTAGTGACCCCATGACTGATTTCAATGGTGTTGTAATGAACAACAAGCTTAAGGAGAAGGTGTTCCGAGATAGAACAACCCATGACGTTGAGTCTGACGAAGGCTAGAGCTCGACCGAAAACAAAGCTCCCACTTCGCTTTTCTCCTTTTAGGAAGGTCGGGTTTTTCGTAGTGTAATGTGTCGGTACCCCGGACCTTCGGATCTGAGCCCTCTGTGTATTATGAACTAGTCCCATGATCAGTAGCTAGTTTACACAGTTGAAACATCGATGAAATCATATCCACACAACAAAACATCTAAGAAGCAAACAAATTACTATTACTTAGTAGCAACGAACCTTATGGTCAAGTTTTACCGAGTTTGCCACGCAGGGCTTAACGATAAAAGAGTAAACCTGTAGTGGAATAAACAAGCTCGTGGTAGCCATTTGACATGCCCACAAACAATCGAGTGTAGAACGCGGCCTAGTTTGCATGGTCTTCGAAGTACTCCTCATAAAACTCTGCATTCCTGGTTCTTCCTCGATGACTGATCAACAATGGCGTAAAACCGTGAGTACTTTAAAGTACTCAGCAAGTCATAGGAAAATGTACACAAATAGTATTCATGCAAGGCTTGAACAATGATAGCTTTATGGCTATTTTGCAGAAAGCAGTATTGACAATAAATACAGTTTATAGATTGAAAAGCATAATTGAAAAGAATAATAAATAAATAGGCAATTGCTTTGAAACAACAAATAAAACCTTTTGTTCACTTTCCAACCAACAACCAGTGAACAACCCGTTCACTTCCCAACCAAACCATCAATCCAACATTTTTAAGAAAATCTACCCCTCGTGTGAAATCACTAGGTATTGTCCATAACTAGGGACACAACTATTTGAATAGTTTTTAACACTCTGCAGAGGTTGTATAACTTGACCCACAAGAGATAATCATCTTTTAATGTTGGCCATGACACACTCCCATAGGCGTGCAACTAAGTGATTATCACAAGGTTTTTACAAAGTTCTGTTTTGACCTGGTTCTGCCCACTAAGGTTTCGCAATTCAGGACCCCTTCTTGCGTCAATTATCAACCCAAACAGAACTAAATCAAAAAATTGCTAATTAGTTGGCTAAGTCCACCCCAACCTAGACACGTGGTTGTACGGTAAGGCCTAGATCAATGGCGCACAAAGTTAAGTCCTTAGTGGTTGCTCAGGCGAGACTGCCGCATCCCATGTGCTTCGCGCACCCCCTTTACTACCTGACCACTCGTCCGAGCATAAATCATTTTTGTTCGACCCGGGCAAATAGCAACCCTTGTCATGTCACAATAAATTTTAATAACAGTGGCTTCCGCCATAATTCCATATATCATTAAGTCAAGATTAATCATTTATAAACATGTGATCATGAATCCCATCGCGACTAAGCATGGCTAAGCATACTACGATCCCCATGTTGGTACTACAATATGCCCAGCCAAAATTAACCAACATATGGTGTTCAAGGATACATGACAATCACAATTATAAAGGTGTCATATTGTCCAATAGGTATTTAGCTACTCCCGAAAATAATTGATATATAATTAGCAATGCATGTTGTTATAAAACAATATAATTTTATAAAAATGGGTACAACATGATCAAAGGTCTACGACTTGCTTTCGATGAAGTTTTGAGCTGCTTCGGCCGACGGGTCCAGGAATTCTTTGGAAACGCCGGAATCTACACACGGGAAAAGAGCCAAATAAATACAACAATTCCAAATAAAATTCAAAAATTATCAAATTAGAACCAAAAGAAAGGGGCTGAATCGAGATGAATTTAGAAATAAGAATCGACAGAATCAGAATTCGTATGAGGGAGAATGAACATCTGGAAGATTCTGATCACATGAAATGATATAAAAAATAGAAAAGGGAATAGAAATTTCTTATTGAATCTCGGTGTTGATTTTCTTTACAGAACAAGGAACTAAGTGGATGACATTGGGGACCCATGTGGAGGTGAGAGAGAGAGATGGCAAGGGGAGAAGCTACTGTGTATGACAGTGACCCCAAATGGAAGTGGAACAAAAAAGAAAGAAGGAAAGAAGAAGAAGACAACAGAGAGCTGGAGCTCCAGGGGTAGCTCGGGCCTGGCGACGTCGCTGGCAGGGAGCTGCGCGGTGGCTTGTGGTGACCCAAAAAATGGGACGATCGCAAGGTGGGGAAGATGTAGGTGGTGGCGGCGGCGGCGCAGGTGGCCGGAGGTGGCGGTGAGAAGAGCGCACAGCGGCAGTGGCATTCCAGAGGCAGCGTCGGTGAGAGGAGGGGAGCACCATGGAGAACATCGTGAGGCGAAGCTGGTGGTGAGGTCTAAGGCGTCGGGGAGAGGTCGATGACACCGGGAACGGGGAAGAAAGGAGTTTCAATCGGCGAAAGGAAAACATCAATTCCGACGAGTAGGTAAGGGGAGAGGGGATGAAACTCGGGGGAAGGGAGGGGGTCCTTAGGGGGCACACCATGACATGGGCGGCGGTGCAAAAGCTTGGTTGGAGAGGGAGAATGGAGTGGGTGGCACTCCGACCGGAGTAGAGGAAGAAAGAGGGGCGCGGTGTTGTTGCTCCACGGGCAGGGAGAGGAAAAAGGGGGAAGGGAGGAGAAGGTGAGGCATGACTAGCTTTTACAGGGGAGCAAAGGGGCAGCTCAGCATGGGCAAGACGAGCGGCAACAAGATGATGCGCGCCAAGGCTATGGGGCCTGTGTGCTGGCAAACACACGGCACGGGCGGCGTGGAGACTGGCAGTATGCAAGTAGCAAAGGGTGGGCGTCACTTGGCACATGGGAGGAGGCCGGCGTGGCATGCAGGCGACATGGGCTCACCAGGCGGCATGGGAAGGGATGGGTTTGCTGCGAGTCAGAGGTAGAAGAAGAAAGATACAAGAAAAAGAAAAGGAGAAAAAGAAAGAAAAGAACAAAAAGGAAATAAATTTGAAAAATTCAAGAAAATTTCATAAAATTCTTTGGAACCTGAATAGATCAAATAAAATAATTTTGGATTTAATTGAAGTTTATTTTAATGATTTAAAATGTTTTTCATTTTCCAAAATTTTAAATTAAGCTTTAAATAATTCAATAAAAATGCAAATAGTTTGTTTTATATTTAAAGCTTCAAAATACTCTGAAAACTGGGATGCTACATAATGGGTGAGGTCCCATCGGTGCATGCACTCGAGGATGTCAGAATGGTTGATAACGCAGTCTGTGCAAATGGTTGAAGACCAGGAATGGCATTGCGATATCGGAGAATGACCTAATACGTGAGAACATGTTGTTTTCAAGCATGGAGCATATGAAGGTTTGGCTGTAAGAATACTCAGTGCGGCACCATCGTCCGTTTATAGTGCAACACTATGATGTGAATAAGAGGTAAACCGTGAGGTGCGAAAGGGGACTGCAGATTGGGGGGGGGGTCTAGGGGCACAAAACTAGGGACAACCAATCGAAAATAGCGAATGTGAAGCAGCCTCACTCTTGTGGGACCACAAGAGTGTCCGGGAAGCACCTTCAGCGACTGCTAATTTCATTACAAGGCGCATTACCGGGGTTGTGGCTGTCGATCCTGATGTGACCGTCGCTACCCTCATTGAGGTTATCTTTGGATTTATTAAGTACCGCGTGAAGTATGAGGAAGCATGGAGGGCAAAGCAGAGAGCGATGCAGTTATTGTGGGGTGATTGGAAGGAGGCTTACGAGTTGCTTCCTCGCATCCTAATCGCTATGCAGGCCAAGAATCCGGGAATGGAGTTTTACCCTTGGCACGGGAACCGAACGAAACCCGATGGAGGGGTTATGAAACATGTTCTCGGGCGAGTGTAATAGTCCTTTGGGCAATGCAAAGAGGCATTCAAACATTGCAGGCCTGTCTTATCAGTTGACGCCACATTCCTTACCGGGGAGTACTATGGTGCCCTGATGCTCACCATGGGTATTGATGCAGAGGACCAGCAGATTCCATTAGCATTCGCACTGATAGAGGGTGAGAACAATGCAAGCTAGCAATGGTTCATGGATATAGTTCGTCTACACCTCGTTGGGCCTAGTCGACTGTTTTGCATCGTCTCGGATAGGCACCGCGGCATTCTAAATGCTGTGAAGAGCAAACTTTACGAACACCTAGATGTGCTGCATAGGTGGTGCATGTGGCACTTAGCGTCAAATTTCTTTAAGCAATGTAGTAGGAAAGATCTCACAAAAAAATTCAAGCTGTTGTACGGATGTTTGGAGAAGATAGACTTCAAGGTCAAGTTGATGGAGTCGAGGAGACTGACCAACAAGCGAGGGAATAAGTGGTTGGACGAGGTCTTGCAGCCGAAGACGAAGTGGGCACAAGCATACGATGAAGATGGCTGTAGGTATGGTATGATGACAACAAATATCTCGGAGGTATTCAATTACATTATTAAGGGCATCCGTGCTATGCCAGTATCGGCTATCTTGGAGTACTCATTTAGAAAGACCAATTCATACTTTGTGGATCGGTGAACCCGTGCAAGGGATTCATACAATGTCGGCGAGCGTTGGGTGCGGCTGCTGCCAAACACCTTTCTATGGCGGAGGAAGAGTCTTGCAATCAGGAGGCCGCGGAATACGATCCCCCATAAATGCCTACTACATGAGTAAATTTTACGCCCCTAATAATTTCCCACGCCACGGTTGACGAACTAATTTATATCTTTTATCCGTACACAGGGTAGGCAGCTGGCGCTCATAAGCAACGAGGCAGGTGAGGTGCTCAAGGTACCCAAGGGTGCGGAGGGGAGCTACAACTGCATGAGGAACTTCTTAGAGGTATTTTGTGGTACAAATGTCCTTTCTCTTTATTAAACTCCCACTGTTGACATTGCACTCATTATTGTGAGTCTGAGTCACTCAGAGTACACCACAGGAGTAACATGATAGCTCAATGTTTAGGCCGTTTAGGATGAACCATGCTGACCAAGTTTCCTCTCAAGGATGGTCTTGATAGCACCCACAACCCTATCAGTCTCTTTGCCGTTTCTCACAAAGAAGACTATTGGGACTCTGGTGACATTTCTTACATGGCAAAAGAAAGTTGTATTACTGTGCATGCTATAGGAAGAGTATTTCTGAAAAGCAAAAGAATTACAGAGTTGCACTCATTTTGTCTATTTAATGCCTGCTCATGACCTGAAAGCTTGTACATCTTTAATCCTTTTGCTCCGAGCTTCTGTTTTGTCATGCAATGAATTCTAGTTCCTATATAGATTCTTTTGTAGCTTCAGAAAGACTTGTTTGTACTTCCACTTGTCACAATAGATTTATGGTTTGACATGTAACGTATAACCTCCATCACCCTCGCAAAACTTAGCACCAGAGAGCGACGACGTTTTTGCAACTCCTCTAGAACTGCACAAACCCTGGCGTGGCGGCACGATTAGGCCACGCCAGGGCTCATGGCATGACAGAGCAGCCCAATCAGCCAGTATACATGGCTTGGCAAGACTTGGCACCAGAAAGCCTATCCTCTCTATCTCACTATGTCACTCTCTCTCTCTGGCCCCTTCTTCCCTACATCACTCGTGAGAACATTCGATTGACCGACATCTCTCTTTTTTAACTACAGCTGTTGACTGAGGGTGTAATTCAAAAGAAAATAGTCTATGTAGCTATTTATCAGTATCTTATTACCAGCAAGGATCGATGTTTGCATTGCATGCAAGATGCAACACACTCCACTCTAACATTGGCACATCCCCCTATGCATTTCCTGTATCTGCCACAATTTAAGTTGAGAGTTGAACATAGCAGTGAACTCAACTTACAAGTAAATGACTATTTCGTTCTTATTGATTTTGCTTTTAAAAAAGAATAGACCGAAAACTACCTCGCCAGCTTTTCAGAAAGACAAGACCATACTCTACCACGCAGGCTACTCACACGCATTTAACCACACTATGACACTAGCTATTCAAACCGACATGACAACACTCGACCTTCTCAGCATTTCAGACCGAAAAGACCGGACTCTGCTGAGCAAACTTTTTAGAGGGACATGACAACACTCTGCCACACCAGCTTTTCAGATCGAAAAGTCCAAACTCTGTCGTGCAAACTTTTCAGGCGGACATGATAACACTCTGCCTCGTCAGCTTTTCAAACCAAAAATACAACGCACTTGGACTCAACCTTTTCAGCATTGAACGCACCACACACATCGATTTCTTGTGTGTTCTCACTCCACCAAGTGCATTACACCCTAAGTCTTATAAAAAGAGGTGGAAAAGATCTAGGAGAGAACACTACACAACCAGACCCAATACTACACCAGAGCTTGCTTCACACAACTAGGAGGAAGGAGATGGAGGACTCGGTGAACATGTATAAGAGGATAATGCAAAAGCGTAAGTGGCTAGCCGAGAGGGCTAAACCCTACCGGATAAGTCTATGAAGGCTGCGCCGATACCACCGCAGTTCCCAGTCCCGCAATGTGTGCACAAAGAACCGACAAAGATTATCCAGTCCGCACACCCGGTGACGTCCGCTCAGGCGTACTACACGTGCAGCCACCACCTTGTAAGCGTATCTTGCACACACAAAGATTTTTCACAGCATACGTTACATTCCACAAATACCTAATTACACACGTCCATAATGGCAGTTGAAGATGCAATGCAACTTCTTCCAATGGATCGACGGCCCGGAGATATACAATAGGGCGTTTATCCAGCAGAAATACATGTTGAACTTTCCATGGCGAGCCGAGACCTTCCAACGCTGGACACCTTACGTACTCGAACCCGACCCAACTGAGAGGTATCGGATGAGCCCAAGAAAATAGATGAGTACGACAAGGCCAAGCAGGCGATGAACATGGGGAAGGCTCCTGTAAGTGAGACCACGAGCCGTACTACCGCTCCTTGTCGCCCAGGTGCACTCCGGATCTAAGAGGTAAGTTATGTTCATTAAGCATCATAATTATTAATTTGGCCCAACATTGCGTTATCCTAACATCGTTCAACCATCCAGCCCATCTCGCAGGACATTGATGACTTCAAGATTGGCCGCCGCCACCGCGGGCAGCAAGGGGACAAAAGGAATGCTCCTGCAAGTGAGACTATCGGTCGTACTACCGCTCCCCGTCGCCTGGGCACACTTCGGATCCAAGAGGTAAGTTATGTTCAACATGCATCATAATTATTAATTTGGCATGACGTTGTGTTATCCTAACATCATTAAACCATCCACCCTGTCTTGCAGGACATGGATGATTTCGAGACTGGCCGTTGCCGCCGTCGCGAGTAGCAAGGATACAAGGGGAAGGGAGCGAAGGACCGCCGAAACTAATGATCTTTGTTCCAATCGAATTTATTTTCATTCCAAAAAGAAGCATATATATAGTAGGAGTATTTCGGTTTGTTGTATCATGCATGATGTCGTTTCTTATGCATGTAACCAAACCCTGTGTGTCGTGTGATTTGTAACTTTATTATAAAGTCTATTTTAATTCGCGATTGCGTTGTAAAGCCGACTTCAAATCTCATCGTCTTTACACAGTAAATTCTTCACGTAGCAAGGCAGGCAACAACATACAAAATGGTCTAAAATGCGTGTTCTGGAAGTAGGCACGAAATGGTATACGACCCCAAAGTGACGACGAGCACCACCTACCATTGCAATAGGATGGGATGTGTCTGCCTAATTATCCATCTGTTCATTCAAACTAACAACTACCTAGGATTGTGCATTCACTTAGCACCGTTCAATTCTTGCTATCTCAACTCGGGTTTTTTTTGGAACAAACGTGCATGGAAAAACAAATGCTAAGAACAAGGTACATGGGAGTGAACTTGTGCATTACAATATCATCTTTTGTGCCAAATGGTCAACATATCTTATGCAACAAACATACGATTTTATCGTCTGAGAACACCTTTAAATAAAGGCCGACCCTATCACACCAACGCTCGTGGCGTGACACGACGGGCTTGTCATGCCACGGGTGTGGGCATGACTACTGCCACGCAGGCATAGCGTTCCCGGGAAGACTTGCGTGGCAGGTTTGGCCACGCCGAGCTCTGTGGCGTGACAAAACTGTTTGCCCATGCTAAGGGGGTGTCGTGACCAAAGGGGTCAGAATTGGAAATAAAGTTAGCGAGGAGTTAAATTTAAAATATTATTTAAAAATGATTAAATAATAATAAAAATCTAGACCTGGTGGCGCTACATATCGCATTTTTTGTAATGTAAAAAATACATATTTTTTGCAAATAAAATCTATAAAAGATTGCTTGTCTACGTAGTTGCAAGATTTTTTATTTCAAAAATTCAATCAAGATACCATTGGTATACTCACCACTGTCGTTGTTGTTTGGACGTCATTTTTATTTTTTAAAGCCCTCGCAACTCTACCCATGGAACACTGTACAATGCAAAGTGACGAGCCACCCACAGAATATAGAGTTTTGGCTTCGTAAATCCTATAGTAGATTTGGTTTGCGGATCTCATGGCTAAAAGAGAACTCTTGCCGTAAAGTTTGAGCCTACGAAACTCTTGAATGTTGACGAATGGTTCAACATGTAGCCAGGGGTGGCATCCTAGGCAATTCTTCAAGAAAGATATTGGGGAAGTTACACACCACTGGTATTTTATGAATTTCTGGAGCTAGCTTTGCTTCAAGTACAAAGAGATGCGACTCTTGTAATCTTGACGCAATTCCGATTTGCACGCCGGAGGAACTTGTGAGGGAGATGAATTTCTTGGCGTAATTGATTTGTCCCAAGTATTGGGACAACCAATCCATGCCAAGTATCACATCCAAATTTGCTAATTTGAGGAGAATAAAATCTGCCAAAAACCCCACTCCTTCAATCTCGATAGATACATCCCGGTACTCGAGTTCAGCTCTCATCTTCGATCCCGGGGAATGAATAATCAAAGGAACATGCATAGGAGCAATATGAATATCATCACTTGCAGCAAAAGATTGTGATATAAAAGAATACGAAGCTCCAGAATTGAATAAAACTGTAGCAGGACGAGAATTGATGAAAAGCATACCCAACACGACGTCAGGTGCCTCCTGTGCTTCCTCGGCAGAGATGTGGTTGACTCGACCACGAGCAACCTTCTAAACTTGCTGGGCCACCTTTTGAGCTGGGGGATGACCACATCCTTGCCCTTGCACTTGCCCCTGCTTAGGGCGAGTGGCTACTTCATGCTTCACTGGGCAGTTGTTGGCGTGATGTCCCATGTTGTGGCAATTGAAACAAACGACCTCAACAGCTGGATTACAGAGGCCTCCTTGCTACCCCACAAGTGCACGTGGATGAAACACGGCCTGCGGAGGGCGAGGTGCAAACGTCGGCGGTCTCGGTGGTGGTGGAGCGCGAGGACGGGGCACCGGGGCTTGCCCGAAGCGGGGACGGGGATGGCTGCCCCCTGATGATCTCTGCGCCACCCACTTGCGCTTGCGGATTCGCCAAGTGCTTTCCTCTTGTACTCAGTGACAATGGCTTTGTCCACCAATGTTTGGAAGTCGGGAAGTCAACAATAGACAGCTTGTCCTGCAGCTCATCGGACAAGCCATCCATGAGCTTTTCCTACTTGGCGGCATCAGTGGACACATCTTCTGGAGCATACCGAGCCAAGTGGTTGAACTCGTGTAAATACTCCGTCATTGATTTACGCCCTTGCTTGAGAACCAGAAACTCCTCCTTTTTCAGCTTCATCAAGCCGGCGGGAACATGAGCCCGTCGGAAAGCAGTACAGAACTCCTCCTAGGTGATGATTTGGCCCGCAGGCTGCATTGCAAGAAAGTTCTCCCACCATGAAAGTGTTGCCCCCTCCAACTGATGAGAGGCAAAGAGCTCCTTCTCATGATCTTGACATTGGGCGATACTGAGCTTCCGTTCAACCAGACAAAGCCAGTCGTCTGCACCAAGTGGATCTTCAGATAGCGAGAAGGTCGGTTGCTGAGTGTGAAGGAACTCTGAGAGTCCTCCCTGCGGCTGATGTCCACCTCCTCCTGATCCAGAGGCGCCTGAGAGAGCAGAAGTCTTTCGAGCAATAGCCTCGAGGATGCGTGTCTGATCCATCCGATTCCGCTCAATTTAAGCGAGAACCTCAGCCATGGTGGGTGGAGGCGGGAGTTCCTCATCATGGCCAGCTTGCTGACCTTGCCCACCGCGGGTTCGTCCAGCCATCCTATTCCAGCAAATAGGGTTAGCGACATCACCCAATAGTAGATACAAAAAACAACAGCTGAAGAAAGCAATTTACTAAGGAAGAAAGCAATATTACCCTACCATATGCACATACAATTATTTAACAAGAATTAAACTCCAAACATAAGCAAGAAGACATAAAAGTCAACACAGAAACCAACCTTTATCACATTATCATGGTAAGGTGGATCTAGCCAGGGGTACCTTCAACACTAGACTTCTATACTACACCTTTCCCTTGAATCACCACTCCGAACTTTACACGGTATCCGACTAATTTTTGAAAGGGGAAGAGAGGGGAACAATCTTAAAAAAACAAGGTAAGATAGAGAAACTAAGATAGGTAAGGAATAAAATATGAGAACTTACTTAAATTTTTAATCAAAGATTTGATATTTTGAAACTAGTTTTTCAAACATTCTATTGACAACCAAGCTAAGGGTTTCTACGATCAGTATGGCTCTGATACCAACTTTTGTGAGAGCCGTCGGGCGATTTAATTTGTAATGCTTAACCTTTCCTTTGGTCCTAGCATCACAAATCAAATTTTCCCACTCTCGGTGTATATGTACTTTTCAGAATAGCAGTACATATACACCTTACAAAAATTAAGCATCAACTCCATACACAAGTTATTACATTACCGAAGTTTCCATAATCTGCAACATATTTAACATACATCAAGATTCCATACAAAAGAGTTAAGTCTGTAGCGAAAAAACCTGCAATAAGATGGCTATAAACAAAAGCCAACCGACTGCCCTTACCCACAAGGCAACCGATCGGAAACGTCCAAGCTAGTCATCGAGAGTGAAGTCCGCCTCATAAACGTCAACCCCTTGGGGGTCAACCTCTTCTGCAGCAAATAGACAATGCAGTTGAGTACAAAAATTGTACTCGCAAGACTTACGATTAACAAACCTATACATAGCTACATGCAAACTTAATTCAATGGAGATGACCATAGAGTTCATATTTAGCGTAAAGCAACATTTTATTTGCAATAATGTAACAGATTGAAGGTAATTTATTAAAACAGTTTTTAATTGTTCAAATAACAGTGTGATAACGATAATAAATATAATTAACATCCTAGAGGTGACTTCCCACAGCCACCACAACAATAGCACGAATTACCCATTCGTACTGCCCATTCTCAAGCTTTATCAAAATGTTATAATCTAACTCTTGAAAGACCTCCACAAGCATGTCTATAACCAAGGACGTGGCTATTTGAATAGTTTAAATCCTGCAAGGGTGTACAACTTTACCCACATGTCAGACTGCTCCTTTTGCCACCGGATAAAGCACACTTCTGAAGGTATGCCGGCAGAGCTAAATCCTACGAGACGTTTTCTAATGGAGTGAGCTAATTAAAAGTCGCACGTATGGGGGTTAACCCTCTGTGAACCACCTATTTTGGGATCCCACAAAGGACCCATACGTTATGTCGGAGACATCAGCCCAGCCGAAGCAACTGTGAATGCTTCTCGGGTGAGGGAACCTACCTAGAACCCACCCCGCACAGGCGCAACAACAACATAACACATTTCTTTTATCCTCCTATACCTACCACTAGCGACTCATTAATTAACACTCCCTACAGTACTAAGTCAAGAGGGGTTCCCAATACCCTCATGTGGTTGCACGCAATAATGCTTAGTTTAGTGTAACAAGATGTTCGGTCCTTGTTGACTCGGGCACACAACCACACACCCAATAATCACACCATCAACCATGTGCCCAAATCTAAATCCTTTTTATTTTCAGTTTTAGTTTTTTCAAATATGATATATTCATGAGTATCCTGACTCAAGTATTTAAAGAGATGTTGTACTTGACCATCGCCGAAGCGATGATCCCCAGACTACCGTTCTAAGCATGGCTAAGCGACAACAATTCACATACTAAGCATAAAGTGACTAGAGCCCATCCAATGAGCTCTAAATCACAGCGGATATAAACCTAGGCTGAGTAGTAAGGGATGAATATTTACCTACAGTTCAAGTAACTATTCAGGTAAATTATCGCAAACTGATAAATAACTTGTCAACATACCATGCATACATACAGTTGAAATTAAAATATTAGCATGCACAAATAATGGGATCAACGTGCATCAAAGGATGAACTGCTTGCCTTGCTAAAGAAAGTCTTCCTGCTGCTGAGGATCACCCTCGTATGTACCTGCTTCGTCGAAATCTATCGATCGAGCAGAAGAACGAATAAGAACGAATAACACCAAAAATAACCAAGATTCAATTTCATCAAGCATTCATACCCAGTAGGTAGAGTTTGATTTTTAAAGATTTTAGGTGAAAGTTTCAGTCCAAAAGAAATTTATTTGGATTTTCTAAGTGTTTAACAAGTTAAAAGCATAATTTTGTAATTATCAAAATTTTATGAAATAGAAACATACATCAAACTTATACCAAGTTAAAGTACAAGAAAAATGAGAATTAACAAAATTAATTTCACTCTATTTGGAGTTAAGATGAAATACTTATGAAATTTTGAATTTTAAACTATTTTCTAGTGTAAAAACAATTCCTTTTAGCTATTATCTCAATTCCAAAATTTTCTGGGATAGAAGCATACTTGAAATCTATTCCATTTAAAAGTACACTAAAAATGAAAACCAGCAAAATTGGTTTCACTCAATTTGAACCTAAATTGAATTAGTTACAAATTTTCTAAGTTATTCGAATTTTTAATGCAAATTTTATTCGTTTCGGAATTTCTAAAAGCGTTAATTACTTTCTCTAATCGCGCTCAGCTAGCCAAAGCAACTGACCAATGGGACCTGGATGAGGGCTTGACCAGGTCAAGCTTTGACCCAATCACGACCGTCTGTGATGTCGAAGGCACATTCCTTGAATACGTCTTCTGGTTACTTAAACGTAAACTTAATTAAGCATGTAGGAAATATGTTTTACTTAAGAGAAAGCGCACTTCTCCAATTCGCGCATTGATTTAACCAGCCATACGGGCCTACATGACAACAATACAAGAGAAGATTAATTAGGTGCTAATGACCGGAGCTTTACCTTAACGCGTCGGCGGCTCGCCGGAACTCCAGAACGCGAGCGCGGCGGCGAGGTAGGCTAAACGGTGAAGGAGAGATGCTCCGGGTTCGGGGACGACACCTCCAGGTGCGCAATCACCTCACGAACTTGCTGACGGTGATAGGAAGTCCAATAGCCGTAGGAGTTGAGCTCACAGTGGCCGGAGGCGGAGGCGGAGGCGAACAAGTTGCTCCCGTAGATAAGATGCCTCAGAGGTTGAAGAGGCTCGGGAAAATGCGCTTCAGGACCGCCTTGGCTCTAGAAACGAAGTGCCCAAGACCTTGACGTCTAAAGAGGGCAGTGGCGGTCGGAATCGGCGGCGATTCACCGAGGTGGGAGAAGACGAGTCCAAACTTCCTCCGCGTTGCACCAAAAGTAAATTAAAGTCATCATTAAGCTCAGTGGAACAATGCGATCCTAAAGGACCAAGCGTTGAGAAGAAAAACTCACCAGAACGCCCACAACTCACAAGGCCGTGGCCGCCGGAGTTGGAAACGAAGAAGTTGTAGTTGACGATTCCGTGGACAGCACGGTCTTGGACCGGGAAAATGGAAGCAACGTCGTAAGAGGAACCCAATGGTGAGATCACTGGTGTTCGAGCGGCACTGAGGTGAGTGCAAGCTTCACTCCCTCTTTTATAGCCGGAGCAAAGATTTGGCCGAATGAGTCGAGAAGGTGCGAGAGAGGAAGAAAGGATAGGCTCAAGGGCTTCACGAGGTCTTAGCGACTCTTCGTAGACGGACACGAGTGCAAGAGGTGGCGAGGGCATCCGCCAGAGACTGCGAAGAAAGCGGCGCGGTGAGTTGGTTTGGGTCCGAGTCGGACTCGGGTCTGGTGTGAACCAACGCGGTTGAGTCAAGTCGTGATGAGGTGGTCCGGTCGGACGTGTCGAATCGGTCGGTCCGAACATCACCAGCTAGATCGGACGGTCCAGACGGCTTGTGATCAAATCAAACGGCTTCAATCAAATTGAACGGTCTGAACGGCTTTAGCCAGATCAGACGGTCCGATCGGGTTGAGCTAGGGTTTGGATTTTAGTTATTACCGAAAATAAAAGCGGTTTACTAGGCTGTTAAAAATAGCAATAAAATTCTAAAAATGTTTTGGGTGTTCTCAGGGTCAACTAAGACTTAAGAAAATTTATTTCGGCCATAGTTCATATTCCACTTATCTAAAATAAATTCCTTTTCAAATCTATACTAGTGACTTGGTTAGGATTTTAGTGAGGTCAAATTAATTTCTAAAAATTTGTGAAAAATTATATTAATCTCTAATAAATAATCTAGTATTTTACAAAAATTATTCCTAGAGACTTTTAAACACATATTTTTCTAGAATCCAAAAGAAACTTGAATTCAAGCTTAAAGTTTGAAATTTCAGGCAAACTTTAGAAAATGAAGGAGATTCATCAAAAGTTTTTCAAATTCTCAAACTTTTATACATTTGAAACACAAACTAAAGTTTAGGGTGCTACATAAACCCTCTCTCATCCTCCTTGATCCTCATCGTATTGTCCCCCTGTTGCTCGACCAGGGCTACCATATCCTCACTCGTCCACGCCGACCTCGACATAGTCCGCTGCCACCGCCACTTCCTCCCTCCCCGTGTCGACCATCGTTTTTTCCTTCCTCCCCTCCGGTCGCCGCCGAGCCGTGCTGCTCCAGCTCCTTGGAAGGCCGTCGTCCCCCCTGGCGACTTGGTCCTTAGAGTCGGAGGCTTGGAACCTCAGAGTCTTGGACTCTTTGTAATCTGCATCAACCGCCATGTAATATCCCGTTTAAAAATAAAACAAGTAAGTGATTAGTACTGAAATTAAATAGAATTAGAAAGAAAAAATTTAGAATTTAGGAGGAGTATTAAAACTCGAGCCTTCGGCTCATAGCTCTTTGGCCCAAGTGGGGAACCGATTTAAGAGGGGGGAAGCCAAACCCTAGCCACCCCTGAGTACTATAGCACTGTGTCTGTACTGTAGCGTTGCCCCTAGCCCTTGCTGCCCTCGCCTCCCAGGCGTAGCTCCTACTGTTTTTGAGTGCTATCGGCCTGAAGCAAAGAAAAGAAAAGAAGGGGAAAGATGGACAATTCGTGCTTTGGCTTCGTGTCTCCGAGGGTAATGATCTGAACCCATTAGATTTATCCTAGATTAATCTCTAATCTGTTTTTAGAATGTCTGGTCAAGGGGAAGATGGATTTCTATTATATCCAAATTCGTCAGGTTTAGGGCAGAACGTTGCGGGGGACGATTAGGGGTATTTAGACTCAGAATTAAATTTCGGTGTAATTATAGAAAAGTTAGGTTATCGTGTTAGATTTCCAGGAAGGTTTGGATCATTAATAATAGAATAGCTAGTGAAAAGATACAGTGTCCGGAAGGCTGCTATCCAGATTCGGGATGTAGTTGGGTCGATTTTCGTAAGAAATTGGTAAAAATAAATATTTGTGTCAACTTGAATATTGTAGGAAATCTTGTGTAGTTTCCAGAACTTATATTATTCATATATGTTCATGTTGTAGAATTAAAGATATAAAATTGTGAAACAGACTATTCTGACAGAATCTGGAACGATCTTCGGGTAAAGGAACATAATAGAAAACGGTAGAATCAGAGTTTTGTCGTAACTAGGAAAATGTAGTTTGTTTCATAAGGATTACAGAAAGTCTTGGATGGCCGAATTCGGAGTGCAGATTAGTAAGATATGGCCGTTTTTCTACTAGTACAGCGGGTAGTGTGTCCGATTGTTTCGAGTTAAAAGGGTCGGTTTAACGTAGACGTGCAATGACGGTTAGCATAAAGTGTCGGTACTGTAATGTATTATTTTTGAGATATATTTTGAATTGTTGTCCAGGGAGTGTGGCCTCTTGTGCATTGCCGTCGCATCGCTATCCCGCGTCACAAGGATAAACAGACAGGTGCATGGTAGATAGTAGTAATTGGTTGATCACTATATGCTATACCATTTTTTACCATTATATGGGCTTAGTGTTATCTTTGGGTTGGGGGCAACAAACCATTAAGGCCATGATTTCTCAGCACGAAAACAATTTCTCGGCTCAGAAGTAAAAAAAGAAGATGCGTATAAGATCACATGCTCCCATCTTCCAAGAAAAGAAACAACAATGAAAGACACAAGATTGATTCCATCTACGAAGTTGGATTCAATAAAATTATGAACAAAAAGATGGATGCATGACCTAGACAAAAGGCAGAGGTCAGATTGGAACAATTAAAACAGTACCATAGACATACAAAAAAAAATCTAAGCAAGACAAAATATTGCTAACCTAGGTGAACCATAACAAAAGACAAATAAAAATATAGACAAATTCAAAACAACAGGCATAGAATATTTTTTTATCTAAGCAAGTCATAATTCACCTGACCTAGTTGAGCCCTACAAGAAGACAAAAATAAAACAAGGACAGATGCAAACCCTTGAAAAACTTACAGTATAAATTCTATATAATTGCACATCAGTTAAGATTGCAAGATTAATGTTTACAAGCTGTGCCCCAAACGCATGGGCTGAACGAAAAAGTCCACAACACGTACCTCGTGCAGCGCAACCACAGTCCGGTGAAACAGGTAAGGATAGGAGGACACACAACGTCGAAGCAACCGGCTGCAACACGCAGCGCCCCGGGAGACCGACGCTAGGCTGTAATGCGCCGCTTTTCTCAGGAACCAGCGGAACGCGAGCGCACGCGTCGGAACACCACAGGCAGGCTAAACGTACGCGACGCACGAGAGACCTCCATTTTCTTCCGCTATAATACTAGGAACGATTCTTGTAATTTTTTCCATTAAGTTGACATCTAAATTCACTGGTCCACCAGCAGTTGAACAACAATTTTATTAGGAGTGTAATGTAAGTTAACCCAAATGGATTTAAAAAAAGAAATGGCAAATTCAAAACGATAATCATAGATAACTTGCAGTCCAAATACAACAAGCAGATATCTAACTTCAATGGTCCATCAGCAGTCAAACACGATATTATTAGGTGTAAAATGGAAGTTAACTCTACTATTGTTAATGGAGGCAAATAAGGCAAATTTGATAAATAAAAAATTAACAAGAAAAAATACATGCGTAAATAAGCAAAAATAGAAAGAAAAAAAAGGAGTTGCCTAACTAGCTCCCATACTAGTGCCAAAATTATTGTTAACACTACTAATGCTTGTTACTTGGTACTGCTACTACTGCTAGTGCTACTTGTTGCCGGCTGCATCTACTACTAATACAACTAAAACTACCACAGAGCAGCACAAGATCCCTAAAGAATTGAAAGGACTGTTAATATTAGCAATCGAGAGTGCACCAACATTGATCCTACACATGTCAGTAACTAAAAATTTCCTATGCCAAGTCTAAATGTTATCGTACATCCAGTAATACCATATACATAGAACACCAAAAACAATAGAAAAAAATGAGAAAATTGATTACTTGCCACTCCAAGGTATGGCATTCTAGCATTTGTCACTCTAAAGATTGTAATCTTAATCTAGAATTTGTCATTCCAAAGGTTGTGTAATTCACAATATGCCATTTTGGCCGCCTAATTGCATTTTCCTCCATTTTCACCCTTTCCGCCACACAAAAGGAAAATATTGCCCCTGTGCATCTGATCGCTCGGCTAGACTAATTCGACCGGCCTAGTTATGCTTATGCGCGGACAAGAAGAAGGCGTCCGGCGCCGATGATGGCCGCCGGATCGACCGCCTACCCAAACCCTATCAACAGTGTGGGGTGGCGGGATCAGTCGACTACGAGAGAAAAGTCATCGAGGAAGGTGGGGGTGGGAGACGAGGAGAAGAAGAAGATGGCAGTGGTGGCGCGCACGACCGAAAGAGGCGGTTCAGGAGTTGGGAGGGCGAAGGAGAGGGAGGAGGCTGCGATGCTTGGTGGGGGAAGACGCCGCACGGGCGCAGGTAGGATAGAATGGGGAGCGAGCTGCAGATGGCTGAGAGAGATGTCCATATCTTCTGTCGATCCCATATTGGCAGGGCTAGGATTTGGGTAGGTGACTTTGAACACTATCTATTATATTATGATGATGATGATATCTGTATGTAACCTCTATCCATTACTTTGTCACTTTGCAAAGGTTTCAGTTTTCATTAGCTTTTGTGTAACATCCTCAATTTTTTTCCCTAATGTATTTTTAATGATTTTTTAAAAACTTTTAGTTCAAATTGATCCCTAAATTTTTCTAGGTTCTCTGATATTTTTCATGATTTTTCATGCATTTTCAAAGTTCATAACAAGTGGCAAAAAAAAATCTTAAATAATAAAGAACTATGTCAATCACCCATGTATTGGATTATTATAAACGTTTGTAGAAGTTACTAGCAAATCGAAAAGGGTCAACATTGATAAAAAAAAAGGGAGATTCGATCATTTGCCACTGCTAAAGATTGGTAATTCATGATTTATCATTTATGTGTTATAGACATATATAGTGGTAAATTATTGATAAATAATCAATTATTCCTAAAAGAAAAAAGGTAATTGGCTTGATCCTACGACTAGGAGCAAACTAAATTCTTGTTGTCGTTTTCCCTCGGGCCTCAGCACAAATGATGGTTTTGATACGAAATTAGTACATGAAAGGATGGTAGGATATACTGGTTGGATGCTCTGGACTCCACAGAGACACGAGAAAGCGGAGCTTGTCCTCTCCTCTCACTTTCCCTTCCACTCTCTCCGGCTCTCCCCGCCCCAAGAACCAGCCATTCGCGACAACTCGTGACACTGTACCACGAATGGTGGGCGGCAGCGGCGAGGCGGCAATGTCGCCGCCATCCTCCGGCGGCGGCGGGAAGCGCGGGAGGGATCCGGAGGAGGGCGTGTACGTGGACAACCTCCACTCACACAAGCGGTACCTCAGCGAGGTTGCTCATCACGCCCTTCGGCCTTCGCCGTTCGCTCTTGATTTGGTGTTCTTGGATCCGAATTGGGCGGGAAGGTGACTCTTTAGTTCGGATTCTGGGCGGTTTCGCGCTTCCTTTAATCTGAACAGAGCGAGTTGGTCTCATGGTTTCCTCTCTTAATGTGTTGATTGGTGACTCTTTGATCCTTAATTCTTTGATTCAAAGCGAAATGGGTGTCATTGCTTAGGTTTCGTGGCATCTTTTTCAGTCTCTTTCCGGTTTAGGGGCTCGATTGTGGTGCTATGTACTTTTGTTTTTTACTAATCTTCTATCTTTGTTTGTTTCGATTTGTGCTCCTTTGACTCGAGTTCCTGCGAATCCTTGGGCGGTTACGTAGTTTTGGGTGATGAATTGTCGTATATTCTTGTGTTCCTTTCCTCGCTGCTCTGTTTCAAATTCTTTTGTCAGCTAATTATTGGATGGACTATCGCAATTTGCAGATAATGGCATCCAGCCTGAATGGGTTGTCTGTTGGAGATTCACTTGCTGACAATATCATGGAGTCCCCTGCGAGGTCGGAGAGTGCCTCTTGCTTCAGGTTTGTGTGCTCTGATTTCGTGTACATTCCTTGGCACACGTCATCTATAAAATGTTCTACATATTTGATCTCATATTGTTGAAAATTGGGTTTTGGACAGGAAGACAGTATATACATGTTCAATCTCAAATTATCTGGTAGGATTAGTTATACACCAAAATTAATGGTCAACCTAATTTGCGAAAGGAGGAAGACAAAGCTGATGTTCCATTTTTATTTCAGTAACATGAGCCATCTTTTGCCTTCAAAAAATGATCTATCATTCAGCTAATATCTATACATTTTTCTATAAAATTGTAAAGACCCTAATTTCCTCTTTTTTTAATCTTTTGAGAAATTTGGCCTATTTCCCTAGAATTTAGATCACTACAAGGGATAGCAGTGTCAATGAGGAACAGGGATCAAAACCCCGGCGGTTACTGGAAATACGGGCGGTGTACTGGGATGAACAGTAGCTGGCCAGAAATTTTCAAATTCGAATTTGAATTTATGACTGCAAAATGCACTTCCTATGTTGATTTAGGCCTCTTTGTGCTAGATTACGTATTGTATGAACTAAATATGCTTGAATTATTGTTCTGGCCGGTTTGCACTTCATATGAGCTAAATATGCTAGATTACGTATCGTATGAGTTAAATATATTAGATTACGTATTATATGAGCTAAATATGCACTTTATTAAACACTTTCTAATTAATATTTGTATTATTCCAATTGCTAATTACCCAAAACCGGTTTTCTCTGTTTTTTCCAGTTTTGGTTCCGGTTTTTT
The DNA here is from genome assembly GCA_036346405.1 of Phyllostachys edulis. NCBI lineage: Eukaryota > Viridiplantae > Streptophyta > Magnoliopsida > Poales > Poaceae > Phyllostachys > Phyllostachys edulis. The sequence goes on from CM070561.1 coordinate 76,892,584, forward strand.
AACCAGTTTTTGGGCGGTAACCTGTTTTAAAAATCCTCAATTCAATATTCAGTTTTCAAAAATCGTCCGGGTTTTTTCCGGTATTTCCGGTAACTGGCCGGTTACCGTTACCGGCCTCCGACCGGGACTTGGATCCTTGGTGAGGAATGTATTTTGTATGGTTTTGTGGATGGATGCTTTAGTGTAGTTGCTACTAAATTTAGAATAGTTGTCTTTGTGGTAGTGATGTTACTGCCAAGTTGAATTGCCATTTCCATCCCATTTGTCTTCTAGCTTAACTGAGTTAAGTTTGCAATATAGCCCAAGGCACCACCACTACAACGTAATATGGTTTCCTTACAACTTCATGATGATTTCCATGCTATGATGAAACATATCGTAACTATGTTAAATGTAATTGTATTCCAGTGGTTCTAATGGTTTTGCACTACATGTCACTTTGATGATAGAATATCTGATGCAAGTATACGCCTTCAACGTTCTCTCAAATACCATTAGTATTTTTGTCTTAATACACTTAGGAAGCATCAAGAATCAATTCTTGTTAGTTATTATTGCCGCTGTCTATCTTTCTACTTATACAATTGATTGCGGGTTTTATTAAGTTGATTTAGTACTTCTACTTCTGAACAATCATATTAGTGTACTTCTGGTCTGTATTTCATGTTCATATTTGCATCCTTTCAGGGATGAAATAATCTCCCAGTACTCACCAATGTCAGAAGACTCAGATGACTACCGGTACTATGACACTCAATTAAACCCCAATGGAAGTCAAACCGATGCAGTGGTCAGCCCTTCAACTAGTCCAATGTCATCTCCTCACCGATTCCAGAAACCACAAGCTGGTTTCTTATCCGCAAACCCATGCCCTCTGCCCAGCTGCTCCCTCTCGGCGGTTGTCTGCTCCCACCCTCGCCGTGGCTCCGAAAATGAAGGTCGGTTCCCATCTTCGCCAAATGACATGTGTCACGGTGCAGACCTGAGGCGAACAGCTCTACTAAGGTCGGTGCAAATGAGGGTGCAGGGGCCCCACGTGTATGACCTGTCATTCGGTGGCAGACAAGAACAAGAACAAGAACATGCTCACGAGCATGAAGATGAACACGAGCATGAACATCTAGAGGGTTTGGAAGTGGCAGAAAGACCGTCGTCTTGCAGGAAAGCAATCAGTGATGAAGCTGGCTACCAGAGGCCCGAGAACAGTTATGAGCGACCGGAGCATGATGTAGATTACATCGACGACTGTGCATCGGATCATGGTCTGAGTGTCCCCAAGTTTATGCAAGAAGATAGGGGCCGTGAGAAATTTGATACCAGTATGGATAAAAACAGATAGCAGCGCACATACGATGCCATTCTCATGTTAATCATGGGAGATTCTAACTCATGCTTGAAATTGTGGTTTTGATGGCTGTTTGATATACTGAACATCTGCTTTGCAGAATCGCGGAATTGTTACATTTGAGTAAAATTAACCCCTGGGATGCAGTATCGCAATGTCGTTTGATTAGCTTTCTGCCCAAAACGGTATGAACTATGAACTGATACGCATGGTTCCCAGGGAGGTGTTGATGGATAGTTTAATCTCACATGTCCATTTACAGCTCAACATTCAAGATGCAGCCCAAGTATGACTGGCCAACGTGAAGCGTTGAACTCTGGAGTTAGGACCAATATAGGCATATCTTATGAACCAGCACAGCTAATAATATATACCAACATCCGACTGGTACATCAGAATGGCTCATAATCAGACACGGTAAACCTCTCGTTTCTCAGGTCAAAAGCAAAGCTGGCGATCCCCGTGTTGCAATTTGCAAAGAAACGAGACTGGCCGAACAAAATGGGATAAAACAACAGAACTTCGCTTTCCCCAGGATAAGACCAAAACAAACCATATTGAATCTGAATTAGCAAATTATTGGATTGAAACACGAAGTACGGTGTCATCGCACGATGGTTACATAAACCTCTTCTGTTCTTAAGTAAACCATTTGAGTGCTAAGTCAATCCCTGTAATCACAAAAGTAAGTAACAAAAGACAAATGGGATCCGCGAGGCAGTGGGATGCATGTTTGTTCAACAGAAAAACCCAACAACTAGCAACTAGTTCTATCGCCGCTGAACTTCCATTACCATCCCTCGCTGATATCCATTTTCCTTCCATTTCTTTTCAGCTTTCCTTTCGTGGCAGGTGGGAGTTGCACTATTGACTATACCCCAATGGCAGGTTGGGGCGTGTGGGTCGTCACCTTTAAGAAGAGAAGGTCGAAAGAATGTTCTTCTTGATGACGAATTCATCAGATTTGGAAGGACTGATCGACTGCCATATGATGAAATATGGAAATTAGCTTCTAGATTAAGTATTATGATCTGCAAATTGAATGATGTATATAAACTTTTGTTGCCCACCTTCTCCAACAAGCGTTGAAGCCTCTCAGTTTCCTTCTTAGCATATTCAGAGCCTTTATCCATGATCTTCTTTGCAGAGTTCACATAGATCTTTCCATGCCTGGTTTAGAAGCAAAAAGGTAAAAATCACGTACTGGCAATGTCATTACCTACATAAAACAAATCTGAGAACAATTCAACAAGTTATAAACATAGTCGTGGGAAATGTGCAAGTTTAGTACTTGGCAGCAGAGCCACTGAGCTTAGCAACATCCTCTTCCATTTTAGAGAGGACCTCCTTCCGCTTGTCATCCGCAGCATTGAGGAACTCCTTCACAAGAGGATCCAAGCTTGCCACAAGCCCAGCCTACAGAAACAATTAATATATTAGGTCAGATTACATATTCATCCAACTTAATTCCCTGGTGCATTTGCTTTTGTGTGACCAACCTCTGAAGTAAGTTGACCCTTTGAGTCACGGCTAGTTCCACACTTCTCATTAATAAACTTGACAAAGTCATCCAAGTCCCGGCCGCCATCATAATCTTCACCAGCTTTGTTTCCCTTCGGGAAGAACTTCAATGTGGGAAAACCAGAAACTCCATACCTGAAAGTACACATACATGATTTAAAATTCTCTTATGTTATAGGGGAAAACGGCATAAACAACTAAAATCATCAGAAAGTTAGATATGGCAAAGTACAAGAACACCAGTTGCATGTTTTCCTCAGGAAAACTACATATAATTCTAATATAAGATATGTCATTACATCAAAGTAAAGAGGGAAACCAATCTATATATGAGAACCATTAGAATAGACAATTCAGTGCGCATACTTCTCAGCCAATTCGGTGTGTTTGTCAGCATCAAGGTTGGCAATCACGACACCCTCATCCAGCTTGAAAACAGAAGCAAGCTTCTCATATATCTAAAACAAATACAAATTTGAGTTTAGACAAGCCAGAAAAAAAATCAAAATGCAAAACAGTGCTTGCAAAAGAAAACAGCATTATTTTGGAAATTTCCAAGCTAATAAGATCCACTACTAACCGGTGCAAGATGCTTGCAGTGACCACACCTGTAAAACAAAACAGTATCCAATGAAATTAAATTCATTGAAGCGGTAAAAAAGATTTAGACGGATGACAAGCTGATCATAATAACCTACCATGGGGCATAGAACTCAACAAGGACATCTTTGGTTTCATCAAGGACAACTGAGTCAAAGGTCTCTTGGGTCAGAACCACGACACTTGAAGGAATGGCAGCAATCTTTACATTGGTGGCTGAAAGACAGAAGGCACAAAGATTTACAAAAATGTTGCAATTATGAAAGTTAAGATAGAATGTTGGTTTCCTAATCACCTATTCTTCAACTAGTAGCACTTAATAGGATTTAAATAAAAATGAGAGATGCCAACATATAAATAAAACAGTGCTACACGTAACAGAAGTAACTGCAGCATCTTTCGCAGCATGACCAATGGGTGTCCTTAAGTTTAAAGAGATAAATTTCCCGAAAAGAAAAGATGAATGATCCAAACAGAATATGTAAGTACAAAGAGCCAAAGGATGGCAGGAAGTAGCACAACATTGCTAATTTCATGCTAATTGCTTGTGATGTAGAATTCCCACTGATGAAAACTCAAATATTAATGTGTTCCATGGTCATAAAAGAACACAACTAATTTGGCAACCAAGAAGGCAAGTAAGATGGCATGGTTGAAAAGTGTGTTACTAACACAAGTTAAAGTCTACCTGCTTCAGTGTTAACAAATTCTGCAAGGCCTTCTGCGGTACGTTGACCTTCATACCTAAACAGTAAGTTTAACATTAGGTTTGTTTAGTTTTTTACAATAAAATAAGTGATGGCTAGGTAATCAACAAATAAGTATGTATTCTCACTTCTTGGGCTCCAAGGAACCTTTGGGGAACCATTGGATTGTGGGGTAGCCAGAAACTCCATACTTGCTGCACAAACTCTTGTGCTCGTCGCAGTCAACCTGGATTGAGAAAAATGGAGTCAATCCATCATAGCAAACACCTGATGCAATTAGAGGCTGACAACAAATCTCCATGAAATATAAATGTTCCAATCATTTCTATTTCCTTCCCTTGAGGAATGTAAATGATAGAAATCTTTCAGAATGTAAAGAGTCAAGCAAGGGGACAAAAACAAAGGTGATATCATTAAAATACCAAACACTTAGAAAAGCATGAGATTCACCTTTGCAATTAAGACTGATTTAGCTTTCTTGAAACTTGCACCAAGCTTTTCATATTCAGGGGCAAGCTTCTTGCAGTGGCCACACCTAAAAAACAAAAGCGATTGTCAAAATAATGGACCTAAATAATACGGCCATCCAAGAAAAACCAATATTCACAGACAATGCTGCAAATATGTGACTTAAGGCAACATTAGACATGCTTTGAAGTGCCTATCCAACAAATGCTAATAGGTACCTATACGGCTATACCTCAAACAAATATATTTATATCACTCAACCTGATCTGCAAGACTCATCAGTCATCGGTTGGTGCAAGCTCTTCATCACTACACTAATTAATGTTAGTATGTTACCATGCTCAAAATGAATTCTCACAAGAACGAACCAGCGAAGTAGTACAGAACTAAAATATATCCTGACTTACAAAATTCAGTAAGCATTCAACCATTCCAATGTGACCTAGATTATCCACCAGATTACTGACAGTCTTGTATCATCTTCAAGTGGATGCTTTACTCAGTAAGGCAATGCACATCTAAATATCTATCACTTCATGAACTACCAGCCAGTAAGATAATCACAACATAAGATTCGAAGTAAGGAGAGTCTCCCAATGAGAGTAAAACACTCAAAACTTCCCCACTCTCGTGAGCAACTGTAAAGAAGCCAATTCACCAGACATGGTAGTCTTCGGGATCCCAAATTGCAAGAACAACTGCTGCTGCTGCTAAGCAAACAGAAATCCAAGCACACTCACGACAAAAGATCCAAACATTTGGACTCTCGACTGGAACCAAACAGATCGCCGGGTCAGCCAAAAATCCAAACTAATCATGTACAACGGTAATCCGATCCACCCCCGCAACGCATCCAAATGTTCGACTCCCGAATTGCTACGGATTCGAGAACGAGCGCTACCATTTCCAACCGATCCAGCGGCAACCGGAGCACATCCACTCAGAAAGATCCGAACCTCGCGACTCCCCGGCGCAAATCACCCATGGATCCGACCCAGCCACACTATGCAGAGATCAAACTACGCGAAACATATCGCGGTGAGGCACAGAGAGAGATGCGAGGAGGGGGAGGGGCGAACCAGGGGCGTAGAACTCGACGAGGGCGCCGCGCTCCTGGCCGACCTCCTTCTCGAAGGTGGACTCCGTCAGGGCCACCACCTCGTCGCCGTCGGCGTCCGCCGGAGAGATCACCGCGGCGGCGAGGAGGAGGAGGAGGGGGAGGATTTTGCGGGAGATCTGAGGGGTCGCCATGTGAACGTGTGATGTGATGACTCCGTTTGCAGCGAGCTCGAGGGAGCAGGCTACGATTTGGAAGTGTACAAGTAGTTAGACAACGGGAAAATTTTGCAAAGAGACCCCACACTTACAGTAAATCTTGATAAAGCCCCCCCAGGTTATTTCAGAGCTATCTGTCCAGCGCTGGGTTATCCAACCTTAAACCATGTTCCTTCTATCCGAATATGTGTTCATACGTGCGCTCTGCGTCATCTTTTCTATAAATAAAATAACGGACTTTGTTCAGAATTATCTACTAACTATTTAAAAATATACTGTTTGCTTTTATGGATTTTTTTCATCCATTTTTGTTCAAGAAAAATCCTCCGATTTATATTAATAACACAAGGATAAGGTACATGACTACCCGACTTTTACATTGAAGATATACAATGAACAACTTGTTACCATCAAGTCCTCGAGTTGATGAATGCGATGAATTTCTTTATCTTCCTCGACGAAAACTCCGGATCTTGCAACGCCAACATGATTGTCGACGACCACGGAAGCAGGGAAGTAGAGTGTTGTTGGGACCCCGAGTAGCAACCTGGGACCCTCTGTGCACACTAGATCAGTCCCATGATCATTAGCTGGTCCACACAGTCTCAACAATGATATCATCACAACCATACAACAAACTAAAGAAGAAGCAGACGAATTAACACTGATACAGCAAAAGACCTTACGGTCAAAGTTGTTACAGAGGTCTACCGCACAGGACCAAGCAGAGGTGGTCTTCATGCTCTTCTTCACTGTGAGAGTACACTAGAATATCGTCAATGAAGACAATGACGAACTTATCCAAATACTCCATGAACACTTTATTCATCATGTTCATAAAGTAAGTAGGGGCATTGGTCAATCCAAAAGACATCACCGTGTACTCATACAGTCCATAACAGGTTGAGAAAGCTGTCTTGGGGATGTCCTCTTGGCGAATTTTCAATTGGTGGTACCCTGACCTCAAATCTATCTTGAAGAACACCCCGAATCCTTTCAGTTGGTCAAACAGGTCATCAATCCTGGGAAAATGGTACTTGTTCTTGATGGTGACCTCGTTGAGTGAGCGATAATCCACACACATCCGCTGGGTACCATCCTTCTTTGCAACAAAGATCACTGGAGCTCCCCATAGTGAAGAACTTGGTCTGACAAAACCTTTAACTTGCAACTCTTCAATTTGCTTCTTCAGCTCGACCAGGTCGTCAACAAGCAACCGATAAGGTCTCTTGGAGATTGGTGCAGTTCCAGGGACGAGGTTGATGATGAACTCTAAGTCTCTATCTGGAGGCATTCTAGGTAACTCATCTGGAAAGACATCTGGGAACTCACAGACCACTGGGACGTCCTCTAAAGACATAGCTTGGACACTGCAGGTCACTACTTCTTCAAGCTTTTCCGAAGAAGCTTCAAATCTCACTTTAATCCCAACTGGACCGACCAAGGTGTGGCTTCTTCCTCCACAATCCAAAATGGCTTGGTGACCAGAGAGCCAATCCATTCCCAAAATCACATCTAATGACTTAGTATCGATGATGATCAGGTTGGCTAGGAACTCTGCCCCTTCTATGATCATCTTAACTTGTGGACATCTCTGGTTCATACTTAACTCCGAACCGAGGGATTGAACCAACAAGGAAGTCTTAAGAGTTGAAACCCTCAACTGATGCTTTGCAACAAAAATCTGAGAAACAAACGAATGGAAAGCTCCAGAATTAAACAAAACGGTAGCAAGTGCTGAATGCACTAGAAACTTACCTAGCACGACGTCCGAGGCTGTCTAGGCTTCCTCCACTATGACATGATTCACACGACCTCTTCCAAAAGGCTGGGAGGTCTTGGCTGGTGGCCTGGTGCGGAGGAGGTCTGAGGAGCTCCACGTCCTACTCCTGGCAGGGAGGTCTTGGTCGGAGGAGGTCCTGAGTTGACTTTGACCTGAGGAGGTCCTTGCTTCATGGGACAATTGCTAGCGTAGTGTCCCAATTAGTGACAATAGAAACAAGTGATCCCTGCGGCTAGATTAGTGGTCCTTGGCTGCTGGTTGATGATGCCGGGACTGCGAAGACCTAGAGTAACCGGGCGAGAGGTGGTCGCAGAGGTGGTCCTGGTAGCAACAGGAGGAACAAAACGGGCAGATGGTCGAGCAGACATCCTGACTCTCTGTGGATGTCCTTGATGAGCACCATGCTGCACCATCTTCCTCTTATAAGACTCTGAGAGCTCCCAACGAGACTCTTCGACGAGCATAGCCTTGTTCACTAGGTGCTGGAAATCCTTGTAGTCGTTGCCAACGACTTGGACCTTCAAGCTAGGGTTGAGACCTCTTGTAAAGCGCTTCTGACGTGCACCATCCGTGGAGACGTCCTCTGAAGCATAACGAGAGAGTTGGGTGAACTTGTTGAGGTACTCACCCATAAACATGTTGCCTTGCCGCAGCTCACAGAACTCATTCTTCTTCATTTCCACCTTTCCATCAGGGACATGAGAGTGACGGAAAGCTTTGGAAAACTCAGCCCAAGTGATGCTCCAGTGGTCTGCATAGGCGGCACAAAAACTCTCCCACCATTCTGCGGTGGGACCTTCCAATTGGTGTGTAGCATACAAGACCTTCTCACGGTCGTCACACCGGGTGATAGCAAGCTTCTTTTCGGTTGAACGCAACCAATCATCTGCGTCCAACGGCTAAGAGGAGCTGGAGAACGTGAGTGGTCGAGTCCTCATAAACTCTGCCAGTCATGACTGAGGTGCAACTGGTGGTGGCGGTGGTGGCATGGCAGCTACTTGGTTGCTCTGGCTCAACATTACAAGTAGAGCAGTAGAGGTCTAATTTTGTTGATTCATCATTTGATTCATGTTCTGCATCATAGCATTCGTCAGTTGAGTCTGGGCTTCCATGAACTGATCCAAACCCTGATCTGAAGGGGTTGCCAGAGGAGGAGGTGGTGGCTGAGAAAAGGGGTCCACTGGCTCATCTTGACTTGCCGAGTTGTGAGTCTGGACCATCTGCACAAACCTTCCCAAGCTTAATAGATGAGAAGAAGAAAGCACCCTAGATAAGAGGGAAAAGCATAGAGGTGAGCGAGAACAAGAAAGAAAGATGGAACAACCTAACTAGGGAGGTCGGTTAAACCCAAAGAGCAAATAGCCGGAGAGCTAAAAGAGGCAACGACACTCAAACAGGAGGTCTAAACGGTACTAAACTAAGGAGGGCAGCTTTACTAAAGCACATCTAACCCTAATTATCTGGGTGGTCAAATTAAAGCAAAGCCCAGTCATATAGAGATCACTGAGATGATAGAGATCAATTTAAGTTTGAAATCAAAGTTAAGAGGGGATAAGGGGTAAGAATCTAAGAATGAGGGGAGAAGAAGGACTAGAATAAGATAAGAATAGAATAGAGTAAGATGAGAAAAGAACAGCTACTCATGTTACTCTGTTGGTTTGATTTATAAAATAAATTTTGAAACTCTTGACTAAACGATCATGCTAACTAAGGTTACGTCCTACAGTCAATATAGCTCTGATACCACCCTTGTCGGGACCCCGAGTAGCAACCCGGAGCCCTCTGTGCACACTGGACCAGCCCATGATCAATAGCTGGTCCATAGCCTCAAAGAACGATGTCATCACAACCATACAACAAACTAAAGAAGAAAGCATTTAATTAACACCGATACAACAAAAGACCTTATGGTCAAAGTTATTCTGAGTCTCACGCCGCATGGACTAACAACAAAAGAGCTCACAACGGAAAGCAAAATTAACATGTGGAGGCCATTCGACATGCCCACAGGCAATCGAGTGGAGGACGTCTTAGCACGAGAGGTCTGCAAAGACCTCCTCTTCAAAGAGCTCGGAGCACCCTAGGAGGTCTTCTTCAGCTGCTGATCAACCAAAGGGCACAAGCCATGAGTACTTTGAATGTACTCAGCAAACCGTAGGGAATTGTATGCAAATATTATTCATGCAAGGCTCAACAAGGAATAGCTTTATGGTTACTTTGCAGAAAGCCAAATTGACATGAAATACAATACGTAGATTGCAAAGCACAAGTTGGAAAGTTTAGTACATAAGTAAACAAGTTCTTTGAAAACAGCTCGTGACCACCCTGATCACTTCCCAGACCTCCCGTGACCACTTTGGTTACGGCTCAGACCACTCACGACCACCCTGCCCATGAGCAAGACCACTCAAGAAGTTTTGAGAAAGTCTACCCCTTACGTGAAATCACCAAGCAGGTCCATAATCGGGGACACGGCTATTCGAATAGATTTACACTCTGCAGAGGTTGTACAGCTTTACCCACAAGACACGACCTCTCTAGTTTGTTTGGCACCCGTCGATGCCCCTGCTCACCACCTTCTGTAAGCAGGCTAGAGCTCGTGACAAAGCCTTTACAAGGTTCTTTTTTGACTCGGTTCCTCTCGCTAAGGTTTTGCCTTCTTGGCCCCCTCTTGCGCCAAGTGTGCATATCCATCCCATGTCTTACACACTTCTACCAAAACGGAACCGAATCAAAGCATTGCCAATTAGTTGCCCAGGACCACCCCATAATGGTCTTGTGGTTGCACGGTATGGCTCGGATCAATGGCTTACAAGGTTAAGTCCTTAGTGGTTGCTCAGGCGAGACCTCCTTATCCTAATGTGCTTCCTGCACCCCTTTTACTGCACGATCACTCGCCTAAGCGAAAACATTTTGGGTTCCACCTGGCCAATGACCATCCTAACCATGGCACATCAAATTTTATTAACAGCAACACATACCAAGGCAACACATGCCAAGACAACACGTGCCATAATTCTATATTCACTTAGTCAAGTTTATCATCAATGGGACAAGTGATCGAGAGACATCGTATAACTAAGCAGGTCTAAGCAACATACGCACCCAAGTTGGTTATCACAAAGAGGTCCAACTAGGATTACCCAACCTATGGTGGTCTAAAGGTACATGTCAACATGTTATCACAAGTATTCAAGGAGTCATACTGTCGAGTAGGTTATTAGCTAATTCCCAAACCATTTTTCTATACAAATAGCCATGCAAGTTGGTATAAATCAACATAACTTTGCAAACTGGGAACAACATGATCAATGGTCTACGACTTGCCTTCGATGAAGAGTGGAGATGCTTTAGTAGAGGTCGTTGGGTCCAAGAACTCCTCTGAAAAGCCGGAATCTACATGTGCGAAAAGAGCCAAATAAATACAACAAAACCAAATAAAACCAAAGCTACCAAACTAGAACCAAAATAAAGGCACAAAAATAGAAACGGACACTGGGAAGGAGGTCCAACGAGGAGGTACTGAGGAGATGGTCCAAAGGAGAAGGTTCAAAGGAGATCCTGAGCGGAGAGGTCCTGAGGAGGAGATCCAAAGGAGGAGGAGGAGATCCTAGGATCCAACGAAGGATACGACTACTCCACGTGGTCGTATGGAAAGTGATACAATCTACGCTACGTGATTGAGAGAGAGACACAACTACGCAACGTGGTTGTAAGAGCAAAAGGAGAACAAGGCACGGAGAAACTCACCCGAACAAGAGAGAGAGAGAGAGAGAGAGAGAGAGAGAGAGAGAGGTGCAGGCTCCAGCGACTCCTTAGCGAAGCTTCAAGCACAAGAAAGCAGGGCGAGAGCAAGAGAGTGTTGGGTGAGGAAAAGGTGATAAAAGAGGGCTGCTCAGGCTTTTTATAGCTAGGGAAAACGAGAAGAGTCACAAAGACTCAGAGACGCACGTGTTCAAGGGTAGGTGAAAGAGGAGATGGGAGCAGGTCGGGGAGGAGACAAGAGGAGGAACATGTACTACAAAAAGCGATAGCATTTAATGCGACACAATAGCATTTAATGCGCAAGGACCCTTACGTCAGTAGCGACGCAACGGAAGGGAAAAAGAAAGTGAATAGTGCTGACAGGTGGGGCCAGTCAAAACTTTGGAGGGTGGTCCAATCGAAGGGGAGATCGTGACCAGAGGGGTGGTCATGATGTAGGACCGGAAAGGCGACTAGAGGGGGGGTTGAATAGGAGCACAAACAATTTTTGCAAACCCCAAAGACCAAAGAACAAAAACCGAAACTCATTGAATAAATACGAAATCGGTACTATCCGTTATGGGTGCGGTATTACCGCATTCTTGGTGCTATCATATCCATGATGCGGTATGACCGACTTTCCTGGAGCTCTTGCCGACAGCACAAAATCAAACCTAAAATCGACACAACTTTTAATTCAACCAACCAAAACCTACCAAACTTGAAACATAACCTCTAGAGGAGATTATGAACCTATTCCAATCATCTATTCAATAGATCCACGTCAATGTTTTGACCTTTTTCAGATTTGATGAAGATTAGTTCAAAAACAGGTCAAATACCCAAATCTGATCCTAGGCTCGCTCGTGGGCTATGGATGATCTAGATGACCTTAGATGGTCTCCCACAAGTCATAGCAAGCAAGATCAACAGATGGATTCAAGAGAAAAGCAGTGGATCATCAAAAACACCAAAAACATCAAAACATGATGCAAGAATAGATAAACCAACGAAGAGAACTCATCTTTAAGAACTTGCAAGGATTGATTGATGATTGAAGATTCGAGGTTTACAGCCACTCCATCTTGGAGCACAAAACTTAATACATGAGCCACACTCAATCAATCCCTAAAACCCTAGCTCTCCAAACCCTAAAACCAAAGCAAGGGTTTCTCTCTTCTGTCATTATCTTTTAATGCACACAGCACCAAGTGCTTATATAGTGGAGGCTAGCATCTAGGAATATTCCACTTAGGGCACCCATTAAACCCTAACTCACAATGGGTTAACACACGCACGCATCTCAAAGCGTCGTCTTCATCTTCGATTGACCTAAACCGTTTCTTCAAGCGCCGACCTGCGCCGCGGTTTAGCCAACAAGTCACAAAGGCGGTATTTGGTGAAATGACCAAAATACCCCTTCTCGATCCTTCTCCATGGACCGAGTTCAATCCTGTCGAAGCAATCGTCTGCTTCGCCACGTGTAGGTTAATCAACGGCTCTCATCATGTCGGCAAGTCTTTCCCGTCCGGATCCCACCGGAACCTCCAAGGCACTTGCACCGACCCCCGCGCCGCTTGATCCAACTAGCTGTATCGAACTGCCCGTTTGATCAACCTTGTCCATTCTGCGCCATGCTTGAGTCACTTGACCTCACCCGGTATCCATGATCGTTCTAGACCTCAGCTCTTCAAGCTTACTCCCGATCCTCCTCGCCGTTGACCGTCATTGGCCTGTAAGCCACCTGCACAGCAATAGACCAAGAAATCGTCTCCAGGAACAAGTTCTTCACAACTTGACCCACGTTAGCCCAAAACATGCAATATGCAACACATATGCAATATCAAACAAGGATATGACCTATCTCATAATCAAATATCTGAAAGAATCAATATTCAGTGCAAATGCGGTACTACCGCCAAGTCATTCCCGGTAGTACCGCATCACGGTAGTACCGCTCTCAGCATTGTGGTCGTACCGCTCTCGAAGAATTCCTAAAAACATCGCTTCTGGAATTTCCATACCGCAAACAAGGCGACGGTGTTACCGTGATCCGGTACTACCGCAAAACCCACAGCGGTATTACCATTTCACAAAATCACTCAAGACCTTCGGAAGGAACCTTTTGACACGTGTACGCTCTAGATTACTCAGCCGTTCGGACCGCGAGTCTCAGCCATTGGATCTGGGCACCGTTCGGATAGTCCGAACGTCTCACACGATCTCAACTGTCCGATTTCAATCAACCGACTCACAAAGCTTAATAAGTTCGGACGGTCCGAACGTTTCTCTCAATATGGACTGTTAGATCAAGATCTAACGGTTCAAGCAAAACACGCGTTCAAAGCCTTGACAAGCGGTAGTTCCGTCCCCTTTGACGGTCATATTTGAGTTCTGTGATAATACACGTGGCTTACATACTGCATTACCGCTATTACGAAAAACACAACGCTGACAAAAGCCTCCGGTAGCACCGCTCCACTTAAACGGTCGTACCTCACTGCGGTATTACCGCGGCTACAAAGCCGGTACTACCGATAAACCTGACACTTTGCTTAAACTTTCTGAAAAGCAGAAATTCCAACAAACCTTCAACCAAATTGCCAATTGTAACATTACTTAAGATCATGACCATATCCTCATGATGTTCACACATGACACCAGGGGTGATCTTTGCAAAAAGACCAAGAGGGTTGTCTTTGACTCAAAGGGTGGTCGCGATCCAAGGGGAGGTCCAAACAAGAGGGAGGTCTAGACTGAGGGGGAGGTCAAAACGAGGGGGAGGTCTAGACTGAGGGGGAGGTCCAAACGAGAAGAAGGTCTGAAGCGAACAAGGAAAGGAGATTCTAACACCAAAGAACTCCAGCAACTCAAAAGGAACCAAACTCGAATTAGTTGAAGTTGGATTAGTTCATGTTAAAGCATTGCAAATTTTTCGAAATCTCCAAGTTAAACTTGAGCATACTCAACAAACCAAATGGTTATTTTTATTTTCGAAAACTCAGAAACTCGGAAACACTTGGGACATTACAATTGTCGAGATTTCTTGCAAACGCCATACCCATGTATATGCCACTTTCCCTAAAGTTGGTAAGAAAATAGTGATAGATGGGCTTCTTTGCATATGTTAAGAACTTATATAGGTTCTAGAGGACTATAAAAATCGCGGTCACATAAGTCATGCTTTTTTTTCAATTTTTTGTAAACAAGATGCGCCGGTATTTGGGAGGGATTTTGTTTTGCAATCCGTTTTCACAGAATATACTCAAAATGGATTGTTAATGTATTAATATCATAGAACGATGATTTATGGAACATGAGAGTAGAGATTGAGTTCGCTTATGAGAAAACATATGATGTATTTGGTAGAGTTAGAAATTATATCAACCAAAAAGTATAGTTCAGAGATCACCTATATCAAATAACAATAAGCTTAGAGGTGGGATTTAACCAACCAGATGGAAAATAAGGGAATCCTAAAAGAAGGTTAACAGCAGCAAAAACTTGCTAAACGACAGCAAAACAAAAAAAACGCTAGAGGGAGGGGTCGAACCTCCGACCTTGTGGTTAACAGCCACACGCTCTAACCAACTGAGCTACCCCAGCTTACCTGAGTACCTATCTGCGCACATGGACTAAATACAGGTTTAATCCAATACCACGCTACTTCAGCGTTTTCCCAGAAACGTGGTTAAAAATTACTATTTGTTATTTGTTATGGGATGAGACTGATGAGTTTGGTACCCTGGTTTCAGTATCACCGGTCTGCAGCTCCAGAAAAGAATAGTAGCACTCGCACACAGAGCACGACGTTCACAGAAAGAAAAAAGTGGAAAACTCAGATGCACACAGACAATTTTTACAAAATAAGAGTATAGAAAGTCATCAGATAGTATCTTTTGATGACAATTCTTTATCTTGATCACAAAAAATTTAGACACAGAGAGCATGCAGTTGCGACAACTCGTGTTAAAACGGGGAGATTTGAGGATTTGACATTGTACTTTCATATGAAATTTAGGATTTGTCACTCATATGAGGATGATATGTGGGTCCGAGACCCACATGTCATCCTCACATGGAGTGACATTCTAGATATCACTCCTTAGTAGTGGCAAATCCTCAATTATTCCCTTTTTTTTCTTTTGAGATGATAAAAACTGCTATCTACGGATGAACTTTTTTTATTAATTAACTTTTTTAAAATTTTATTTTAAAGTTAACCCCCGCTGAACTTTATTTTCAATTTTGACCTCTTTAATCACGCCATCACTCGTTGCGTGATAAAACAACATTGTCACGTAATAGTATAAGTCCGCTAAATAGCGCTATCGTGCGTGACAAGAGCTTCTCCAGATATGGGCTAGCGTGACAGTATTGTTTTGTCACGTTACGGGTGATGACGTAACCAAATGAGTCAGAATTGAAAATAAAATTCGCACTTTAAAATAAAATTAATAAAACGGTTAATTAATAAAAAAAATTTATCTACAGATACTTGAATGAGTGAGCATCCAGCAACTGTAAGTGAGACAGCCAGGGTTGGGTTTCGAAGGTCCACAGCTTCAAAATTCGACGTATAGCTCGTTTCCACATCGGAGCACTTCTCGTAGATCGAGTCGTCGTCCTCATGCAGATGGAATACAGGCTCTTGGCAATCGCGGATCACACCCATTCTATCGGGATTGATCAGATGAAATATACCTCATGTTCTGCCAAATAAAATAAATACCATCCATCACTTCATGCCAACAGGGGTAACAAGAAAAGGGCGGCACGAATCAGAAACTGGATCGAATTTTAAGATAGGTAGCTGAAAGTTTTCAAAAGTTGGTAGAAAATTTGTTGGAAAATCAGTTGTAAAGCTCTGCTGTGTGCACCGCATTCATTTGTTCAGCAAGTTCATGGAACCTAAACGGTAACGTGTAACTCTAGCAAACGAGGTTCCGGCAGGGATGAAAGGGTGCACAGTTCTTCCATCACATGGTCAAAGTTCTTGGTGACCAAGTCTTTGTAAAACACTAAAGCGTAAACCTGAACTTCAAAATATAGGTATGGAGTATTGCATGATTCAAAATTGTGTACAACAATGGGAACTGAAACCACCAAAGTACTCATCAATACCAACTGATGGTTAATAAGAGCTAAAACTGGATGTAAATTAAAATGTCGGTTAGATTGCGCACCTTGATGTATCCTTTCGTGCCATAACAATCGCAATCGCTTCTGCTAGCATAATCTGTTAGTAGCAAAAATACCAAATATATAAACAATAATACTACTACACAAAGAGTCATCACAGACGGTTCTAAACCGTCACCATAGACGATTTCTGAACCGTTTGAATTTATGTGTCTGTGATAACAGACGGTTTGTGAGCCGTCTGTGATAAGTTAAAACACAGACGGTTTTGTGATATGAACTGTCTGTGAAGGCCTACTACTATCACAGACGGCTTCTACAAAAAATCGTCTGTAATACGTCGGCCATCACAGACAGTTATATGTACCAACTGTCTATGATTGAGGACATATCACAGACGGTTAGCAAAAAAGAAACGTATGTGATATCCGACATATCACAGACGGTTGTTGGTGGTAACCGTCTATGATAGTACGCCTTCACAAACGGTTTATACCACAAAATCGTCTGTGATAGTTCGTATTATACCTAAATATTTTTTCTGTTTTTCGGCTAGCTTCAGAAAATGCTAGTCATGCCCTCTGAAAATAAGCAAACAGAAAACAGATAAATCACAGATAAATGAATTACAACTCAAAATCAATTACAAAAGAATTGTCATGTATTGTCGCTAGAGTTACAATTGAATTACAACTCAAAGTGAATTACAATTGAATCAATTGTTTGAAGGTCGTTCAGCGGTGTCGCCGAAGTGAAACTCTCCTTTCAAGTGAATGATCTTCGTCATGATGAAGGTGGAGAGCCATCCTCGAACGTCCGAGACTTCGTTCAGATCGAATGTACTTGATTTGATTATCATGCCCTATCGCTAGGAGGAGTAAAGTAATAAGCATATATATATTTAATTTGATAATTAGGAAATAATTATTGCGAGATTGACAAACATCTGGATCATTCGTCTTACCACTCATGATTTCATGCATATAACGGCAAACGTAGAATGCACATAGGTGGTCTTGTAGTTGTTGGTGGCACTGCAAAGATAGAATTACATATATAGGTATAGTCAGTTCGAGATGAATTATTACAGAGTGTGATATAGGATTATTGTGTTGTAACAGGTATGAGAAATCGTGTCCTGTGTTGTAGTGTGGCGCTCAATTCCATGTGTCTCCCTCCACTGGCAACATAGGCGATGAACAATCTATGTGATTCCAAAAAGTTATCGGCTATTTCAAACGAATGAAGACTATAATAGAGTTATGTATGGAGGAAATGAGCATACTTGTCGAGTATTTCTTGCACAAGGATGAACTCGTGGTTGTTGTTGAGTAGGGAATCAAGGTATACTACCTTGTTCCACTTTGGTACAATGACTATAAGGATCTAGTACCACCTACTCATGTATGCCGCTATAGTCATTAAATATAAGTTCGTGTTGCATATAAAATACAAATAAAATTTGTATAGCAAGTAGTGAAGCACTTACCTTTGATTGTAGGGCAGCAGTATGTAGTCTTTGTTGCCCTGAGCAAGCAATCCTATCGTTATGTACTTCTTGATGTAGGATGCGTCTTGGGTGATGCATTGCTTAGAGATCAACTGTGGATCGAGGAAACCCACTGGTTCTCGCGATCGTCGGCCTTCTTGCATCATGTATCTATACATAAGCAATGAGTTATGACATTTATCGATATTATGTGAATATAGAACTTAATTGTATACACTTACAGTGTCCAGCATCGTAGAAGTGAGGCATCGAGGTTGAATAGTTTGAATAAGTCTTCGAAGCCCACGACGAAGAAGCCCGGCTCATGGAGGAAATGCCTCTCTGTGTATCTGACGGTGAATCCAGTAGGCTGGTTTTTCCTCCGTATGTACCAGGCATGCAAACTCTCGCAACCCATTCCAAGGCGGGGTAATAGTATGTTGGGGACCAACGGCCTTCCGAGGGAGAACGTCCAAGGCTTGTGAGGTGCCTTAATGTTCTTCGATTTGGTCTTAGTGCCTCGCCTACTATACGTCTTCTTGGGAGATGACTCGGCACGCTTTTCTTGTTTCTTCGGTATTGTCTCCACGGGAGCTGATACAGAGGGCTTCTGAAGCGGAGGTTGAGGTGGAGTTATCGAGGGTTCTATTGGAGAGACATGATCGTGTGAAGATCGCGACACTACAGGGTCCAGGGTGATGTCCCTCTTGGGTCACTGGACAAAAGTGTGCACGGCATCCCCTGTTATTATGATGTCTTCGTTCAGGGGCTTCTCTAGCGGGACGGCTATGAAAGTGTCATGTACCATGTCCACCTAGACCTTGGCGTAACTCTGCGCCAACTGGGCACCGTCCAGCACTGTCCCTTCTGGTATGGAAACGCCATTCCCGCCCAGTCTCAATAGAAATGGACCTAACTAGCCTCACTTGGAGCTTGTAGGGCGTGGGCTCCTACAAAATGATACATATTTAGCTAAGGCGTCCTACACGTCTATCTTTAGAGCATTTCAGAGTTGTACATTATCTGGATGTCATCAATAGGTAATTGGACTTCGCTATGTTCAGAAGTGGTGTAGACGCGCAGCTACTCCGACGTCAAGGGGGGACTGGCTCCCAAAATAATGAGGTCGGCTTGCGACTGGTTGAGGACTTGGTTCATTTGTTCCTGCAATGATGTTATATGTCATCGAAATTCTGCACGAATCTCCTCTTTCAACTGTTCCTCGCGCTCGGCCTTGGATCTCTTTCTACTCCTATACGTCTCAGAATCGTGTGAAAATCCCTGCCTCCAAGGTACGTGAATCCCAAGGCCTCGCGTGCGACCCAGGTGCTACTTGTTTCCCAAGGCCGTGGATAATATATCTTTCTCCCTAATTGCTTCGAAAGAGTCTAGGGAAGATTCGGTATTCAATATTTGCTGCAAGAGGTCATCATGTTATTTTAGACCCAATGAAGTTATAGACCTATTAACAACTAGATAGTTCGACATATCTTACCAGACGTTGGGATACTTCCTTGTCTGCCGGGTTTATGAAAGACATGGTGCCCAAAGACGTGGTTGATGACCTCGCTCTTAACCAGTTTCAGACGCACTCGTCTGTGATCCCGACAAATGGCGAGGAGGCCTCCCACCGGATTGCCTCCTCGTCCTCCCTCCTCTATTGCAGGATTTTACCCGCGTACTCAGCAGTGCTAAGTCTGTGGGGGTGATTATTTTGTGTCTAGATAGCCTTATGCGCCGCACTTGGCTCCTAAAATTCAGTCATCATCTTCATCCGCACAAAGGCGTCCCATGTATCCGGCGACATGAAATGGTACTTCATGAAGGGCGTCCGATCCTTGTTCACGTACTCTGTGACAAGCGTGCTCTTGAAGGTTTTCCACGCTTTTTCCATCACGAGGAACGCCTGCCATCGCACAAGTCCCTGGACTTCTACTGGGATCTTGAACGCCTTTGAAATTTCAATCCACAACTGCTCTTTCTCTTCATCCGTCAAAGACTTCCAACATGGTGTGGTGATGGGGACCTATTCCCTTGCAACTATCTTGCAGGTGGTCCAGAATGTTACCGCTGCTTTATTCAGATGTAGAGGGACCCCAACGGGACTAACCACCGTGATGGTCATTCGGTCCTCGGGCCTATTCAATATCCCTCTGCCATCTCGCTTAGGTACCCTTTCATCAGAGTGCCAGACACATTCGGCGACGTCGATGACGGCGGTGAAGACTGTGCGGACGCCATCTTGTTTACTTGCTATCTATGAAAATAAACAAAAACCAACAATACGGGGGCATTTTTGTTCTATGGAATATTTAAAATACAATATTTTCTTCATTTTGCTTTTTGTTAGAGTTCCCCACTTAGCCATCCAAATGGCAGAGGTACCTCGTAGCTCTAATACCAAAGGTTGCAGCATTGCTCAACACATGGCGAAGAACGACCACACCATGCAATTTTACATATTTTTGGGGCAATAGTGCCAAAATTTTAGCGTGTAACTTATAAAAAACATACAAAACCTGGAAAATTAATATTATTGTCATCATCACAACAAGCAAATCAAATTGATAAATTTATGAAAAGATATTCTACATTTCTATATTTCCTATTTAATTCCCATTATTTATAGAAACACGAAATGTTGAATGTCAAATCTTATTTCCACATCACAATTCTCACCTTTTTCCCTTTTATCATCGGATTCAAATAACAAAGGCATAACTAATAACTGTGAGAAGTTAACAAACAACCAAAGTAACATGTATTCAATTCCATCACACAAAACACCTCTAACTCTAAACATGCAACTGATATGTCCAAGCGAATCACCTCATGCAAATCAACACAATTTTTTTTTGGGGGGGCAATGTCTGCCCGAGAACTCGCAAATTTTCTTGTAATAAGGAAAATCTAAAGCAGGACAACCAGTCCTACTGCCATCACCACAGAAAGCTTGCGACTCAAAGCATTCTTACCTTCACAGTGGAGGGAGCAAGGGGCCGCGGGGAGGAGGCCGACGCAAGGAAGGAGGGCAGCGCGGGTAGGAGGCCGACACGGGGAGGAGGGCGGTGTGGGGAGGAGGCCTATAGAGGGAGGACTCCGGCGCGGGGAGGAGGCCGGCAGAGGGAGGACGTCGGCACGGGGAGGAGGGTGACGCAGGGAGGAGGGCGGCAGAGGGAGGACTCCGATGCGGGGAGGAGGACCACGTGGGGAGGAGGCCAGCAGAGGGAGGACGCCAACGCAGGGAGGAGGGAGGCGCGGGGAGGAGGACAGACTAGTGAGTTGTAAGGGCGATGGAGAGGGGGACTGGCAAGTGAGGAGTAAGGGCGCAAACCCTAGCAGGCCCTATTAATAAAGGGATATCACAAACAGTTCTCTGAAAGAACCATATGTGATATTCTATATCACAGACGATTATATTCCAGAACCATCGGTGATACTTATCACAGACGGTTCTGGAATATAACCATATGTGATATGCGACCATATCATAGACGGTTATATTTTAAAAACAGTTTGTGATATGCAACCATATCACAGACGGTTATAAAAATATAACTGTTTATGATACATATCACAGACGGTTTGTTTCACTAAACCGCATGTGATAGTTCCTTCTATAGCTAAAAAATATTCTGTTTTTCGGCTAGAATCAGGAAATGCTAGGCATGCCCTCTGAAAATAAGAAAACGATACAATCACAGATGGAATAGTTTCTTAATTACTGAATCAATTACAATGGAATAATTTCTGAATTTCATGCTGAGTTTCTTAATTACCATGGAACAATTTCCTTAAGAAAAATAGCCCTTCAAGATGATCGATGCGCATATAGTTAGCTTCCTCACTGGGTTCTTCCTCGAGCCTGATGTCATCTCTGAAAGGAGGCAACTCGTCAAATTGATTGTACTCTTCCTCATCCACGATATTCTCAACTCCAATAATCCTTCTTTTATCATGAAGAACTACGTGGTGGTTCTTATTTGTCGGGTCTGTTACATAAAAAACTTGAACAACTTGCTTAGCGAGTATGAATGATTCATCCTTATATCCGACACGTTTGAGGTCCACAATAGTGACGTCGTACTTGTCGACCTCACACCCTATGGAAGTTTGACCCAATGGCACCGAAACAGGAGGATCTTTGTCAGGACCCAAAAATACGATTCAAGAACCCTCTGTGTATTCTGAACTAGTCCCAGATCAATAGCTAGCTCACACAGGAAATAGTGATGAAATACTATCTATTTATTCGATTTAACTAAAAAGATCTCAAAATAACAAATAGTAATAATAACTGAACCTTATGGTCAATGTTTACTTAACTTGCCACGCAGGGCTAAAGAAACTAATAAACTCTTACAGCGGAACGGAAAAACTTGGAAAGGTCAATCAACATGCTCACATGCAATCGAGTGGAGAACACATCCTAATCCGCAAAACCTTCATGGTACTCCTGGGCGAAGAACTCTTAAGCAGCTTGGTATTCTTCAACTGACCGTAGAAATCGAAGCTGTGAGCACATAAAGTACTCAACAAGTCATAGGAAAATAGTATACAAATAGTATTCACGCAGGGCTTGAACAAAGGTTAGTTGTATGGTTCTTTTGCGGAAAGCAACATTGGCGATAAAATGCGATAAATAGATTGAAATGAGTAATTAAAAAAATAATAAATAAATAAACAATTACTTTGAAACAACCAGTGAATTTCCCATTCACTTCCCAACACAAACCACCAAGTGAATTACCCATTCACCGAATGAACATTATATTCATCAGGTGAACTTTCCGTTCACACTCCGACACATTTTATAAAGAAACTCTACCTCTCGTGTGAAATCCCCGGATACGTCCATAACTCGTCGGACACGTCCATTTGAATAGTTTTTAATACTCTGCAGAGGTTGTATACTTTACCCATAAGATACAATTAACTCATCATACACGCCATGACTCGCCATACAGAAGTACGCGATTGAGCAATCATAACAAAACCTTTCAGAAATTTCATCTCAACAATTGACTCTCCCGTTGTACATAAAGCTGACCCAACCTCATTGCTGGTGCAACGCACACCGTTGGACCTGGAGACGATAACCTCGCCCATAGATGTGACCTTAACAGGGTACACACCTCCACTCGTATACTACCTGAGTAGTCAAATGTCAAAACTCAATAACTTACTAAGTTAGGCCAGTCCCATACCAGCCATGTGGCTGTACAAAAAGGCTCAGTTCAATGGCGCACAGGATTAAATCCTTGACAAGTTACTCAAGCGAGTCTTCCACAAACCCACGATGTGTTATATTCACACCATCAATCCACAACCGCTCGTTCGAGTGAAAATCATTTTGTTTAACCAAGACTAACGACATACCTTGTCATGGTAAACAAACTTTAACAACAGTGGCTAACCACGACGATACCCATGTTCGTGATACAAATATATTCAACTAAAATTAACCATTCTATGGTGACAATGGATTCATGGCATTCAAATACTCAATGGAGAAATAATGATAACAGGTTATAGCTAATCCCAAAACAATTTGTATAAAGATAGCATGCAATTGATATAAAACAATATACTTTTGAAATAATAGATTTAATATGATCAAAGGACCACAACTTACCTTGGAATAAATCATGGTACTAGTCTTGGTCTTGGTGTACTCCTCCTTGCTCAAAATTCCCCGAAGTATCAACATCTACACGCAAACGAAGTAAATAAAATAAATAAATATAAAATAGAGAGAAAACAAACTTCAAAAATTAAATAAAAATTCCAAGAAAGTAGAGATCAAATTTAGATGAATTCAAAAATTTTATTGGGCTCAATCGGAGTTCGGATGAAGGAGAACGGGCTTCTGAAAGATCTAAATCTTAAGAAATACCAAAATTGGATTTTCTGGATTTTCCCGAATTATTTTCCTATTGAAAATTCCGAATTATGACGTCATGCTGATGTCAGCCCTAGAAATCAGGATTAAAAGAAATCTAGGAAAATTGGGATAGAGGCTGACATGTGGGCCCTCGATCTATAGACCGGGTCCACAAAGATGGTGCACGGGTCCATGGTTCACGAGTCTACGAAACAGTGGATCTAACAAAGGGGGCCCGTAAGTCAGAGACTCGGTCTACGTAGACTAAGCTCACTTGGGTTTCAGATCTAGTTTAGGGCTGGGGTGGCACATGTGCACTGACGCGGCGACACTAGAATGACACGCAAGCGGCACACGGGCGAAAATGCTGAGGTGGACACTGAGGTGGCAGGTGACACATCAGTCAACGACGGCGAAGCTCCGGCGACCACGGTTTTGGCGATTAGCAGCTCTCCAGCGACGGTGGAGGTGCGCATCCGAGCAAGGACGACACGACAAACTTGAAGACGCGGTCAAAACTCGCCGACGGTGACCACAACGACGGCGACAACAAAAAGAGCAGTGGAACGGCAAGGCTGAACAGCGGCAAGGCTCTACGGTGGTTCTCCAGAGACAAGGAGGTGCGCACTGCGCAGAACGCGAGGCAAAGATCTTGATGCTAGTAACAACGAGGATGATGGCTCACCGACGGTGGCGCAATGCGGCGGAGAAAGCTGCGGCGGTGCTGAGCTTCTAGGGTTTGATTCACCCAAGAGGTGGCGCAATCCGGAGAAGCGAGCTAGAGTTTTGAAGGAGGGAGGTTGTGCGAAGATTTTGACGTGGTCGAGGCCTTCAAATAGGGTCGGAGGAGGAAGAGTCTGTACGGAGGCCGACGGTGATGCGCACGCGTAGAACTCGGAAGGATGACTCCGCGTCGAAGACGACGCTGATGTGGCGATGGTAGCGGGTCCACCTGACAACGAGAGCGAGAGAGGGCGAGCGCGGGTAGGCTGCAGCGGAAAGAAAATGCCGGGGAGATGGGCCAGACTTTGGAGGAAAATGGACCAAGGAACAGGGTTTCAGCCCATGAGCTTTTGTGAGATTTTTAATAGGTTTTCTATTTTAGAAATTACAGAAAATCCAAATGGCAATTAGAAAATAGCAAATGAACTCAAAAAAATTGTAGAAAAATCTAGAAAATATATCCAAGCACATAGAATCCGTATAAAATAGTTTTGATAATAGTTTATGTTGATATTAATCATATTAAATTGTTTTGCTTTTGAAAGTCTGAATTTTTCCACAGAGTTAAGCCCTACTCAAAAAGATTTTTAAACTTCAAAAAATTTGGGATGTTACAATCCGGAAAAGTACGTAGTTGAGCTTCCAAATCTCTTCTGTGAACCCACAGTAGGAGTTCAACCCACGTGGCCCAGTAGTATTGAACTACTCGTGAAACACATCTATGAGGACAACGCTGTTCTGGATTGTGCTCTTTCTATCATGAGCTATCGTATAAAATGTGTACCTATTTATGTTGTATCCTTGCCATGTCACAATTGTAAGTTTTGTCCCTTTTGCCAACCATCGCAACATACCATCACTTGATGACCTCCCTGTGAATCGCACCTTTAACCATTCATTGAACCGACGGTTGTGCTCTCTCGTGATCCAAACCTCCGATTGACCTATATTCTGTTGGTGTACCATGTCTTTGTGCTCGTCGATGTACTGGGACACTTCAGTCATGTGTTGCAAGACCGTGAAATGGACTTGAGTGTACGTATCCATATCGGGAGTGATTGCTTTCCTTCCGATGGTCCCAATACCCTCCAACCTCCCCTCATGACGAGATAGAGGCACACTTATCGGTTCCACCTGAGCTATGTAGTCAACGCAGAACTCAATGACCTCTCCGATTGCATAACCTTCGATGATGCTGCCCTCTGGCCGAGATCGATTCTGTACATAGGACTTGAGAATTCTCATGTACCTCTCGAACGACTACATATGACGTAGGAACACAGAGTCGCATATCTTTATCTCTTTCACAAGGTGAACAATGAGATGGATCATGATATCGAAAAATGAAGGAGGGAAATACATCTCAAGATGACATAGAGTCGTCACCACCTCGGCCTGCAGAGCATCTAGTCTATCGGGATCGACGACCTTCCAAGCAATTGAGTTAAAGAAATAAACACAGCCTCATGATTGCCACTCGGACATTTTTCAGCAAAATACTTCTAATTGCAATATGAAGCATTTGTCTCATCAGTACATGACAATCATGAGACTTCATACCTATTAATTTCAAATCTTCCATAGAAACAAGTTTCTTCATGCTGGCGGAGTAACCAGACGGAACTTTCACACCATGGAAGCTCTGGCACAATTCTTTTCTCTTGGCCTTGGACAGAGTGTAGCAAGCTGGGGGGAAGGTAAGTTCAGCCTTTATCGGTGTCTTTCGGTGCTAACTCGGTCCTTATATTCATATTAACCAAGTCACACCATGCGTTGACACTATCATCTGTTTTGTCATAAATGTTCAGTAAGAGATCAATCAAGCTATCACATATATTCCTCTCCACGTGTATGACGTCGATACAGTGGTGAACTTCTAAGTGCTCCCAATAAGGTAAGTCCCAAAAAATTGATCGCTTCTTCAGGATATTTCTCTAACGGGTCCTCAATTTACGTTCTTTTCCAAGCACAACATCGATATCTTTAACCAGATCATAGACCTCTTTCCCTCTAAAAGCTCTTGGAGCTGAACCATCCTCCTTATATCTGTCGAATTGTTTCTTCATCTTGCAGTATGAGTGATACTTGGGAATGAACCTACGGTGATGCATGTATATAGTTTTACGCGAGTTGTTCAGCCACACACTCTCGATATCATCTAAGCAGTGCAGATAGACTTTAGCTCCGTTTGTACTAAACCTCGACAGGTTACCAATGGCAGAAAAATTATTGATGGTGCAGAACAACATGGCGTGTAAAGTGAAGTTCTCTCGTTTGTACGTATCCCATACCTGTACCCCTTCGTTCCATAGTGTCATAAGATCTTCCTGCAATGGTGCTATGTACACATCAATATCGTTCCCAGGTTGCTTCGGCCCTTGGATAAGTATGACATCAAAATGTACTTCCGCTTCATACACAGTCAAGGAGGACGGTTGTACATACATAGATTTACAGGCCGAGTGCTATGTCAGCTGCTCATGTTATCGAAAGGATTTGTTCCATCTGTACTCAACCCAAACTTTATATTCCTAGGTTCCGCATCAAAGTCTTCGAAGCTCCTATCTAAATTTCTCCACTGGGCAGAATCACTAGGGTATCTTAGCTTTCCATCTTTCTTACACTCCTCCGAGTGCCAACGCAGCAATCTTGCCTCCTTTCGGTTCGCAAATAAACTCTTCAAACGGAGAGTTACAGGTAGATACCACAACATCTTAGCATGAGGTGCTTACTTTACCTCGATGCCCTCGCCGTCATTGGAGTGATTCTTACACTTGTATCGGAATGCTTTGCACACCGGACATACATCCATGTCTGCATACTCTTTGTGGTAGAGGATACAATCGTTCGGACATACATGTATTCTTTCTACTTCCATTCCTAATGGACAAAGAACCTTCTTGGCTTGGTAGGTGGTTCTGGGTAACATGTTTGCATCTAGAAGGATGTCCGCTAGGAGACCTAACAACACCGTAAAACTCTTGTCAGACCAACCATTACTTGCCTTCAATTTCAGTAGTTCAAACGCGGATGACAACTTTGTGTATTCCGGTTTGCAGCTCGGTAACAAAGGTTTCCCCGAGTCCTCCATTAAGCCCTCGAATTTACCAAACTCTCTCTCTCTCACTGTAGTTCCATTTTGCATCGCGTAGCATCTAATCCAGATTGTCAACGTACGACCTATTCTCATCGAAAGCACAGTCCACATCCATCATAATATTGTCTCCCTCGACGATGTTACTACCTTCCGGTACAATCTGCTCTTCACCGTGACTGGTCCAACACGTATACTCCTCTTTAAAACCCCTACACATCAAGTGTGCTTCGATCGACGCTGGGTTGGTAAACATCTTCAGACTATCGCAATCAATGCATGGACAATACATAAATTTTTATCTCCTTCTTCAACATATCCTACTCGGCAACTCTTCTAAAAGCAGACATACCATTAATGTATACTTCACTCACACGGTTCTCAACGTCCATCCAGCTTTGGTCCATCTACGCTACGCATGTAACAAATTAGTGTTAAATTAGATTAATGCTCCTAAAGTAGCTAGCTACGAAATATTCATGAAGCAATATATATATATATATATATATATATATATATATATATATATATATATATATATATATATATATATATATATATATATATATATATATATATATATATATATATATATATATATATATATATATATATATATATATATATATATATATATATATATATATATATATATATATATATATATATATATATATATATATATATATATATATATATATATATATATATATATATATATATATATATATATATATATATATATATATATATATATATATATATATATATATATATATATATATATATATATATACACACACACACACACACACACACACACACACACACACACACACACACACACATATATATATATATATATATATATATATATATATATATATATATATATATATATATATATATATATATATATATAAAGCAAAAATATATTGAAGTAGACAAAGAGTAGTGAGACTCATTCTTAAATTTCAGCAAACTACCAAGCTAGATCTAAACTAAACTATCATCTGTCTAGATTATAATGCATATAATTAGAAGCAAATACTAACCTTAGATCACCAAGAACAAATAGATCTACAAGCACACTTGCAAATCTGCGATATTCTTTCACCAAACGCCCCAAAGCCGGCCGTCTCCTTCAAAACAGCTGCATATCACAGACAGAGCTCACTACAGACAGATCTGTCGGGTCGGCCGGGTATTTAATGGCCCATATCATAGACGGTTCTTGTTAATACCCATCTGTGAATCAACACATACGATTTTAA
Source organism: Phyllostachys edulis (assembly GCA_036346405.1). NCBI lineage: Eukaryota > Viridiplantae > Streptophyta > Magnoliopsida > Poales > Poaceae > Phyllostachys > Phyllostachys edulis. Next base: position 76,921,633 of record CM070561.1, read on the forward strand.
ATACAAATCGTCTATGATAATCAAAGACATCACATACCGTTTGTATTTAAAACCGTTTATGATAATGATCTATCACAGACGGTGCTTATTAAAAAGCGTATGTGATAATTATATATCACACACGGTTCTACATATCACAAACGGTTTGTTCCACTAAACTGCTTGTGGTAGTTCCTTCTATAGCTAAAAAATATTATGTTTTTCATCTAGCCACAAGAGTAAATATGTATGACTTGTTTTTCACATAGAAGACAGTAAGATAAACACATTATTCAGTAAACATGTTCAACATAGACAAATAACTTCAACTCTAAACTGGATTTTTTTTTCTTCATTTTTGTATTGATATATGGCCAAACAGCATGGCCAGACGCTTCTTACAAATTTGAAAATAAAAAGTAGAAACCTAACTAATCAAAGTTTTCTAGTGGCGGAGGTAGCCTGCTATCTCCGTCTTCGAAACTTCGTAGGCGACGTCGTCGGCATCGGAGGGTTCGAAATCAGCGTAGGAAGCGTGATACTTATCCACCCATTAACGTGCTCATTCGAGAGCCACCTAATGACACTCCGACTGAAGAATCAAGTCATATTGCACCTATAGGCTCTCTTCTCTTGCTCGAGGGGTCTCGACTTGGTAGACTCGCTCGCCCACCACCTCGATGTAGGAGTCGAATCGACGGTAATCCTCTTGGAGACATGCAACGTCATTCTAGAGGACCACGTCAATGGCGAGGTTAGCTCATTGGAAGCTGGAGACCACCCAAAAGACGCGGCAGAGGAGGACGTCCAGATGACAGAATATCACTGTCACATGGCCCGACATTACCTTCGACGGAGGAGGGAGGACACTGTTAGCACACTGTCCTTCCACAGCATCCGCCAGCGTACGACCGGAGAGGTGCTCGTACAAAATGGCTAGGTAGGCCACCAACGCCGACATCAGCGAAGAAGAGTAGGGAGCCATTTTTGTAATTGCTATTCATTTGTGCTTGAGAGTAGAGCGATGTGGGGATTTATCTTCAGTGGCGAATGATCATTTTTATAAAAATAAGGAATAAATTCCACTTTAGATAAGAGATTCATCTTCGGTGGCGGACTCAACTGTAGATAAGAGAAAGCTTTTAACCTATACTAACTATAGCATTCCATGGTGGACCAAAACAAACACCAAGCATATACATTGTCATGAAACAATACTATCACCAATGACATTGCTTATCTCGAATCTAGAATTTCAATTCTGTCTACCACATGCATATCCATCCTTAGCCTTGGGACACCCACAACAAATAAATGAATGATCATGCGATTCTAAGAATGATACTGCACCCCAAGATATATTTATTTAATACTGCATCCTAGCATCAACAAGATAGTAGTTATAGACAGATGACATGTCGAGTTCTGATGATAACAGAAAATATAAATAGTTGCAATGGAATCATCAAGTAATAGACCTGTTGAGGAACCGTCGCTGGCGAGTCTAGTCTGAGCGATTACCTCATAGACAAACTCATAATCATAAGAACAATACAAGAACGCAAGAACAGAATAGTAGATTGAACACAGAGATATGAGGGGACTTCTAACTTCTCTTTATTACTCTTCTGTAAAACTGTAGTACAATGGTTGGGGTCCCCCCTTTATATAGGCTACTGGATGGATGAGGAGCCCATCATGGGTCAGACCTATGAGGCCTGGGCCCGATTTCTTAACACTCCCCCTTGGGCACTCATTCGTCATGTTCATGTCTCATCAAAACTCCATAAAAACCCAGTGGAAAAAATTTAGAAAAAGAGTACATGAAACACGTTCTGTTATACTACACGAATTGCCTCATTAAAAACCTTAGCCGAGAAACTTCAGGAAAACTCGTCAAGGGAAAAAGAGTACAATCCACCCAATTTCATTTAATCTCTAGGATTTATTCTTTGGGTAGTCGATCTTCGTGATCAAGCTTTAATAGAGGGGTCGTGAAGATTCTCCCCCTAAATTCTACACTCCTCTAAGTCTCATCATTCTAATTCCACGTATGCACCTTTCAAAGCTAGATGCTGGAAGTGATTTAGTGAATAAATATGCAATATTTTCACATGACTTATTATGCAGTACTTTAATTTCATCCATCTTTTGCAATTCATGAGCATAGAAGAACTTGGAGTTGATGTGCTTTGTGAGTTGACTCTTCACATAACCCATATGCACTTGTGCAGCACAAGCTGCATTATCTTCATAGATATAGTGGGGGTTTGCCCGGTATTCAATCCACATGACTACTGGATGTGGTGAATCATCCGTCGAAGCCAAGGACATTCTCGCGGGGCCTCATACAACGCTATGATTTTCGAGTGGTTCGTCGAAGTTGATACAAGACTTTGCTTAGACGATTTCCATGAAATTGCAGTTCCACCACATAGGAATACATAGCCTGTTTGTGACTTGGCCGTATGCGGGTCCGACAGGTACCTAGTATCTGTATAGCCAGTCATAGTTAGGTCCTGATTCTTTCTATAGAACAAACCAAGATCTTTGCTTTCTTGGATGTATTGGAAGATGTTCTTTATTCCCTGTCAATGCCTTTTTGTAGGTTCTGCACTATACATTACTAATAGGTTCACAACAAATGCAATATCCGGCCTAGTACAGTTTGCTAAATACATGAGTATTCCTACTGCGCTCAAGTATGGGAATTCCGGTCCCAGGACTTCCTCCCCTTCTTCTCTAGGTCTGTATGGATCCTTGTCTTGCAGCAAAGATCTTCCGACCATCGGCACTTTTGGAGGATATGCCTTTCAAAACCGAACATTTCTAACACCTTCTGAGTGTAGGTTGACTGATATACTAAAATCCCTTCAGGAGCATGCTCAAGCTGCAAGCCTAGGTAATATTTGGTTTTACCCAAATCTTTCATTTCGAACTCTGACTCTAGGTAAGACTTGCTTTCTTAATATCTTCCAGGATCCTAGTGATATTCAGATCATCTATATATACTGAGATTATACAAAATCCATCCTGGGATAGTTGTATAAATACACAGGGACAATCCTCGTTGTTCATGTAGCCTTTCCTGCAGAGAAAGTCGATTAAGCGATTATACCACATTCTGTCTGATTGCTTAAGTCCATACAGTGACTTTCTGAGTTGCATACTATACAGATTTCTATTTGCTCTATCTTGGTTCGAGACAGGGATACCTTCAGGTACCTTCATATAAATGTCTGAATCTAAGTTTCCATAAAGGTATGCAGTTACCACATCCATCAATTTCATTTCTAAATTCAAATTTACTGTCATTGAGATTAAATATCTAAAGGTCGTTCCGCCCATGACCGGGGAATATGTTTCTTCATAATCGACTCCTGGTCGTTGAGTGAAACCTTGTGTGACAAGCCTTGCTTTATATCTTACAACTTCATTATTTTCATTTTTGTTTCGAACAAATACCCATTAGAGGTGTGCGGCTTACAGGCCCAAACACTTCTCTTTTACTCAGAGATAATAATTCTGCTTCTATTGCCTTCTTCCAATCTTCCCAATTTGATCTTTTCTTACATTCAGCGAGCGATGCAGGCTCTGAATCAAGATCGATGATTGTGGCAATCTTCTTTGCAAAATAAATATCAACATTGGCTGTTATCCTATTCATATATTCTCCCATGGTCACATAATTTACAGCTATTTCTTCATGAGATGATTCTTCTAATGCTTCTACTCACTCACTGCTACTTCCAATTGTGGGGGCAAGTCCCTTTAGTTTTTTAGCTCCGATGTGTGCGCACATATCCACGCTGATGTCTCCCTCTGTGGGAATGTCCAAATTCGATATGCCTTTTATTGAAGGTTCCATACTGGTGTCATGTCTCAACTGGCTCGCCTTTTGATTCTAGGAAACTTCAATGATTGGTCGTGTCAAGTCCTTCTTATCTTTTTTCGTCAGGCGTCCTGTTGCTTGGGATTCGAGGGGCCAGAGTTATCGTTCTTTTATTCTGAAGCCTCTGGACGGGATTAGGGATACCTTGAATTTTCTTTGGTATTTCAACCCTCTCCGATGCATTGCGTACATGCACATGCGACTTGGTCAAGCTCTCCAAATCACTAAAGTGGTCAGACAGTTGATTCGCTAATGCTTGCAAATCAATTATCTTCTGGACTTCTCTATTTGCTTCACTAGTGCGCGGGTCATGTGCATGGATTCCCGTGGCTTGCCACATTATTTTTCGATATTTTTTTATCAAGGGGTTGATTTCTTCCCCCCTAATGACGGGAAACTATCATCATCAAGTATGCTATCAGCGAAGCGGGCTGTATGCAAATCTCCAGTCATAGGGTCCAGATACCTGATTTTGGATGATGTCTCATAACCAAAGTATATCCCAGACTTTTAGAGAGGGAACATTGCAGTCCGCTGCGGTGGTGGTATAGGTACATAAACCTGGCAACCAAACCCGCGGAGATGGGAGATTTTTGGTGCTGACCCTTGCGCTAGTTGCATAGGTGAATAGATGTTATATGCCGTCAATCTAAAATTGATCAGAGTTGCTGCGTGCAGGACTGTGTGTCTCCTACATGTAGTTGGTAAATTATAATTCTGCAAAAGCGGTCAGACAATAAATTTAATTCATTTAGTTAATGTCTCTGCCATGCAATAATCATCAAATGCCTTTGAAGTAAATTCTCTAGCATTGTCTATTCTGATGGACATCACATGATGACCAGGGAAATTATTCTTAATTTTAATTATCTGCGATATCAACTTTACAAAAAAAGTATGGTTTCTCGTAGACAACAAGCATACATGCGACCATTTCTAGAAAGCATCGATGAGCACCATAAAGTACCTAAATGGCCCTGACGGGGCTGTATAGGACCGTAAATATCTCCCTAGATACGGTCCAAAATGCAGAGATTTCGTCATTCACTTTCAGAGCAGAAGGTCTAATAATTAATTTCTTGGTGGCACATGCAGGGCACACAAAATCTTCTTGATTCGGGAACTTCTTTACATTGATATTATGTCCCTGAGAATTGTTAATTATATTTCTCATCATCCTAAGACCGGGGTGGCCTAATCTATCATGCCAGAGACAGAAAAGTTCAGAGCTTCTAAAAATAGTTTTCATAACAGTATAGGCTACAGGTGCCTTAATATTAGTATAGTATAGCCCATATTCATACGAAGGAAGTCGTTCTAATACCCTTTTCTATTTTTTCACGCTTTGTAATGAGAAGGTATTCCTTGCCATACTCTTATTCAGTCTCTACGTGGAGACCGTTAGCGTGAATATCCTTAAAGCTTAGGAGAGTTCTAGTCGATTCTGGGTACAACAAGGCTTCTTCAATGACCAATATTGTGCCCATCGGGAGTATAATTGTGGCTCTTCCTGAGCCTATTATATAAGTATTGTTGCCTGCGATTGTCGTAAGACTATTAGCATTCTTGCTGATCGACTGGAAAAATTTCGTCTCTCTTAAGATTGTATTCGTTGTACCGCTATCCGCTAAGCACCCTTCCTCCATAGGGCGCCACACGCATTCTGATATATAAAGTATTTATTAATATACGGTATGAAGCAATCCACACTTAAATAAAATACTCCAAAATAGAACATAACTTGCTATTATTAATACGAGAAAAAGTCTTACATGACTCATCATAATAATTTAATAATTTGCTCTCCTAGAACTTACAACCATTATTTAATAATTCAATGTTCTATCACAATCATAAACTGTAAATGACTATAAAAATCTAAGTGCAATGCGTGCACTAGATCGAATCAGTGAAGTATGAAGAAACTTCTGCCTGAATCTGCTCCATGTCCATCTTTTCTTCTTCGGCAACTACGACTATGGCCGCTGCGATGTCCAAAGAAGGGGTGATGAGGGCTGCTGTTGGGCTGTCCACATCCATAGGTGCAACCAATGACTGTGGATCCTCTGTGCCTACAATGGCGAGGTGTGCCTCGTACTATCCTTTGCCCTTCTTCTTAGACTTGAAGGCATCAATCACGTGTTGTGGCTCACGACAAACCCGTGACAAATGTCCCCCATGTGCCACATTTATAGAAACTTTGGTCCTACTGCCCATAGGGCTTCTCATCACGCTTCTTTTGTCCGCCCTTCTTTGCTTGAGAATTCTGTTTGGTCTTGAGACTCATGACCTTACCCTTCTTTCCTCTTTCCTTTGAGTGAGGCTTCCTCTCCTTGTAGCTGCTAGCGTTGACTTCATGGCCAATATTGCTACTAGGCGGTTGTGAGATGTAGTTCTTTCTTAGAACCCTATCTTGAGCTTTCATAACTTGCATGATGTCAATCAGTTCGGCATACTCCTTGTAGCTGTCTTGACGATAGTTGCGTGCGGATTGCACCGTATTCGGGTGAAAGGTAGAGAGGGTTTTCTTAATATTCTCCTCATCTGTGATTACATTACCACAGAGCTGAAGACTGGTACAAATTTTGTGCTAAGCAGAATTGTACTCCCCCACGATCTTGTAGTCAGCAAAACGTAGTCGGTTCCATCCCTGCTCTTCTCGAGGAAGGATGAGGTACTTCAGTGATGAGGGCATCCCTACGACACCTTCTTCTCCTCCACCTAAGGATCATGATATATGCCTCGAGTTGCAAGCGGGACCAATAACAAGAGCACGTGCTAAGAAACTACAATCTCAGGTGAACTTGCTCCTTAATGAATATGTTATTGATTTTAGTGAGAATTTTATACTACCTAAAAACAGTGTTTTGCTTGTGCTCAGGTTTGAAGATTCAGCGATGGGCGGAGATCAAGGATATGCGGCCGTCATCCAAGAAAGGCCATCAAATGAGGAGGTCAAGGCGTTGGCCTATGGCCAATTCGACCAAGGAGGAGAGAGCCAAGGTCCATGTGGCCAAGCGAGGGATCAAGGCCCAAACGGTCAAGCACAAAGCCCATGTGGAGGAACCAGGAAGAAGCCCAAGCCTGCGCGTGAACAGTAACCGGCCATGGACAGTAACCGTGAGTGAATAGTGTCGGCCCGTGAACAGTAGCGTGCGTGAACAGTAAATGGTGCAAAATAGTACCACATGGAAAATTAGTACTGAATAGCTCTTAGGCCGAGACTATATATTGAGGGGTAGACCTCCATTGTAAAGTAGACCAGTTTATGCATAAGAATTGAAACATAGCTATTGCTTGTTCTTTCTAAACTAGAGTTCATGCTAGGACTTCTGAGAGAGAATTAGGCGATCAATTGTTCGTTCTGCATTTTTAAGGTCAAGTTTGCTTTTCTGCTGGGAATTGAGGGCTTGGTGATCTCCGCTCGTGGTCTAGCGGCGATCATCCCGGTGCGTGTTGGCGAATATCCATAGAACTGCAAGTCCGTGCACTGGCGCGTGGTGTACAGCTGAACGTTATTCGTCATCAAGCGCTATTTATCCACGGTTCTACTCGAGAAGATCGGGCCACCCCATATCAACGTGGTATCAGATTCCAGGCCACTCGATAGAATCTCTCTTTACCCATAATTTAGTAGTTTATTTTTTCTGTCCTATACACCCAAAAAGCCACATAAAAAAATATTTGGTCTTTCGCTGTAGTTTAAATCAGTATTTTTAGTGCGTTTTGTTAGGTCTTAATCCACTCATTCATCGTGTTTAGTTGCTGGTCATGTTCCGTTCGCGTCACTTTTTGTTTTCCCCTTGTTACGTGCAATTTTGCTTCACATATATCAACTCGATTACACGATAGTTGTTGGTTAGCGAGCTCCACATATTTGCGATATCTTTTTTTCCCTATTGAGACTAGCTTGTTGTTGTGCTCGAGGGACTGCTCCTACGAATTTTTGGGACGCAAGTTTCGTGTGCGCGTGCATTGTTCACGTGAAATACTGTTCACGTTAGGGCACTGTTCACGTACTGCGCACTGTTCACGTCCCGAACACTGTTCACGTGTTGCATACGTTCAACATAAAGCCTGGCCGTGAGTTCCTTTTGGTTGTGAGTTCACAAAGCCAAACAAAAAAAGTGCTAGGCCGTGAAAAAAAAACTCGGCTGATTAGTGCTCGGTTGTGAGAAAAGAGTAGCGCTCGGCGGCCGTGAGAAAAAATAAAGAAAAAAGAAAAAGAAAAAGAAAACAGAGAGAGTGCAAAAGAGAGAGAGAGAGAGAGAGAGTGCACAAAAAAAACACGGCACAAGTTTTGGCCGTAGTGTTATATTCTCTTGTTATAGTGTGTCCACTGCTGTTCGCGTACCATAATTTTGAGCATTCTTGTGCCCTCCTATACAACTTTGAGCACTAGCTAGCGTCTCTCCTTGAACTGTTGCAATACGAGCGTTCGCCTCCATACAAAATTGTTATTTGTATCGCTCCTTCCTTTGATTGCAATAGTCCCATTATCATTGTGCGTGTGTTGCTGTTTATTCCTCACTTATATTTATCGATCAACAATTAGGCATTGTTAGTCTCGTTTGGATTGCTACCTAGCTCGACAATCTTTAAATTCTGAATTTGTTAGGTTGTTTTCCTCACCTAGCTCCACCAAAAACATCTGTGCCACGTATTGACTGTTGCTCTTGATATTCGGTCGCCCAATCTTGGTTGGTCATTCGTAGCTACGAGCGTATGTTTTTGCTGCTCTTAATTTACTTCGGAATGGTACAACTTACTTTGTTTCAGAACAGTAGTTGAGAGATTCCCACTTATTTTTCACATATATTGTCACTTGGTATTTTTGCTACTGTACCTATGTCAGGAAGCGAGCAGGACAAGGATCTGGACGGCAACCTTACTGATCTGGTCACCAAGATGTCCTTCCATATACTTCGTGTCGCGCTCCGAGACGAGTTTCGAACTGAGGTCAACCTGGTGCGCGGCAACCTTGGGCGTGTCCAAAACAACTTGGACGGCCTGGGGACAGATTTCCAGAAGCTGTCGTGACCGTTGACGACAACCACAAGGTACTACTAGACGCTATTGCCAAGCTCACCGCTTCGATGTAGCTGGGTACACGTAGCGATGCGAGGAGTGTGCACCTCCCATACGAGCCGCGCGACGAGACGGATGTGGAGGCTGCCGCTAGACGGCAGCGCAAAGATGAAGCACGCCAACGACAATTCGACTAACAGGCGCGTGTACGCGAGGTGGCACAACAGCGCCGTGTTATTGCTGAGATTGCGGCGCGTCCCCCTGCACAAGGGCGCGGCCATGGCATTGGCGCAGGAGGATGCGGTGCACACCTGGACGCCCACGATGGCATCCACGATGGCGCCTATGGAGGCGTGCATGACGGTGTCTTTGGGGGTGCCTACTATGGTGCCCATGGAGGAGGCCGTGGCAACCGCCACAATGACGATGACGGTGACGAGTCCGTGTTCGACGACTATTTGCTGCGCCATCAACATAATCAGTATGCCTGCAATCGTCGGCGCGATGAGGACGCCGATGATCTGGTTGCAAAGCCCAAGTTTACGATGCCGTCCTTTGAAGGTACTACAGAGGTAGAGGTTTATCTTGCATGGGAGCTGAAAGTTGATAAGCTGTTTCGCATGAACCACTATTCTGATCAGCGCAAGTTGGATCTTACCGTTGCTGCTTTGGACGGATATGCTACTACATGGTGGGAGCGTTGTGTGCAACAACGTATGGAACGACACGAGCCACGTGTTGTTACATGAGATGACCTGAAGAGACAGATGCGTGCACGCTTTGTACCTACACATTACAAGCTCTCACTGCATGAGAAGTTGATTGGGTTGCGACAGGGGTTGAAATCAGTTGATGAGTACTATAAAGAGATGGAGCAGATTATCATACATGCTGATGTACGTGAGAATGAGGAACAAGTGATGGCTCGTTTTCTTGCTGGGATGAATTATGCTATTCGGCGGATTGTTACTCATCATCAATACAACAACATGGTTGAGTTGATGCATCAGGCACGTGAGGCTGAGAAGCAGGTAATTGAAGATGCTAAGTATGTTGCACGACAACATTATTCAATGAAAGCACGACACCTTTATACAAAGACGGGATGCCAATCAAGCCCACTCCATCAGGGGCAATTCAATGACGCCGATTCAAAGATAGAGGAAGACAGATAGTACGCCGCCACGGTGTTCGCCATTAGCATGGCATCTTCGATGGGTTCTCTGAGCCGTTCACGTGATGTGACATGCTACAAGTGCAAGGAGTTGGTCATTTTCGTAAAGATTGCCCGAATAATAAAGTTATGCTACTTATCGATGATGGGTATATTTCAGCTAGTGATGAGGTCGATACTACTCCATTTGCTGATTTTGCCGAGGATCCCACAAAGGATGAGCAATTGGGTATAGGCGAGTGGTCGCCAGATGGAGAGCATATGCTAGTGTGCACACCTCGTACTTAGCGTGTCACAGAAGTCGATCTACTGCACAACGGTGCAATTTGTTTCATCATGGGCGGCGATTGGTGGTAAAGTGTGCAAAGTCATAATTAATAGAGGAAGTTGTCATAATCTGGCCAGCAAGGAGATGTGCACAAAATTGGGCTTAAAATACTTACCGCATCCTCATCCTTATCATGTGTAGTGGTTGAGCGATGTGGGCGAGGTGAAAGTCAGTCATATGGTGAAGGTGCACTTTGAGATTGGCAGGTATGAGGATACCATTGTTTGCGATGTGGTGCCCATGTCAGTTTGTCACTTGCTATTGGGGCACCCATGGCAATTTGATCGACATGTTTATCATGATGGGCATACAAACTGCTACAAGTTTAAGTGGAGCGGCACAGATGTGATTTTATATCCGCTTACACCGACAGAGATAGTTAATGCTGATAAGAAGAAAGTTGAGAGTACACCAAACAGAGTGATTCCACCTTGGGTGTGTGAGAGCCACAAGCCAAAATTGAGCGGTAAAAAGAAAAGTGAGGGAGAGAAAAGTTTAGTAATGTTAGCCAACAAATCAGAGAAGAGAGCTTTTTGTGAGAATCCCAATTTGGTGCACTTCGTACTTTTGTACAAAGATGCATTGCTTTCGACTGACGACTTGACGTCTCTTCCTAGTTGTGTCTCTCATATTTTGCAGGAAATTAGTGACTTCTTTCCGGAGGAAGTGGCCGCTGGTTTGCCACCAATCCGCGGGATAAAGCATCACATTGATTTTATTCTGGGAGCGATGCTGCCAACCCGATCACACTTTCCAGATCGAGGCAATTGAAATTGCTACCGCAAGGAGATGGACCTTTCAAAGTGCTTCAAATAATTAACAATAATGCATACAAAATCGAGCTTCCAGGCAATGACTATGGCATGAGCTCGACATTCAACGTTGTTGATTTATCGCCGTTCTTCGGTGCTGATGATCTAGCGTCGAGGACGACGCCTTTTTAAGAGGGGGGGATGATGAGGGCATCCCTACGACACCTTCTTCTCCTCCACCTAAGGATCATGATATACGCCTCGAGTTGTTGACAGGACCAATAACAAGAGCACGTGCTAAGAAATTACAATCTCAGGTGAACTTGCTCTTTAATGAATATGTTATTGATTTTAGTGAGAATTTTATACTACCTAAAAACAGTGTTTTGCTTATGCTCAGGTTTGAAGATTCAGCGATAGACGGAGATCAAGGATATGCGGTCGTCATCCAAGGAAGGCCATCAAATGAGGAGGTCAAGGAGCTGGCCTATGGCCAATTCGGCCAAGGAGGAGAGAGCCAAGGTCCATGTAGCCAAGCGAGGGATCAAGGCCCAAACGGTCAAGCACAAAGCCCATGTGGAGGAACCAGGAAGAAGCCCAAGCCCGTGCATGAACAGTAAACGACCATGAACAGTAACCGTGAGTGAATAGTGCCAGCCCGTGAACAGTAGCGTACGTGAATAGTAAACGGTGCAAAATAGTACCACATGGAAAATTAGTACTGAATAGCTCTTAGGCTGAGACTATATATTGAGGGGTAGACCCCCATTGTAAAGTAGATCAGTTTATGTATAAGAATTGAAACATAGTTATTGCTTGTTCTTTCTAAACCAGAGTCCATGCGAGGACCTCTGAGAGAGAATTAGGCGATCGATTGTTAGCTCGCATTTTTATGGTCAAGTTTGCTTTTCCGCCGAATTGAGGGCTTGGCGATCTCCGCCAGGTCTAGCGGCGATCATCCCGTGTTGGCGAATATCCATAGAGCCGCAAGTCCGCAGTAATTGGCGCTGTGTGTCTACAAACCGAGCGTTATTCGTCATCAAGCGCTATTTATCCACGGTTCTACTCGAGAAGATCGGGCCACCCTGTATCATTCAGCTTCTCGAACCGCTTCTTCAATGCGGTCCACAAAGGTAGTGCGTTCTTCTCCGCTATATACTCATTCTTGAGCGTTAGGCAAAGATAGTGTCTGATAAAATGAAGTGTCTGATCATTTTCCTTAGCAGTTGGAGTGGCATCCTTCGAGATGCCAAGTCCCATAGCAGCGTAGAGCTTCTTGGCTCCCAGTACGATCTTGACATCTGATGCCCAAGTCAAGTAATTCTGGCAATGCTGGGCTAGTTCTTCGAACTCCCGGTTCGTAATGCCAGTCATCTGCATATTCATGCAAAGAGTTTATAAGACTACTGCTAGTAATTTGCATAAAATGGTTGCAAAGATTCTCATAATGTTTACGTATTTTTCTATGTATTTTTCATGATTTACTGCTATTTTCAGTTATTAAAAGCAATATAAACAATCACAGATAATCAAAATAGTAAATACAATAAATAAATTGTATATAAATAACAATAACAAAGTTAAACATGCTTCAAATGCTAAAACCGATTCAAAATTTGAATTCCCGAGGCCCTTTTCTGCTAGAATATGAATTTTCGGTGAATTCTGCAATTTTCAGAGGCTAAACCGCTAAATTTCAATTCAAAGAAATTTTCAGCGCAATTTTCTAAGAGTCCACGGCCCTTTTTGCAAAATTTCCTCACTCGCGTAATTATCCTCGTAATTTTCAGAATCACGAGGATCCGTTTTGCAAAATTTATTTTTCTTTCATTTTTTTGCTTTTCTTCCGAAAGAAAAAGGGTTGGGCCCATTGGGCCTTTCCTTTGGCCCATTCGACCGGTTCAAAGGGAGGCCAACGAGGTAGGGTTTCCCTACCCCTGTTCATGGCGATGGTCGCGGGGCTTAGGTTGGACGCGTGGCGCCTCAGGCGCATTTACCAGACTCCCATGTGGCGATGGCGCTTCGAGTGCGCAAGTGGGCGGCCAGAGGGGCGGAGCGCGGCAACGCTCCCATGCGGTGGCGGCGTGTAACATCCCTAAATTCTATTTGTAAAATTAATATAAGCAGAATTAATTACTATGAAATTGGGCCTCTTGGGCCAATAGTGGTTGTAGTTAAATCTTAATCGAAACCTAATCCATCTTAGAGTCCAAATCAAAATGAGCTTTTAGTCTAAACCCTAGCCTAACCAATACCGTATTTGTTTATCAGTTTCCGTGACACCTACGTCGTCCTGCTCTTTTCTGCGTGCTTGTGCATGCAACCGCCACCCTGCCCCTGCCGCGCCTCCCCGCCCTTGCTGCCCTCCAGCACGCCATGTTCCACTGCCACACACCGCCCAAGTCTAGTGTAGCCTTGCATGAAAGCTGGCTAATTGGCATGCACTCTTGCCGCATGCACTTATGTCGTATGCATGTGTTAGCATTGCCACATGCAAACTGGGATTTTCTGTGGCATTGCCGATCAAGGAAATGAGGAACAAGGAAGCCACGAAGGAAGAAGAAAAGAAGAGGAAGGAAAGAGGGAGAGAAATAAGGAAAAGAAGGAAGAAGTCAGGATCTGGGTTTTTTGTCGTGTGGTAACGATCTGGTTTTTCCTCTCCGTTTCATTAATTTAATTAGAGATTAGAATCGAGATTAGAGAGGGGTTTTAGAATTTGTCTAGTCGGGGGAAACTGATTACTAGATCTGTTTAGTCTGTTGTTCTGTTGTACGATTAATTCGGATACCTTAATGGCGAATTTTAGGAATATCATCTACTAGTTAATTGTATTGAATTTTGGTATCTTTCTATAGAATATTTAATCATATCGATCGGACAATTAAATTTTGAGTTACGAATTTTTTAAACGTGTTGTCTAGGGAGTTGTCATCTTTTGGCACCATATTGGTAGATCAGAGATTAAAATTAGTAAATGAGCTAATTAGGGTTTTTGATCTACATAAAAGGTATAGATAATTGTCTAAGGATTATAGATAATCTAAGAACACGAATTTTGGTTGGGTAAAACAGAAGTTATGAAAATAGTAAATCTGCTTGTAAAATGACAGATCTATCTTCGAGTAAAAAACGGGGTAGAAAACGATAGAATCGAGTTCATCGTAACTAGAAAAATATAGGTTGTTTCGTGAGGATTCCGAAAGTCTTGGCTGGTTGAACTTGGAGTTTGGATGAATAAATTAGAGATATTTTACTCTTTGGGACAACGGTAGTGTGTCCGTAGATTTGGGTTAATTTGGTCGGTTTAGGCGTAAACATGCGAGGTCGATTAGTGTGATGGGTTGGTCTTTGTGATGATGTGATTTTGATGATGTTTTTGAGTATGTGTTATTGCTTGCTTGTTCAGTGGATCTGTGGTCTCATCGTCTTGCCACAATTTCGTCATCCCGCTTCAAAGGGCTAAGAGGCAAGTGCATGGTAGAGTGGTGAACAACGGGTTGTTTGCTACTGTCATTGATATTACTTAGCATGCTATTTGTTATGCTTTCATTAAGCTTATTCTTATGCATGATATTGATGACATTGAGTGAATGAGATTACGAAATTGAGTTAATGGGAATGTGATATTGAGGTAATGAGATGAATTATGTTGATGAATAATTAAAGATGTTGTATCATTTACATTCATCATGATAGAAGTTGCACGAGCCAGGTCGGTGAGAAAGTCATGTAACTATTCTGGTGAGGTCAGTGAGAAAGATACATGACTAGTCCGGAGTGCTTTAGATAAAATCCTACTTCGATAGGGACTTCACGGGAGTGAAGGATAGAGTGCATCATCGACGGGTGAACACTTCGCTATACCGGTATCAGCTGATGAGATGCATATGATCATGAGCATGATGGTGCATTCGCATATATGAGTAAAATGTTAAGATGTGCAACTTTACCTATATGGAATATGGCTTGATTGTTTGAGTATGAGAATGACATTAAATAGATAGATGATGATAATAACCTTGATTATGGTTGATAAACTGTTGTTTATGGCTTTATTATGTATTTGCTGAGTCTTGTACTCATTCTTGCTCTATTGTTGTTTTTAGGTGATCGTTGATGACGTTTCACTCAGGAAGGGCTAGCGCACTTGGAATCACAACCTACACTCAATTATTTGATTCATTGGATATGAGAAATTTTTATTATAACCTGATGAATTGTATTTAGGAAATGATGGTGTTGAATAACATTAGATGATAGGTTGGAGTTGAATATTCATTCAATAGACTTTATTCGATTGGTTTTGCATTGTTCGTGAATTATTATCTTGATATGCTTTCTACAGATCAATTATCTATGATTGTTATATCATTATACTTGTTTTCATATGACCCGTGGATGGGTTTTATCGTTGAGATGCTTGGTGTTACACGCCGCCGAGCTGGTGGCGCTCCCATCTTGATGCGGCGCTTCAAGTCGCAAGTAGGCGGAGGGGCGAGGCGGCGGGGAGGCGCGTGCGGTGGCACCGCTACTGGGCGGTGGTGCCGCTTCAAGCGCGGCGGCGATGGCGGCTTCAAGCGCGGCGGCCGTGCGATGGCGTTGTCTCTGCGAGGCTGTGGCGGCTTCGGCAAGATTGCTAGCGAGGTGGCACACGCACGCAGGCAGTGACTTCATGTCTTGCTGATTCTTGCGTGGCGAGGTCGGTGGTGGTCGCGGCGGGCGGGGCGGTCGCTATGTGAAGGTTTTTCTTTGTATTACTATTCATGCGCAAATATTGTTCATGCGTAATTACTGTTCAAGCGCAATCACTTTCATCCAATCCACCGATTGGCTTGGTCAGCGACTTCAAGTCGGATCGCAGTAGATTAGAATGGATTTGCAATCCACAGTGCAATCATCATCTACCAATCGGTATTGTGCCGGCGACTTCAAGTTGGCTTGTGGTAGATTAGAGCGGATTTGCACCGTAGGATAAAATAATCTAGAAAGCAACAATTACATAATTGAAAGCGATCTAGAAAACGATTCGATCTACGAGCATCGTGCTACGATGGTTACCTTTTGCTCTGAGGAGAGTCAATCGTGCTGATAACGTGTTGAGGAACTGTCGCTGGTGAGTCCAGTCCAAGCGATTACCTTGTAAACAAACTCAGAATCGTAAGAACAATGCAAGAACATAAGAACGAGAATAGTAGATTGAACACAGAGATATGAGAGGACTTCTAACTTTTTTATTGCTCTTTCAGAAAGCGTAGTACAATGGTTCCCCCTATATAGGCTACTAGATGGATGATGAGCCCATTGTGGGCTAAACTGCGAGGCCTAGGCCCGATTTCTTAACAAGATCGACAAAGTTTAAAAATGTATTCAAGAAAGAAGGTGTTTTCCAACATTACTTGGTAAGAATAATGATTGTGGAGATCAACAGAAGACATGAGGCAGGTCTGTGTTGGATGCGTCTGCGAATAAGACAGCATAAATTAAATATGATCCCATTCGTTCCAATAAAGGACTAGTTACATAAACAATAACAACCGAATGAGATACAACTAGAGGTCATAAATATCCCATAAGAAATATTTATACTATGCATAATGAATAACCTCACCGACGAGAACGGCAACATTGGCTAGGCATTTTCCAGCGCCTCTCACCACTACTAGAGACGACCCGCGCCCCTGGTGCGGGCACGTCTGCGTCGCCTCGCTGATTCCATGGCCAAGCCCGCATGATTAATTGGCCCACCGACGCAAGATAAAGGCGCGCGAGGCAAAGAGCAAAGCCACAAGCGAGCAAATGAGCGAAGACGAGATTTTGCGCGACGCACACGAAGCGCAGCGGACGCACGCAAGGGCGGACGCGATCTCGTGGTCGTCGATTTGCGGGCGACGTGGCGCGTTTGGTCACGAAGAAACTCTATGTCCTTTTACCTGGTAAGATTATGCAATCAAATTTCCATTTTGTGCACGATCCCAACAATTTAATAATAGAGTTTACAAAAACATATTTAATTGTGATATACCACGTTTTTCTTTCCTACAAAAAACTGAAGTGTTCTTTTTTTTTATCATTCTTCAATTATCAACAGTAAGTATATCACAAACACAGGACCAAATGGTAAAGTCCTTGCTACCCAAGCTAAGCATACAACCAAATACATATATGTCATTTGGGTACCTTAAGCAACCAAAAGCTTTAGTTTGTTAGGTGCATGATTAAATCTGAACTTACATGGATCCAACCAAGTGGGGGAAGGTCACGCGTAGACTGAACTTCAACAATTTCTTCTTCATTTGTAGCTTGACACTGGGAATTTAAAAAGGAAATGTAATTCGTTAATCCTACGAGGTGCTGCATTTTAGGCTCTTCACTGCACAATATAAAAAAAAACATGCGCTAAGAAGGAAAGACAAATACAAGGTAGAAGCAACACTAACAGATTAACATGATGGAATGCAATACTAGCCACAAAAGATTCAGCTTCATGTACTACTGGCAGGTGAAACTGAGCTCACTGTTATTAGGAATATAAAAAATAGAGAGAACCATGAGGATGTTGTTGCTATAATGCAAGTTATCCCATTGTATTGCAAGGCCTTCCTCGGCATGCAGGCTTGCGTGTTATGTGATTCACAATATTTGACCTTAGTCGTATTGTTCGCCCGCTTTCGTTCAACAATCTGATAACTGTGATATTTAATCTAGGAAAAGCATAGGAGGGTATTCGCAACTAAAAAAAGAACCCTGCTTGGTTAGTAATCATGGATGCCATAGATCCATCGCAAAATCATCACAAAGCATATCTTAATTGGCATCTACTGCAATTGTATACACTGAAAGTCATGAAATAGCAAATCTAGGATGTTATAGTAAAAATAAGGGACCTAAAAATAATATCTTACTGAATCAGATTTCGACTTCTGTTTTGGAATTATCAACATTGTCACATAAAATTTCCCCTCTTTCTACACAACAATAAAATGTGGAGTTAGTGATGCAGCCAAAAATAATAAATGTTACCGTATTCTTCAGGGAAATGGACATACCAGAGGACCGGCAAGAAGACCACATGTTTCTAAACCTTTTATTGTATTTGCCTCAGCAACCCACGGAAAACTATCCATTAGCTTGCCTGGCTGAAGAGCAGATAAAATCAAAAGCATCAGTCAAAACTCAAAAGAAGTTGCCAGAGTAACATCAGTTGCAAATGAAACATGGATAAGACACGGACTCTTTAGTTTGTTGTCGTATCCGTGTCTGATCTGATGTCTGATATGGATGTGACACAGACACATCGCGGACACGTGTTGATCAATTAAACAACAATTTTTAATTTATATTTCCGCCACCGTTTGGATGGAAGAGCTCCATCTTTCACAATGTCTTGCATGTATTGTGCACAATCTTTTCACAAAATTCAATAAAGCTTTGCCTTTGCTTTTCCAAAAGCAAAAAGAGAAAAAAGAAATCCAGGCCACAAGTAAAAGAAACATTAAAAAATGAGTACATGGCGGTTATATCTCCATCCTAATTTCCACATTTGACTCTTCCAACTTAGCATTCCAACTTAGCAAGGCATTCCAACACCGAGGCACAACCACTATAAGATTTTTAGAGAAGTCTTAGTACTTACACTGATTTTCTCATTAAAACCTCTCCAAAGAGAGAAAAAAAACATAGTTGTGTAGCACAGGCTTCGCTTTGATGAGTCCTTTTGATAACCCAATTTGCAACTATCCGTGCAAGACCACTACATGTAGCGATGGACAAGCTCCTCTATTTACACAGCAAAATCGACCTTTCTTCATAGGTTGCATAAAACTACAATACAAAAAGGAATCGTATAAATATTATGTGTCGCTCTGTTGTGAATTTTTCACGTGGCTTGGGTGAGCGGGATCAATTCAATTATCATTCTACCATGTAGACAATTTAAAAACAAGGAGTGAATGCATCTACAATGGTAACCTCATAAGCAACATTGCATCTTGCAAGTAGCAAATGCCATAAAAGAAGGGGACGCCCAGTGTGCAAGAGCTGCAGCAAATCATGTTGTAGGGTTGTTGAGGTTGCCAACACAAACGGGGAATAAATATAGGTCCTTTGTGATGTTTAGGTAGTTGGTTGTTCAATGGTCGCGATGGACATGATTTGATCCTTAAAAGCATATAATTATCGAGTCCTAATGCACTCATTTTCTCCTATTAAAACAAAGCGATGCACTTATTTGACGTATTATTGAAAAAGGGATAAGCCTATTTCACCCCGTAAATTTTAGAGTGCGTCTAATCCACTCCTAAACTACAAAACCGTCTAAATAGCTCCGTAAATTTTTGCAAACCTTTCCAAATATTTTAGAGACAGTTTTGCCGCCGTGGTGGGTAACATGGCTGATAATATGGCAATGCTACAATGGTCTGCTACCGTGGCAGATGACATGGTCACGTCATCTGCCATGGTGGCAAAACCACCACTATAATGGTAAAACCACCATTCAAACCATTCCGGGAGGTTATTAGAGAGTTTTGCATAGTTTAAAATGATTATTTAGACGGTTTTAAAGTTTAGCGGTAGATTAGACGTACCCTAAAAGTTATCATAGACTTCAGAAAGTGAATTAAATTTATCCATATTGGAAAATAAGCATATAAGTAGACAGATTAGTATAGATGGGTTCTGTTTTCCGCCTTCGGACTCAGCCACTGATGACTGCATACTAATTTCCACGCAACTGCAGCGTGTCATGCATGGCAAGTTTGTTCACCAGCACCGCCAGGTCAACCCCGTTCCTTCCTTCCATCGTTGACGTGTACCCTCCCGCGGTGCACCTAGCACTTCTGTCTGACCAGAAAAGCTGGAGTCGCATCCACGTGGAGTCGCCCGATTCACTGGACAACCCCCCATCTGGCCTCGCATTGGTCCACGTCACCCAACTCCACGTCTTCCCGCACCCCCAGAAAGAACACCCGGTTTCTTCTAGAAGCTTTTAAACCGCGGGTCGCGAGGACCTCTGCACTGGGGAAGACGAAGACCAGGAGACATCAGAACGCGCGAGCGAGCACATACGCCCCTCTCCTCTTCTCCTCGCGTGGATTCGCGAGCAGCGGGAACCCTAACACTAGCTCCTAGCCACGAGGTGGCCGGTGGGCGAGGAGAGGGTGAGGGGAGGGTGTGTGGAACGGCGAGGGGAATGGCGGCGCCGCGGGGGAGAGGGACGCAGCTCGCCGCCGTACTCCTGCTGCTGCTGCATCTCGCGACGGTGATCTCGGGGTAGGGTTCGGATCAACTGTCGATTCTCGTGTGGTTTCTTCGAGATCCTCTCTTTGCCCTCCCGATTTGCGTTGATTCTCTCCTGTAAAAAAGAACAAATATTTTTTTTCATCTTCTGATCCCTTTTCTCCTGAATTTATCGTTTTTTGTCGACTGATTTCCCCCCTGGCGAATCGGCTTAAGATCTGTGTGTTCGAGTTCAATTTGTTTGCTAAATAGCGGATTGGATTCGACTGGAATTTTCGTGGATTTTTTTGTTGGTGTGGATCAGGAAGAGCTACTACGACGTGCTGCAAGTGCCCAAGGGCGCCTCGGAGGATCAGATCAAGCGGTCGTACCGCAAGCTCGCCCTCAAGTACCACCCTGACAAGAACCCCAACAACGAGGAGGCCAACAAGCGCTTCGCCGAGATCAACAATGGTACTACCATTCGGATTGAATGAGCTAGATTTTTTTTAACAATTTTGTGTTCTTGAAGAGAATTAATGTGTAAAGGTGTTATTGTCTTGCAGCGTATGAGGTCTTGACGGATCAGGAGAAGAGGAAGATCTATGACCGGTATGGTGAGGAGGGTCTGAAGCAGTTCCAAGGCGGGAGAGGCGGGGGCGGCGGGATGAACATTCAGGACATCTTTGGCAGGTGAGGCAAATGCTATCTAACTTCTATTGTTTTAGTCATCTCAAACTTGGTGTGTCTAGTATCGCAGTGCGAGGATCTCAGCTAAGAACTACACATGTGAGCTATTACAGTGTATATGATCATTTGCAAACTTAGAGTGATCTGACAATAGAAGAAAAAGGTACAAACTTAGAACGGTATATAAGTGGTAGGCTATGGTGTATAATGCACCATGTTTGCTACTGAAATATCAAAGAAACATGCCTCCGTCGCCCCTAAAGTGGTGTATATGCCAACAGAGATATTGTATGACATGGATATCTTGTTTACAGATGATGTAGAAAACTGCCATATTAGTTGAATAGTTTCTCATCATGTAGGATGAAATTCTAAACATAGTGATTAATGTGATTCATTTGTACTGAACCTACTGAATATACAAAAACAGAACTTAATTGAGGTATAACTGGTGAAATTCTACCTCATATTTGAATTGGAATTTTGCCTGATATGCCCATGTAGTATGATTGTATCAGAAAACCTACTGTTCTCATTCTGTAGGATTTGTCAGTGTCTATGATAGATATACCAAACCTTGCTAACGCTGGTATTTCAGTATTGCTCCAAGAAATTGTGAGTGATATTTTTAGAAAATTGACGGTATGCTAGTGGAATAATTATCTTTTCTGCATATCATGCATTCAAAGTGATTGTCCTAACTAGCAACATACTCCATGTCTGACCAACTAAAACTGCATATGCGTATGCGTCATTCGTGAAGTCATGGCATGCACAAATGAGGGGTCCTGCTCCTGCTGAGGCACGTATTTAAAAACTTTTATGGTTAACTTATGGATGTCCTTTCTCTTCTGTTATCTTTTCCCCTATTTGTTAATGCAATTCAGTAGTAATTTAGCTGGATGCAACTCGATCCTAATAATTTATTTGCATCTAGTTTTTAGTGATCACTTTGCTGTTTTTTCGATAAACTTCTTCAGATTTTTCGGAGGTGGTGGTGGGATGGAAGAGGAGGAAGAACATATCATAAAAGGTGATGATGTGATTGTTGAACTGGATGCTTCACTAGAGGACTTGTACATGGGTGGTTCGTTAAAGGTAACAAAGTTTGTTTAGCTTATGAACAAGAAAAATATAGCAAGATAACCCAAATGATTCCATAAACAATACACAAATGCTGCACCATGTTATTATATTACCCTATCACTTTATTTGGTAGCATGCTGCTTGAGTGTTCATGAAGTAGGATGCACTATGACACGCGTATTGGATAAATATAGCTCCAAATTTACTTTCCTATTTTCATGTGCATGATAGGTTTGGAGAGAGAAATGTCATAAAGCCAGCACCAGGAAAGAGACGATGCAACTGCAGGGACGAAGTTTACCATCGTCAAATTGGTCCTGGGATGTATCAACAAATGACCGAGCAGGTATTTTTCTAATTGCACCATGCTATGTTATTCTGCAGTTGACATAATTTTACATACTGGAAATTAAGCCACTTGATATATTTATCTTGTGGCCAAAATATCTTTATGTTTTAATCTTTTCGTGATTTTCTGTACTCCACAATGAAAGGGTGTGTTTTTCTTTTTAGGTTTGCGATCAATGTGCAAATGTGAAGTATGTACGAGAAGGTGATTTTTTGACTGTTGATATTGAGAAGGGAATGCAAGATGGACAGGTATAAAGCAACTGTTCGGTTTGCTTCCCAGATCTTAACCTTCGGTGCGATGTACTATGAGTTCTTAGTGTGTGTGTTTTGTCAACATTAGACTAGATTATTTTTACTTTAGCTTGTGCAAATATGACACATGCTGTTGTCTACTTCTGATCATGTGCTCCATCAAGATGCTGAACTAAACCAGTTATTTAAAAAAAAAAATCAGTTTCATCACTTAGTTGCCTACAATTATAGGAGAATGGGAATTTTTCGGGCAAATTGGCTGGTGTTTATTGCTTGTCAGTGTCAATTAGTGGCTTGCAACAGTTTACTGCTTGCCAATGCCAATGAATGTTGCTTGTGAACTGGCATGTGGCACAGTACTGGCAGTTCTTGGAACTTGGACCTATGTAGAGTTATCTAAAGGGAAACAACCAGATAAGATGACACTACAATGAAAATGTACTTGTCTAATCCTCATGAGAGCTACTTCAAGGGTTATCATAGGAATATTGTGTCAGTCTATTTTCGTCATGTTTTGCCTGAACAGTATGTTCAAATGGAACATTCGGTACATGCACATGCAGGTATCACTTTTGATGTGAACTATTGAATTTATGTGGTAGCCTGCAAAAAAGGCTGTTGTAATGTTAACAGATCACCACATGGTCAGAGACATTTAGAATTGCTCAACTTGACAAGTTGTTTATCATGAAGGTGTAATGTACTAATGTATCCATTACTATCTGTTCTACTTTACTATTTGGATGTTTGATTTGGCAATGCCATCTGATATTTTGCAGGATGTTTTATTTTTTGAGGAGGGGGAACCTAAGATTGATGGAGAACCTGGAGACTTGAAGGTTTGCTTTGCCCTTTGTCTGTTTGGTTGAAATTTAGTATGGGGAATAGTTGATTTCACTAATTTCATCCTCAAATAAATGACTTCATGAGCAGTTTAGGATTCAGGCAGCACCACATGAACGCTTCAGAAGAGAAGGCAATGACCTGCACGCAACAGTTACAATTTCCCTGGTACAAACCTTCTCTTGTATCTGTTCTAATTAAAATTACTTAAGATTAATTATCTAGACAAAATTAGTGAAAATTGTATGGCAACCTTGGTTGAAAAACATGGTCATATTATAAGGACCAAAGAAGTTAGTTTTTTCAAGACTGCTCACTGGATGAGTTCGATGATATCCATCTTTGTAAATTGGCTACTAATACTCACTTCTTCAGCTATAACCTTGATCCATCCTATATCAAACAGACAACCTCGAAGGGATTATTGCACATTTCCACTGCAACAGTGATCATTTTAAGTTTTTAACATTTAGTTCCTGTTTGTAACGTATGATTCCTGCAGGAATTTCATAGGAAACACTATGGTTTTTCTTCTTACAAAATCCCCGTGTTCCAAATGACCCTTGCTATCATTTAGTTATTTCTACTGTTGAGTATTCATCATCATCTGAACCCAACTTCCAGCCATCCACCAATTCTCTCTTTCCCAGAAGGTGCATTGGAAACGGGACTTGCTACTGTTACTTCACTGTTCTTTTTATGTACGTGTGTGTTTCATTGGTTTAGTTCTAGATGTCTGATCACCTTTTGCTGTTGCAGCTGCAATCTCTGGTTGGTTTTGTGAAGACCATCAAGCATCTCGACAACCATCTGGTGGAAATTGGCACCAAGGTAAGCCACCAAGTCCTAAACACAACAGCCAGATTTGCATCCTGTAGTCATTTCTCATCTGCAATCAGTCAGCTCAACTTCATCACAAATTTTTAGGGTGTCACTAAGCCCAAGGAGGTTAGGAAGTTCAAAGGAGAAGGCATGCCATTGTACCAAAGCAACAAGAAAGGTGATCTATATGTAACGTTTGAGGTGTTGTTCTCGAAAACCCTAACCGACGACCAGAAGGCCAAGCTGAAGGATGTTCTTGCTTAACCGCTGCCAGTTTTCACTCTTATGCTGCCAGCTTGTTGTTTGAGGTGGGCGACTACTTCATGGAAATTTTCCAACTAGCTTGCATGGGAAGAAGCAGCGATGTTGTTGTCTTTCTGGGTGTGATTTTGCATTGGTAATACTAGCAGCTCAGTTTTTTTCTTTGCTTTTGTTTGTTTTTATGCCCTTAACAGCTGAGCCTGAGTGTAGTATTAGAAAGTACAATGAACTGTATCAAAATATTTGTACTGCTGGAATACATTGATCATAGAATTGTAGTTATGCTCTCCAACTGTATTTACTGATGGCTATTATATAACAGCGGCTCCGTTGGTGCTTGGTGGCTTGTGCCAACCGGGCCAGGCCTGGGCGAGGTCATGCAGGTACTGTGCGTGCAAGTCGCTACCTAGGCATGGGCCGGTCCGACTGGTACGATCTATTTAGACAGATCCTCTAGTTGCTTGTTCACTGTCCACAGTGGTAGATTTTACTCAGAATTGAAGAGTAATGCCGAAGTGTGCTACACGTCTAGAGTCGCGACCTAGGCATGGGCCGCCCCGATTGGTACGATCTATTTGGACACCTCTAGTTGCTAGGTCATACAGGTACTGTACCTGCTGCATGTTCGGGGTCGCGACCTAGGCATGGGCCGGCCTGGTTGGCATGGCTAGTCACTTGTTCACAACGGTAGAGCTTGTTCACTTGTTCGCTGTCCACAGCGGTAGATTTTACTCAGAATTGAAGAGTAATGCCGAAGTGTGTTTGATTTAGTTTTTTTAACTTTATGCCGAACACCTCTAGTGGCCTGTTCACTGTCCACAGCGGTAGATTTTACTCAGAATCGAAGAGTAATGCGGAAGTGTGTTTGATTTAGTTTTTTTTTACTTTATTCCGAACAGTAGATTTTACACAGAATTTAATGGTTATGTGGAACTGTGTTGGATTTAGTTTTTTTTTACTTTATTCTGAAGACTTTTACCAGCTCTAAGGGGGCTGTTTGGAACGCAATAACTTTATAAGAAACTATTAAATTTCCGCAGAAATTGATTAAGAAAATCCTGTATTGCCTGAATGCTCGCTTAGCACTGGAAAATAAATGTTCTCTTGCTTCTAAAAAGGGGCCTTGTCCGTAGATCTATTTTCAAGCAAGAAACCGCTGGGAGTTGGCACAACGATCTACGTTTCTACCACAATCTGCCATGATGATTCACATGAATCAAAGAATCGACGAGAAACATACACCGCCTCGCATAAAAACGAAACCCTCGGCACAATTAAACATGCAAGCTAAGCCGAATGGATTTAATCTATGAGTCAACATGTGCTGTTCACAAATTACAATAACTCAGAAGCCATCCCATTTGGCTTGCCAAATTCTGAAAGCTTAACACTTCCCATATAATTACTTACTTGCAGCCAGATCTCTCAAGCCAGTAGTTGCTCCAAACGCATCAATATAACGGGATGACAACTTAGCGGGAAACCTATCAGCATCACACAACACCAGGTGCATCATCACCAAAGATTAAAGACGCAAAACAGAACAGCACAAGGACCCAGTTGAAGTGGATTTCAAAATATAGATGACACACGAACACACGAAAAGTTTAAGAAAGCAGAGAACTGCATCAAACACATCAGTAGCACACTAGCACTACGTTGCGATCCAGTTGAGCCTGACCAGCTGGCATCGAACTGTTGACCATCAGACAGTTACAGTTGCGTCTTCATATAACCAGCGGGGCCTGTATGTAGAGTTTTTTTTCAGTGAAGTGAGTTGCTGTGACAATGTAAACCATAGCAGCTTCACGAATTGCCAAACTAATTATAAACCTTGATCACCACGCGTTATTAAAATGGTCACCATATTAACTGCTTTCAATAGTGCAAAATTTCTAAGAATTTACGGAATTCTATTTCAGTGTTCTTCAACACTGAAAGATAACTTTAGAACCTCCTCAAAACAAAAGGAGAAAGTCATGACTCATGATAAGAGGTACGCCGTTTACTATTTACAGGAAAATAAACAGCATCGTTTTTTCCCAAATAGACCAAGCAACCCATGTATGGTTAAAAATTATCAGGGACATAGGATTTAGTAGTGTCATTGTCAAAAATTGGCATAGATCTATTCTCCCCACGATGTTCTCCAAATTAAAAGAGAGATTGCCAATAATGTAAGAATTGTTCAACAAGGTCATGTACGAACAATCATCCAATTGTTCAATTCAATATGCCCCTATATCAAACTAATAGGATCAGTAGTGCCCAATATGGAGACGTTACCTTGGTATTTACATAACTAACTTCGAATCAAGTGCGGCATAACGTTTGCCTCTCCGGGTCCTGCTTTCATAACAGATAGCTCAGCATTCCATATAAAGCAAAGTACATGATATCGAAATTGAAGCCCAAAGTACCTCCATTCCCCATTTGATGTAGTCTGGTGATTCGCAAGCCTTGTATTCATCAACTAGGCTCTCTATTATTTCTCGAGATTCGTCAAATTCAGAGAGATCATTGTCCTGCGTGATGTGGTCAAACAGATCAGCATATTGCACAAAAGAATGGATAAGTTCGCCAGAAGATTATACCAAGTACTAAAAGGCGTTTCATCTTAGAAAACCACATGGGCAACTATATAGCTTAGGCACATCAATATGGCCACAATTTCCAGTCTGCTTTATATAAAACTGATAGTGGAGTGTTTCAGTTTCAGTTGCTCAGTGTCAAACAAAATTTTGATCTTGACAAAGGTATCAACTCTTTCACGTGTAAACCACCTGATTAAACTACGAGTAGACTAAGTTACCACTTACCACTGCAAAATATGCATAAATATCATACTCCTGATGATAATTCAACACAACTTAAACGGCAGCAAATTCAAAAAAAAAGTTAGACAAGAAAAAAATAAATGGAAGAAATAGAGAGAACAGGGTGTTCTTACCGCAAAAATTGGGAACTTCCTGTAGTTGTCAAGAAAGGCTTGCTTTTTCCTTAGCTTTTCATACTGTCCCAGGCATTTGCTGAATAAGTGACGGATACTAGTATGATTCGCTAACATCAAACCACTAACCTGTGGCACAACATTAGTTATTAGAATACTAGACTTGAATTAAAAAAAAGGAACAGAAATCACATAGAGAGAGAGAGAGATCACTTTACCCTGTGAGTGGTTTGAACATATGGAGATTTTCTTGACAAGGCAACCTGTAGAAGTTGAAATGCTAATAAATTAAAATGTCAAAAATAAAACTGAAAATTATTCTAGTTGTGTAATAACCTGAATGCTTGCAGGTCCCCACTCTATGAAGTTAACAAGCTTCCTTTCACAGTATCCTTTGTAGGCTCTCGTGGACCTACATCCATGAGATGACCAAAGATAAGCAAATGATGAACAGATAATTCCATGGGATACAAAAGGATGAAAAATCTAACGCTAAAAGCATCATTCCACTCTCTAAGTAACATGCCAGTATGTACAACAATTCTTTTACAAAATAGAGTGGAAGTTCGTGTCATGTTCAACCCTTACAGGCTACATAAGTGCTTATAAGGGAGAAATGGATACACTTGTGCT
This sequence comes from Phyllostachys edulis, assembly GCA_036346405.1. Lineage (NCBI taxonomy): Eukaryota > Viridiplantae > Streptophyta > Magnoliopsida > Poales > Poaceae > Phyllostachys > Phyllostachys edulis. The sequence goes on from CM070561.1 coordinate 76,949,890, forward strand.
TATTGCTCAACATCTTGATGAAAACTTACAGAGCTGACACTTCATGTGTTTTAAGCAACTTCGATATTAAAGTGGACAGACAATGTCTGCTGCGTACAAGTAAAGCAATAAGTGCAATACACAGCCAAAAACATAAAAGTAGAGCTTCTTTGACCGTGTTCTATGTGAATGCATGGTATGACACTTTTCCATATTTTATATTGAATTCTTGAATCTTGATTCAAATGGAACAACATATTTCCATCTTGAGATGAAACTGATGCGTTACGATGCTTCAGTACTTGGCAAATCTCATTTAATTAATCAAGTTGGCATATATAAGCATTGCATTAGTATCTCCATTTGACAAAACTGTACCTGTGTCGGGTCCACCTCTCCTTGAATGATGTTAAGTATGGAGATGTATTTAGCCTGGCTAGCTTCCTTTGTTCGAGCATATGATGAAACCATTATGTTCTTTGTCTGCAAGATACCAGAGATAAAGGCTCAAATTCATCAATATAAGAAAGTTAAGTGAGCATCATAGAGGGTAAGTAATACCTGCAGAAGTCGCCTCATAACATCTAATACTGTCGCCTTATGTATCATGTTAACCTGCCATTGAGCAAAACCTTAAATCATGAACTGAATTGTTTAGCATTTGTCACCACAAAAAAAGGGGAAAACTAAAATGTAACAACTTTGGCACAAAATCCACTAGTGACCCAAATTACAGTCAACCAAAGGTAACTACAAAATCAGTAACTATCTACAAAAATGTAAAATCAAACATATCACATGACCAATGTAACAACTGAGGAACAAATGTGATCAAAATTACCTGGCGTTCGACTGTCAATGGAGTATAACCTGTCATAAGAAAATGACACCTTGGAGTAGGGATCAAGGAGGCAAGAAGGCCAACCAGATCATTGTTCATATACCCAGGATACCTCAAAGTAGTTGTGCTTGCAGACATAACCGTGGAGACCAAAGAGTTTGTTTGTGCAAAAGTAGGATTTGCTAAATGAAGACGTTCCACAGCAATTCTATTAAGAGCCGTATTGTCAAGAACAACCACAGTCAGCATTCAGTGTCAACCGCTTCAGAGTTAAAAGTGAGTTGTATGGTTGGACAACAACATCACTCGTTTCCATCTGATTTGGAAAGACACTATATGTCTGCACAAGCTTTTACTGTATCGATCATTTAGGGTCTCCAACAGATAAGAACCCATACCTGAAGAAGGGCAACATGGACCAAATTAGATAACTATTAGCAGAATTGACATGACAAGTTGACAACTTTTAATGATTGCAAAGACAACATCCCATATACAGTGAACCACATTTTTTTGAGCCAGGGGGAAAGGTTCCCTCCTGATTTCTATTATTAGAAACCAAAACAGAACTACGGAGTTTTCTGTAATACAGATAAGTTTTGATGCTTCAGGTACTACAGAGTACAGACTATGCCAAGCTATACTACAGTGAACCACTTGATAGACACCAAGAAACACACTTTCAATAGACAGTGATTTAGAGAAAATTAAGAGAATGAATGGTAAAATGAAAATAAGGGAAATTAAAATATGACAGCTTGTTAAATAACCTGAACCAGTTCCACCAGCAATAGAGTGACACAAAACAAAACCCTCAAGGCTATCACTTCCATCTGCTTCTCTATCAACCATGTCCATGATATCATCAACAACTTGTTCACCCTATAGTGTGAGAATAGGCAAAAGCATTAATGTAAAAGGTGTAATTGCTGAAATTCAAAATGCACGATTGGCTTAATGACGTGGCATACTAGAAAGCCTATAATAGTGGCCATCCATTGACAAACCTAGTAATGGTTACCAGTCTAGCAGATGAAAACCGTGGAATACAGATGCAACTGTACCTGATGATATCCACTGGCCCAGTTGTTTCCAGCACCACCACCATGCTCAGACAGAAATATATTCTCATGATTGTACAGGTTCCTGTAGTCGCTGTTCTGTATTCCATTGATCACTCTTGGCTCTAGATCCATGAGAAGAGCCCTGGGTATGTAGTGCTGGTCATCAGCCTGGTAGAAGAAAACATCCTTCCTGTCTCCTCCCTGCAAAGAAACCAGGGCATTTAGAGCTCCCTGTTTAACCCAGCTACCAACATAGGCAAGATTCATGCAAATTGTAGATGTTGCATCAATTTTAGACGATAACAAAGTGATGTTGTGCTTGGATAACATGTGCACTTCCTGGTATAATCATGCGTATGCAGGTCGAATGCAGATCAAACTATTTCTCCAGTTTCTCAGATGTAATTCTCATTCACGTTAGCATAATTTAAATATACATCCGTACGCACCATACCATAGCACTTTCTCATATTAAAAGCCGCTTCGACACTAAACCCTAAAGTATTATCGTGCCTTGTTCATGAAAAACACAAACTAATTGGGGAAAAAAGACGTGGTTAATACTTCAAAGCAAACTAACTACAGTGATAGTGCCAATTGAAATCTTGTAAGGTTCACATTGGGGGGGGCGCCGGTAATTGTTAGTATACTAGCATGAGAACTACAGCGCACTCCCGAGATGAAAAGGCGACCATACCTCGCTTCACTAAACCCTGAAACCTAGAAGAAGAAGAAAACTCCGTGCCATAACCACGAACAACACAAATTAATTCACAGATCGAACTAACCACAGCGCTGATCCCGAGTGGTCACAAGCGGAAATGGCCGTAACTCAACGAGTCACAGGAGTAGGCGGGTGGATCGAGCAGAGGGAGGGCAGGGAGGAGGCCGACCTGTGTGGCGAAGTCCTCGAGGAGGCCGTCCTTGCCGATGCCGTGCTCGAGGCAGAGCTGCTTCCAGAACTCCATCCCGATCTGGTTCCCGCATTGCCCCACCTGTATCGTTATGATCTCGCGCGGCATCTTCCCTCCCTCCCTCTCTCCGGCGGCTAGGGTTAGTTAGGGTTACTAGGACGGGGGGCGAAGGAGGGAGCGCAGCCCGGCGGCGACCGGAGGGGAGGAAGGAAAAAAAACGATGGTCGACGCGGGGAGAGAGGAAGCAGCGGTGGAAGCGCACTATGTCGAGGTCGGCCTTCGCGGATAGGGGTTGGCCCGGTAGAGCAACAGGGGGACAGGACAATACGATGAGGATCAATGAGGATTAGAGCTTCGACACCCGGGGTCCAGTTCCGTCCTGCTACATGTTGAACCATTCATCAACCTGAGGTGTTCAAATGCCGGTCGGATCGGACTTAAAAAGCCCAATCTAAATTTGACAGACTCGAGCATGGCTTGGCCCGGTCTGAAAAGGATAGCTTCGTATTAAAATATATTATTTTAGTTTTTTGGAATAAAAAAGTATTATTTAATTTGTTTTCAGGATTAAAATAATATATTTTCATTTTTTTATTGTTTTTGAATTTAATTTGGTTGGGCTTTCTTGGTAGGATTTGCGATCCCAAGTCCGGCCCGGGCATGGTCAGGCTCGGGCCGAGCCACCCGTGAACAGGTCTATCATCAACATTCAAGAGTTCCGTCCCTGGCTACATGTTGAACCATTCATCAACATTTAAGAGTTTCGTAGGCTCAAACTTTATGGCAAGAGTTCTCTTTTAGCTATGAGATCCACAAACCAATCCTCCTCTTTCTTCCTAATTTCTCCCTCTTTGGCATCAAAATACTAAAAAATCATTATGCTGACGAATCCTGAGGAGGTGTGGAGCTTGCGAAGTCGAAGCTTGACGTGGAGATGAGTTGAGGCAACGGCGTCCAAAGCGATTTGGAGTCGTTAGAGCTTGCTCAAGAGCAGTCACACTATCTGTCAATGCAGCCAACCTATTGTTGGTTTCAGATTGAAATTCTGCTGAGAATTTCTAATCTCTTGTTGGGTATTTCTAATCTCTAGAATAGCTGAATAAATCTGAGCAAGAGAAACTTTTCATTCTTCTTGAGCAGCTACCCTTGGAGTATCTTCCCTCTGAGCATCTTCCCTTTGCTCCCTTTGCTGAGCTTGAAGACGAACATCTGCAGGAATTGGAGAACCCTCTTGTGGCTTGTATGGCTTATGGACAGATCTCAAGCCTCTACGGTAGTCAGTCTTCCGGATGATCAATGCCATAATATAAAAAGCATAGTTGATTCTCTTGACTCGGTCATTTTTGGAAGAGGCAATCTCACGAAGAAAAACATCTATCACATCAAATTTTCTCTCATGCATAATATTATCTATCAAATTCTAGGCATGTCCTTTTATAGCATCAAAGTTCCCGCTCTTAAGAAGAATAGTATGATTGAATATCCTATTAACCAAGCTGGGAATATGTTGGAGACCACATATCTTTCCTGGAGTATATCTGACATTCTTATCATAATACTGCGTCCAAGCTGGAAGTAAAAGAGCAGGTATGTTATTAATCTTCTCATAACTGCTTGACTCTGTCCTTAAAGTAAGCTCAAACTCATGCCTGTGGTAATCCAAATAAGCAGCCCTTGTCATCTATACCAACCGATCAAATCGGAGATACATACAAAGTAGCATAGAGCGCTCGATAATCTCTCATCATAGTCACACACAGGTGCTAAGGTCATGAATCTGGCTCTTTGAAAAAGCCGATATGTTCTATCATACTTGTCCAGGGAGTTAAGATTCGACCAATTCGCCCACTTATGATCAGCAAACTGCCTGTGGGGGCCATACAATTGTTCATAAACTAATTCTTGAAACTTAGTATGGAACTTTGGATTTGTAGAAGAATCTGGAAGCACAAATTGATTTCTATGACGCATTAAAGCGTACTCATCTGTTGTGATTGTCCTCAAATCTATCTGTTGATCCTTAGGTTCTCCCATTTCCTCATCAAATTCTGCTTGAATTTCAGTTTCTGCCTCAGATTCTATTTTTAGCCTAGGATGAGCTCTCCTCATTTTTTGAATCATTAGTTGCAGGACCTTTGCCTCAATCTTGTCTTCCCTTTCGTCGTTCCTCTGGATTTCCTTCAGGAGCAGGAGCTGCAAGTTGCTGAGAAGAAGATGTTTGACCTCTTGTAGGGCCATAGGATTTGTGAGTGACAATCCTTATCCTTGGCATCTTCAAACAGAGAGGAAAGATTATAGATAGAACAAGAGATCAACCAAAATAGGTTTAATTTTGAATGGAATGAACTATCTATTTTATCAGAGAAATCGGTAGTACCGGCGTGTAAGTGGCGGTAATGCAGGGAGGAAATACCGTGGATTCATTTGGCGATGCGACCGCATCCTGATCAGTTCCGCGCCGACGGCCAGAGTAATCGCTTTCTCTGAACTCGTTCTAGGGCACAAAAATGCTTGATTTTTTTGGTATCTCTAATGGATTGAATCCATGGAATAGATGCACAAACATCACAAGACACTAGATTTGCAATTTGCCTGACAAAAAATGCATCCAAACGTCCACATTCTCAATTAACCCTAATTGTGACCTAGGGTTTGAAGGTAAGGCAAACGGGGATTAAAAGAGTTGTTACCTTGTGATTCGAGGGAGATGAACCCTAAGATCGCAAGAGATCAGCAAGGTTTAAAGAAAACCCGAAGAAATTTGAGGATTTCTCGAGTGAGTTTGAGGGTTCTTCGGGAGAAAGAGAAAAAAACGAAGGGTGCGGTACGATCGCTCGAGAGAAACCAAAGGGGTAAAAACCCGTGAGAGAGCAGTTAATGCCCTTTTACAACAGATGCGATAGTACAGTAGGTTACACTCCGGTAGTACCGCAACGTGGTATTACCGTTGATAAGCCACCGGTAGTTCCGATATTCCTGGGACTTCAGAGATAGACTTTTGAAATTTAGAAATATACAAATGATCCTTAGTTTTGCACTCAAATAAATATCATTCAGGATCATTATACATTGAAGAGACTAATGTTTATCTAAGAACATAGTTTTCATGATCATAGAGGGTTTTTTTTAGAAAACATTTGAAAATATCTTTCTTAAAAGCTTCAAATAACACAAAGTAGGAACAAAGAGCATGAAGCATGAGTTGATCAGGAGAAGAAAACTACGAGGAGAATGAAAACTTGGACGACTAGGCTACGCCCTTCAGACGGTTGCCTGTGGCAAATCGTGTGGTCTACCTTACCGCTTTACTTCCACTGTATTTTGCTTGTTGGCTTTATACCCCCTTTTGTAAAAGACTTTAAGTAATTCAAGGATTGACGTTTTATGGTTATGCTATCCACTTTCGTTGACTATGTACACTAGCTGTTTCTGGACTAGTGTGTGAATAACAGAAAATCCAGGATCCTTCGCTCCTGGGTTTGACAAGAAGTGGTATCAGAGCCATATCGACTATAGGTCGCAACTTAGTTAGAATGGTCGTTAATTAAAAATATCAAAGCTTATTTTATGTAAACAAGAAAAATAATTTGTTCTCTCCTCATCTTGATCATCTATCTATCCTTAGCTTCTTTTAGCAATTTTTTCTTACCTGATTCCCTCTTCACCTTTTTACAATGTTAAATGGATCCTCCTTCCCCTGAAATTTTCTATAGATAGCCTCACGATTATTAAACCATGGTCATCAAGACCTCGAGACATGATGTGGTTAATGGAGCATCGTCATGCAAGAATCCCCCAAAGACCACGAGTACCGAATAGAACGTTGTAAAAAGATATTAAAGTTATTTAGAGAAGCTTTTGAGTTGGTTGTTTTGTTTGGGTTGTTCGTTTCGCTCTATCCCCCTTAGTTCCTCCTCTCTTTCCTAAGTATTTGAAGATACAGCAGATGGTGACTACTCGCAACGGCAGTGGCAACACCAGCAGTCAAGACAGAGGGAATGAGGGTGATCAAGGAACCCCGCTTCCACCCCCCCCCTCTAGCTGAAGGACACGACTGGAACCAAATGCTGGCCAACCAAGCTCAAC